>CM046066.1:27123299-27631607 GCA_025215515.1 Schistosoma japonicum | reverse complement strand
TATCCACATACTCAAACACCTACTGCATTCAATATTTTACTGTGAAACAATTTAATGACTAAAATGTTATATCGTATTTACTGCGGCTTCTAACTAAAGCTCACTTTACTCAGAATTCCAGTTTCAAAATTATTTTTGAAATCTTTAGCAATAGTTATTCTGTCAAAGACAATATATCAGTGTCTTATTTGTGATTGCACACTAATTATTACCAAAACAGGAATAATGTCAAGTTGTAGTACTGAGCTCAGATGTCTAAGCACGAACATTTCATTTTTATTGACTTCAATGCACTTTCCCTAATGTCAGAAGTATAGATATGCTCTCTCTCTCTCCCTATATATATATATATATGATGAATGCAACCACCAGTCAACTTATGATGATTGCCATAAAGCAAACGATAATGAAGAAATTCATCACATTTCACAATGAACAGTTTACACCACACTGTCACTATAATCATGAAATCTTAAGAAGTATTTCACTGGTGAACATTGAACTTATCAAACTGCCAATGCATTTAAACAATATATAAACCATAGAGTTTAATAAATTGTAAAATATGGTGGCGATGAATGCAAAAAAAGACAAACTGGTACAGATTGGGACTATCGGGCTATTAAAGGGATTAAATGTTTTAAATGAATGATGAACAAGTTGAAGGGTAATTATGTTTGGATAGTGGAATACATTTGATGATATACAGTCGTGGATTAGCATAGAGTAATTATGATGACCATGTTTAGTAATAAGAAGGCGTCAGTTGAGACGTTACAATATATATCTCCATATGGATGTGACTAATCAAATCTTTAAATCCGAATTAAACTGTATAACCATCAAGATTGTTTAACTGCAATGTCATACGTATTTACATACTCGATTACTAAATGAACTTTTATAAACCAGTAATCTCTGAAATTCACGGACAATATACCAACAGTACTTTGAGCTTAACAAACACTGTACGGACATTCATACTTTTCATCAAAGTGTTTGTTGTTCAACAACTAGTACATTCCTAATGGATACATGGTGGGGAGACTTGTTCAACCAGTTATTGATAATATAGATCTACTGAGAGGAGAGTGAGGATTCGGTGAAGATGTCATCATCTTGTTGCTTTACCTCTACCCGCTAATTATCCTATTGGTTCAGCTATCCATACAAATTGGTGAGTTGATATCTAATTGATTATTCATGTGATAAATAACCTCCTTGATAATCATACGCAATACTTTTGAGGTATATTGACAGGAATAACATAACAGTGTGTTAATATTAGGCAGTGAAATGAATGGAGGTTTACTTAATGATTTAAGCTAACGTATATTTTCAACTTGCAACTTACGTCACTGAAACATCCAAAAACATTTGTGTTGATGAACTTAAGTTGATCACTGGCAGCAATTTTCTTGATAAGCATGAGTAAAAATTTTTTCGAACTTTTTCTTGTTTACCAGCATACTGATCAATGCATGATGATGGAATTAGCGACTTACTTGATGCATTATGACATACATTTAGTTGTCTATGATCTTCATCAACTCAAAGATTTACATGTTCTGATGAAGTACATTAAGTGAGATTTAGGATGACTCAGTCGAATGATTTTGTGATTCACAATTAGTTTTACACTTATCGATTGCTTATATGGTCATTCTGCATAGTTTCCATAACAGTGATCACCAGTTTTACTCACTTAAGAATATTTGTGAAGTCGTCAGTTGCTTCATAGCAAAGTTGTGAAATCTGTTAGAAATATTGCGTAATTAATAATCACCTATCTGTAAAAAAGTGTGCGCTTCATTTCCAACCTTTTCATTATCATTCACTCATGTATTTGTTGATAAAACTGCCAAGTACAATAAAGTACGTGACTATTTACACTAAGGTTGTGTTTGTTTGTTGCAGATGCTGACAAGACTATAAGTACACTGTTTCATGATATCGAAAAGTAAGTAATGGATCAGTAGTACATTGAGAGTGTTATACTACCGACAGTAATGGTGACGATTAATTAACTTCTTCTGAACCCCTTACATTTTGTTACAGTTTGTCGTGCATCATTATACAATCCAATTCGAATTCTCAGTAGTTTTGTTATACAGGTGTTATTGTAACCACTTAATCAGAAGAAGGTAATTAGCACTTGTTTCATTTTGTTAAGTGTTAATGTCAAATTACATTTCTGTGTATGAATTGGTCTTTCGACAGACGATTGAATACTTCAAGTTGGTCTTTGTAATTTGAACTCTTCGCATGAGACAATCCAACTGACTCATGTACTCTACTATGCACAAGTTGATTGATTCAATTAATCACTTTCGACTAATTACTTTTATTGTTCAAAATCTAGATGGTTTAGACCAAAAAGAAAATCAACTTTACATTAATGTGTATAAATTACATCAACAAGTTGGTAGACGAATTATTGAAATAATAATTTTCAATAAACAATAATTAAGTGTCCTCATCAAATGAAGTTGGTGATTCCCGGAAACACCAGTTTATAGACAACCTAAACAGATAGCACAATGAACCTATTCATGTACAGTTTCAGTGGATTTTAGCCAGTTCCAACGACAATGAGCAATCAACTGGTTGCTTATACAACGTATGGTAGTAGATTTGTCTTTGATTATAACATTCATAATCCAATACGCTCTATAAATGATAGTTCGTTCAAGCATTAAAAATGAATTAATTCATATTTGAAATGAATGTTATATAAACAAGATTAATTTGGAAGCTCGAAATGTGTACGCTGAGATAGTCCAGGTGAATTAGCAAAGTATCAAAACTTATCAAACCTCTGAATGATTCGAGTATTTTCAAACATTTCAGGTGAATATGTTGTAATTAAAGCAAAATATCTATCATTATAACTTCAAACATTTCATGCCCACGACTTCAAAACACTGTCTCCCGTACCATTTCTTTATCGCGCAGATACGTCACTATCACAATTCATATAAATTTCGTAGCTCCTTTTCTAACGGTAATATCGTCATTTCAATTATGTAAATATACCTTTAAAATTACTTTTCAAATCCCATTGGTTTTCAATGATGCATTGGTCCAACTTAAACTACCACATTAATGCACAGATATTATCAGAGTCATATGATAAGCCCACTTAATTGTCATAAAACTGTACATCGTATAGACTGATCGATATTTCAACCAGTAGTATTGAGGATTGATGAAGTATTAAATGTATAGCTTTGAATAAACAGGATTTTACAAGAATAACAGATATCTGATCATCAATCTTTTACCGAATCGCGTAAAATAGAAACTTTCCTTTCACAACTTAATTTTTATTAATCCTACTTAAAGCAACACATTTGAAGTAAATGTGCTTTCATATAGCGGGCATCATAAACTCATTTCGTATTCAATGTAGATTTACTCTACATAATAAATATAACAATGATTCCTGATCATTGTGATTCGACTTAACAGTAAATTGATTACGTAATGAATTTCAGCGGTTGAATTTCATATAATCCTGTTTACTCTAGGAAAATGACTTTTCGACAACCATGAAAAATTTTTTCAGATAGGATTTAAACGTGATGAAATATTTCAATCAACAAACTTAATGAATGAAATCTATCATCAATGCATACTTAATGCTAACTTCTATGACTGGCACGATGCATTTGTGCACTAATTTACTTTTTGCAAATAAACTCTTCTGTTCTGCTTTTTTTTATTTTGTAGACTTTACTTCTGATCCGAAAATAACTTCATTCAGCTATCGATGGAATACTTACAAACAACGTAGAATCTTTCATCCTACAGTACAAATGAAGTTATTAGATATTACATTAACATACAAATTTAGTCTATTAAGTAAAATGAAGTATTAAACTCATTGGCCTAAACTTCTAGTAACGTGATCTCGATTTATTCATCTGGTAAAATTGTAACAGAAATGTATTTTGTAAAGTGATCAATTACAATAGAACATACTTTTCTGATTTTTATTGTTTTACAATGGTCAATTTTGTTATGCTTTACATATCAGTATACTATATCATATGAAGAATCTAGAAAGATTAAAGTCGTTCCTCAATGATTTTTTATGTGATCAATAGCTCATCTTTAGTATTTTCAGTTCTTTAAAATAACATCAACGTATACTACTTAAAATTAATAATTATCATTGAAATGGGCGACTGTGAAGATCTGAACAAAGATTCGTATATTGTTTTCTCAAAATAATTCTAATAATTAAGCCACATAAATGGTAAGAATGCAGAGCACTGGAGTGAATGAGAAGTGAGGTGTATTTAATCGTAGACAGATTTGTAGGGTTTACGATGTTCATATAAAGAAGTCGTTTACTTAAAAGATTGCAGACACACCTCTGTATAGTTACCAGTACCACTTCAACTCATTATTTATGATTTACTGCTTTTAATACGTATATTTAACCACTGTATACCTTGTTATTTGAGGTCCTGTGGTATAGCAGGTGACAAGGCTATGGACCGTCAAAACAAAACATGACACCAGTCAAACAATTCGTTGACTGTCGATCTAAGCCATGTTTGCAGATAGAGAATACTTGGTTGCGATCCACGTGGTAATCGCAGTCACGGGATGGAGACACCGGATCAAATGCCTCAGAATCGGTTACATTGGCCCAAGTATACTTATTCTCCTAGATCTCCATTTACATTATTCTTTCGCACTTACCTATTTTAATCTCGCTCCCCTGTTACATTCTACTGCCGTGTAATCCTTGTAAATTGGACAATATCATACTTATCTAGTATAGCGATTTGGACCTATGAGCATACGCGTCGGCTTCTACATTTTATATGAATGAATCACCGAAAATTAATATGTGATTTCATTATGATATACAAAATACCAAGAAATAATTTCGTTAACAAGTCAAGAGCGAACACAACTCTAGTATCTTACAGGTTTCTACATCATGTAATCACCTACTAGAACAAATTAGTAAATGGAGTGTTAGAGTCCTCAAATGAGTCATTCAAGAAACTAGACGCACAAAATCCTACTATTAAAATTTATAATTAACACATCCCGCCTTTTGTTTTTCAAAAAACAAATCTAAACATACGTTACATTCTTAAAACGACGACCCTCTAGGTGACCGTATAACATTACGATGATCAGATATTCCTTGATAGCCTACTCGGTACATTTACTCCAAGTGAAAATAAAAAGAAGAGGATGCAAATATACTGATTAGAAAAAACTGGTCCTAATAATATGCATCTCTTTATTCAGTAGTAAAGCCTCAAAATTATGCTACTCAAAGAGTGTAAAGAGTTGTTTTATGCACATAATTCTTGGAATCCATTATCACTTTAAAGTAACTCAAGAAATAGGATATCTAATATTGGTGACTGCCTTCATACCTCAAACAACACTAGAGATCATGATTAAAAGCCAGCATGTTATTTACTACAGTTCAGTTTTTTACACAGTCAGCCTCGTACATGGAACTAGGCACACAGGTGCATTGATCGAAGCTGTCGCACCTCATCAGCACACCGAAGTGGTAATATTAGCTTTAGGAGAAAGGACAAAGAATATGATTCTAAGAAGAATCGCTGAGTAAAGAAGTAAAAAAATTAATCCTAATATCAAGTTTAAAGTGAGGATACAGAACAAATGCATTTCGGCTACTGTTAGCCATTATTTTAAACCAGTGGTTATGATGATTGTGCGAACCACCAACCAACTAGTTGGTGAATTCCAGTAAGACTTACACCGACAGTTAATGACTCGATGGATTGATGGCATGCTTTGGCATACACAACACTAAATTTGCTTCATCCTTCACCAAAGTCAGCCCGCATTACACACCAAAGTAGGTGGTGGCAAAGAGCACATAATACAAGTAGCAACCGCCTTATCGATGATAATTCACAACCACACCAATTAATTCATCATCCTTTACAAATATCCTGCATCTAATTTCATTACAACTGTCGTCTACTCTCCATAACCCCGTTTCATGTCCACAAAGCGAACTGCAATGTAGTATACTCGTTGTCTAAATGATAGACAGACAATTTGCCTAAACAATCGGTGAAATAACTTGGTAAATGCTAAACGAGTAATTTGCCAAATACCCTTCAGGGTTAATCATACTTCCAAGTTCGGTGAAGTGGATGATGCCCTCAACTACTTTTCTTCTTGTCTTTAAATCAGGCATAATACAGATCAATCCTGTCACAATCTTTTAAATCTACATGGAGAAGTGCATTTTGAAAGTGTTCCCGTTATTCTACAATATTATTAAAAGACACAGCGTCTTCATCTAACGTTGTAGTATTTAATAATAATTCGAATAAAATAAATAAAGTTTATTGGCAAAAGTATATTTATCACAGATAGATAAACAAATAAAAATTAATTGCTTCATTATAAAAATAATAATAAAGTATAAAAGGTAGTCACGCTAATTCATTCTTTAAAACACATTTCTGTTTGTGTAAATTACATTACATCATTTGTCATTCATTCATTCATTCATTCATTCATTCATTGGTGCTACAACATGTCCTAGAAATAACGGTAAACAATCATTCCAAATAATTGAAATGAAAAATGGATGATCTATACGAAATTCAGGTACCGGTTGATGGGATCTTATAGCACTGCACTTAAGCATTACTGTTGCTGAAGCTGCTGCGGCTACTGCACCTTCTTCATCTACCTGTGTTATGAGAAATTAATAAATATAAATCAAGTTTTAATAAAGCAAACATTATGAAAACTTTATGCGCTAAATCATGTCACACTGAAGTAGAGCTTCAACTAGATCCTAAATCAATCAATAGTTAAAACCCATATTACATCGTCGTCTGTACTGATTGAACTCTATCAACCAGTGTGACATTAAACAGTTCATATTACTGCATTTAAAGTCGACTAGTAACATCATTGCAATAATAGTTGATGTATTCAAACAAATTAGACGCATACAACAGTCTTCTCAGTCAGTTATAAACAATATCACATCAATCACAAATGAATAGTGGGGTACTGGGAGTATTAGTAAAATTGAACAGGAAAAACAAACTTATTTGAAGTTTGAAATAATTACGCGATGACAAATGAGTGGATTTCGACTATATTGTATTCACCTACCAACATGGTACAGAAAGATACACAACAACTACATGGACTAATACTATTTTGATATCTAATTGGTAACAGATTTGTTCTATCCTACTTCTGCGTCAGTTATCAACGTATGTCTAGATAGTTGGTTATAAGTAACACATATCCAAATTACCTTAGTCAATACACTTGAAAGCACGTCAATCAATTTGCCATCATTGACTAGTACTCAGTACCCAAATTCACCATTGGTCACTCAGTCGTTAAAGAATACGTAAGCGATACATTGAAGACATTTATGATCAGATATTTGTAACTTACGAATGTCCTTTGCTTTTAAAGAGCAGGTTTCGAACCTAATCAGTATTTCTGTCTCGTAGACAAATGTCTCGTCAACGCCACAGCTAACTTAACTTAGTTAAAGCTCTCTCAAATCCCTGATAGAAGGCACCGGAGCACCCGGAGCTGATAAAAATTTAAGGTAGAGCGGGATGAAGAGGGAGGGAAACATATCCGAACTGCAATAATGACCCAATAAAAATAGTTAAAATTCAACTAGGACACCATAAACAAAATGTTTAATTCAGGTAGTATTTTGTAGAGTAATGTAAACCATATCTAAATAAATCCAGGTAACTGTCCTGTTGGTATGCACTATTTTAATCATCTTTAATCTAATTATACTTGTACTACATAATCTACGGAAATTAGAAAAACGACTGTCAATAGGGAATATTAAAGAACAGTAGATATCAAATTGACAAACACATTCAAAAATGCCAATGGATATTACAAATGATGAACTGCTACAGTAGTACCTTATCAAAAATGGCTAGAATAAATACGAAACAAAACAATAAAATTCACAAAACAATGTTACATATGTTCACTGACTAAACTTACTTCAAGAATAGCCTTATGCATAACATCTGAGATAAATAATTTATCCGAGTCAGAAATGTTTGTGAAGTTTGCTGATACTGAACAAAATGCATCTATCATTCCCAATTTCAATAAATGATTTTTCAGGTTTAAAGCATTGACTTCTTTAAGCTTAAATTTTGGTAAATACAATTTCAATTTTGTATTTACAAAATTATTAGACAGTAATGAAGAGATTCCACCTTTTTTATACATTAACTTCAGTAAATCGGGTAATCCATTATTGGCATCCGGAAGAACAACTAATAAAGTAAACCTAGGCAGGGATAGTTCGAAAACATAGAAATATCACAATGTAAAAGTAGAACTAAGTATACGGTGATACAGTTATTCACACATAAAAAATATAGTATTTGTGTTTAGACACCGGTTCTCAGCTATTACTTTGTAATATGAACTACACAACATAACCGCTTCTGGATTGAATTAATCAAGCTACCATCACAGTATTTAGAATTGTAGCATACCAATCTAGATATTCAGAGTCTATTCACCAGAAAATGATGTCAAACGAACTAAGCATTAGGGCATTATATTTAGCTAACATTAAATAAATGAACCTTAATTTACGGTTGCAGTCTGAAGCATTCACGTCGTGATTTAAAAGTGGTTGAAATGTGTGTTACATAGTATATACGGCATCAAGCATAATAATAACCAACATTAGCAAACTGTACAAACTGTTTAGAAATATAGGCAAATATATAACTGGAATTCAGGATACTGACAGACAAGCCTCCGGAACCCTTGAAGGAACCAAGGACATTCCATCGAATCACTGATCGATAGGACTTTTCAGAATCTCGACGTGGCACGTTCTGATTGGCTAACAGTTGAGACTTCTTAGTTCGGATTGGGTGGATTATAATATTGATTTTGTTGTTTCTAAAAACTATAAATATACAAATATCTTGTACATAACTCACTCTCCATTTTACTGAAATAAAGTTCCTGTCTACTCATCTTTTGAATTTGCGACTAGGAGGGTTCAAGACGTTTGAGTGCTAAAGTAGTATGCGGCTAGTCAAGCCATCAAGTACGAGTTATAACAAAGATAAAGAGAGACAAAAAGAGTGCTGAATACATTTGCACCAATACGTAACAGATTCAAATCACGTTAGATATAATTAACTATATGGAAATGAGTAGTAGAGAGAGCTGTCACGTAAACCAATGCATGATAAATAAACATCATAGAAACCCACACACTCGAACGTGTCAACCTAAAATCTTAGACATGTTAATGAAAAGATATTTTATTTACTAGGAAGTAGAAAGCCAAAACTTATATATATGAGGAAATAAGAAGCCTAGAATACGACGTTCATTTAACCATAATTCATAGTAGTTTTACATAAAGCATAGTGTGATAATGCATAATAAAAAATACTCAATTAAGTACTAGTGCTTACTTCGGGTTTTTAAATGGTATCTTGATAGCTCGTGACTGTAGGTGTGGTAAACTGGCCAAGTTGAAATTAGCTTCGTTAAACATTAACTTAACATTGATATTTGATCCGTCCAGTTTATGAAACTCACTAACATGTGAGTTGTACTCAGGGAATGGTAGCTTCCACATACCTAAAAACAACATTTTAAAATTCATCAACTTACAGAACATAGAAAAAATTACAAATCAAATGGGGAGCGATTCAATTTGTGAGCAAAACAACATACATTTATACACATACCTTTGAAATACGTAGTAGCTGTTACTACGACAGACGTGTCTTGTGTTATAGAATCAGGTGAAAGAAGTTCTTGAATTTTTCCTTTGGTCTGCTCACTAACCCACTGGTTTATCTGCATTCGAGAGCCTTTAGGGTCCAACTGAAACGGCATCTAGATAGAAAGTTGGAAAAAACAATATGAACTAACGTTTTCTGCCGACGCGTCGTAGTATCTCTTCAGATCATTTTTGAAACGTTCCTTTATACTTACACTTTGTTCAGCAAATAATTTATTTCCAAGGATTATCTCAACACCTTCATCAGATTTACAACAATCTTTCAAAAGTGCACCGATACCACTGTGAACCTCATCATGTTCTAAGCAATCAGATAATTCCATTGCTCTTATCATTTCAGCTTTCGTATTATTATCACTACCGCAAAGAACCATTGCGATTGCAGTATAGATATTGAATGGTGAGAGAAAAGTATTTATCCAATGACCTAAATATACTAATAAACGTGCTGTAGGAAAAAACTTGCCATGGATTTCCTTCAACATTTGTTCATAGAATTTATCCGTGAAGTTTGTAAGAGATTGCAATGCTGCCATACTGAATGAAATCCAATTTTGTCCAAATAATGGCTAGAATTAATCTTTTGACAATAAAGAAGCAGTCAAAGTAACATGAACATAATTGACCATTCAAAATCCAACGTTCAGAAAATAGGTATGACGCATACAAGCAACTAGGAAAATCAGACAGTCAGTATTAGCAACATTATTAAGACTAAAACATGCAAAGTGGCACTTTTAAACATAACTGTTAGGAAAAATCGACATTTCGTTTGATAATCAACATACACTAAACCGAATTTAGAAAAAGGGACTGAGACAGCCAGGAAAGCTTCTAAATTCTAGAGCGAGTTGAAATTGTAGGGATAAAAATAGTAAAATGGCATGTTGGCCTTCCCCAAGTGAAAATGTCACAATACTATTACCTATTTTACCTTACTTAGGCGATAATCCTATATTAGCCTTTTTCATGTTTAAACAAATCATGATATCACCATGTTTAACTTCTAATTTATCCAAATGTACATCTGGAGCCATGGCCTTAAAATATTTTTTAAAACAAGATCAGATGACGCACTATCAAAGACTTGTTTATTAAGTTAGTCTTACGATCCCTTACCTTTTGGCGTGGGAAAATGAATCTTTCAGGTATCATAAATACAACGTTGAAGCTCCACGGTGCTACCAATATCAGCGTTGGATATAGGTCTAAACACCTACCTTTACTTATGAGGATGTATGCTGATAACACAATATACTTCTGCATCCTCAATAAAGTAATTACGATGGATTTATTTGTTAAAAATAATTGTTCGAAGAACAGTACAACAAATATTATCAATAATGGTGGGAATCAATAACCTAAAGAGACACTTTGTAAAGGTCTAGAAACATACAAAGCACTTAAATGAAATCTTGGCAAATTAGGAGTTTAACATTATAGATGTAATACGTTCTGCTTCAGAGAAACTAATTCTTAAACGCTTCTATAAGTCAAAGTAGTATAAGCAACGTTCTAGAGTTAATTAAGCTGTTATGCCGCGATAAAACGCCTACTGCTATACGCGAACTAACCGCAACTCTAATCTGCAAATTTGTCTGCGCCAAATGATAATCGGAACCGTGACCAACAACTCGATAACTGATTACTCTCCCCAAACCAAAACCAAGAAGACACGAACGCAGCACTAGGAAGATTCGATTCTATTATATCCCGACTCTGTATATATAGTTAAAAAGGCGATCTTGTGGAAATTAGAGTAATTAATACACTAAAATGACACTACAACAAATCAGAATTAACAAGGTCCGAGCGGAGGAAATGAAGAGCAGTACTGGTTACCGCTTACTTTACAATTTAAAAAAATAGCAAAATTGAGAATAATTACGTGAAAAATAGCTAATTTCCTCCCTTCTTAGCATAAACAAAGGTGGTGCATCTCAAATGAGTAGAACTATCTTTGTAAATACTGTCTCTTTAAGATTATAAAACATTGTGAGTTAGGACCCACTTCAAACTAATACTATAGTAGTAACTAATAAAGTAGGATGTAAACATTTTGGAAAGAGTGCGATGAAGATCAACTTTGGTCGTAAGACCACAATGCAAACATTGCGAAGACCAATTACGTATCCGGAAATCGCACCTGCTGAGTTAGTGATGGACAATAGAGGATCAGATGATTGCGCAACATCAACAGCAGTCTACGTCACCTAAATAAAATGTAAAACGTAAAGCCCAACGTTGCTCTCTACGAGATACTTCTCGTCAAACAGCGCACCAAAGAGCGAACACTAAGTCAAGGCCTAGCTTTCCTTTGGGAGTATGCCAAATTTAGATGTTCCACCTGCTGTCAAAACTGCAGCCAACTCGAAAAGTACTTACAGAGTGAGGTAGGACGGAAAAATATGCATCTGCCTAGACTTGCCCTTTGTTTGAAGTAATGACTAATCCCATTTCCAAATAGAGAGTAAGAATACTCTAATCATTAGCGCTACCTAATTCATGTAACTAGACCCAACCTCCATCGTCACCATTACTATTTAAAGTCACCTAATCCCTAACTAATTATCACCTGATCAGTCAACACGATGAGTTTTGAATCTCCTTACTAATCTACACTATTTTTATTTGTTGTAAACTGGACACTTTCACCATTCTATCTACTCTTTAACTGCCTTATCAATTTAGCTACTCTCAAAGAAACATCTACCTCCCATATTATTCTGAATTCTGATTCCACAGTTTTTTTAATTACACATAACTAACAAACTGTTCGTTATAGTGAAATTTGCAAGATTTTCTGAGCCTACTGCTCTGAAATAAATGCATTAACCTACCCTCAAGTTGTATCAATTTTCAAACAATCGGTGCTTCTACTAAGTATGAGTGGTTAAATTATCAAAATTGGATGCTACTGAGGTCTCAAAGCAGCGAAATAATAGGTCAGTCTATACTAGTTTGTCAAAAAGGATACTAGAGACTTAACACGACATCAGATATTCAAAACTCCGCTGTTTAAAAGCAACCTTTTGAAGGCTGTCCAATACTCAATATGTCCAATGATTTCTGACAAGTTTGTTTAAACCCGGGGATTTTTTAGGGCTAGTGCTTTAATTTGGAAGCCAGGTTCTGGTTCTCTGGTAGTATCTTGTAGATGGACTCTAGCTATCCAACTGCACAATACTCTTCATTTATAGCAACTGGTCGATGGGCTAATATCATTTGAAAGTTAATGAGTGTGTCTCATAACTGAAAATTTGCAATTAACTAGCAGCTATCACGTTGCTAGACTGTCGGTTTGGTAACAAAAATAAAGTGAAGCAAAATAAGAAAATAGAATAGAAAAATAAAAAGAGAGTGCGGAAGGCAGAAAAAATAAAGCATAGGAATATAAATGATTCTATAAAGGCGGGTAGATAGGTTGGAATGGACTGACTATAGGGCTGTATACGACAATATTTAATAATAAGTGCACTACCCTAAGACCCGGTGAAATCAACTAAGTCCTTACTCCAGGGGATAGGGCTATATCGAAATGCCATTTAAATCGCACTAAATCATCTTAGCAACCAATCAAATGCACACGGTAATTGCGGACTTTACCAGTCTTCTAAATTGCTAGCAGTTTTTATGTGCACATTTCGTCTGCTAGTTAACAAATAATATTAAAGACATGTTTTTGAAAGAATTATTTGTGATAGGCATTTCACAACGTGGAATGAGATTCGTCAAGTAATTAGTATAATACAGAAAGTTATTTATATTTAACTGTTTTATGTATAGTACTATACAAAGTTGACGTATACTTATCCTGTCGTAAGAGAAGTAAGTTGAATATAGAAAACTCGAAAGTATATTGTCATTATGTTATTTGTGTTTTCTACATTGACCATAAAATAAAAGACAAGGTCACTTGTTGTTACTAATCTAAATCTAAATTTACTAGTTGTGGAGCTGTTACGAATTTGAAATGGGTGAAACCAGTTCGCAATAACAGCATGTAAGACCTTACACAGCCGCTCGTGTATCGAAAGACATTTAACTAACGACCTTCGGGAAAGGGCTTTGAGGAGACCAATTAAATGTTGTAGTCTAAACAATTTACATCCATTTCTAGCCTGGTGAAATCATTGAGCATACTGATAAGAATTTTAACAAAACGACTATTTTTAGTGATTAGAAAAATCTCTCACCAAGTAGTTATTAAAAAGTTGTTTGCACATATTCTCTAAGTTACTATGTGATACTTTGAATGACGTTGCATACCACTAACGAGGCGTTAAAAAAGCATATAAAGACTATAGTGAGGTGGGATATTAAACGAATCATTTAGTGTTTGGTACTTACGTTCAAATGCAAACGTATAAATTTTTTAGGTCATGAGTGACACATGTAAGACGGAGACTTTCGCGATAGGTCGTCCAATCTTGTCCAATCCGTAAAGTTGACATTTCATGGTTACGAATGAGCATTATCTTCATTTTCCATTTCGGCTGATGGAGAAAAGCGAACAACAAATTTAGTTGCAAGGATACTTTCTGTATATACTTACTTTTACTACCGTGTAAATGTTACTATGTTTACCAAATATATGTCACTTATTTTCATCATATCCTGCTTTTTATACAGTGTACGTAGGTATGTATGTATGCATCACATTGTTTAGGATTTTGTTAGACTTCTGTCAAAACCACTTCTTTTTTTATTGCCAGGCGAAATAGGAAACGAGGAAATATAGCTGGTGTTTGCACGATAATAAGCTGAATCAGTTAAACCACCTCATGGCCTGCCTTCGCGTTTTCTCTATTAGGTTCGCATCCAATATACGCATCTCAGACTCACAGACGCAAAGTTTAGTTGGCTGTACTAATGTAAGAGAACATCGTACTTCATGGTAAACAAGAATTTTCTTCTACAGACTATGGTACCAAAACTCAAAAGTTAAGATCTACTGAAAATATCCACATACTCAAACACCTACTGAATTCAATATTTTACTGTGAAACAATTTAATGACTAAAATGTTCTATTCGTATTCACTGCAGCTTCTATCTTACGCTCACTTTACTCAGAATTCAAGTTTCAAAATTATTTTTGAAATCTTTAGCAATAGTTATTCTGTCAAAGACAATAAACTAATTCTGTCTGACTGAGCTGCAATATATCAGTCCTCACAAATTACAATCTGTTATAATTTTTTGATTGCCCTAACAATCAATAAAGTATAGTTTTCATGACGCTAGTTGTTTTTCTTTTTTTTAATAATTAGGGTGTCGCTTTATTGCACACAAAACGTTGAACATCCACATGCCTTGTCATAATGTGATCCCTCGATATGGTGACTTGAATCTTCCCTGCTATACTCCTGAACCACAAAATTATTCCAATGTCTTGTTTGTGACGAGTGTCACATAAATATAAATTTAAAACGCCATACAAATCAACTGCATACACATCATAATCAATGTTTATTTCACCTTCATAACTGAACCTTCATTCACTGCATAAAAGATGTAAAAGTGCAAATTACAGCTATAAAAACCGTGACTTATGTCAGTAAACTGGGATGAATTCTGCAAGCAATTTCAACTAATAATAATATCGTTTGCAAAAAGTGTTTTGGTCCAAGTTTGGACTAAGAATTCTGTTAGTTGGGGTGGCAGAAAGATGAAGTACGATAGTAGATGACGCAGCATTTCGTTGTGGTGAATAGATTTTATTCTTAATTATCATTTTGTACATGAAAGCTTAACAGTTTTCAGGCATGATCAGAATGATAGGAGTTTACGTACATATAAGGACTTTGATAGAGACACTGTCAGGATATTCATAACATGTGGAGATATGAATAAATAACAAAAATACCATAGTAACTTTACAGTATTGGATACCAAATATATGTATTGTGTCATAGTGCTCTTATGACTAACAACTGCGAGCTTTTCGACCTGGGAGTTATAATTTCATAAAACGGTAAAGGGTAGGCAAAATGGATCATGGAGCATGTCTAGACAAGAAATAATATCAAGAGTATTTAAAGCTTGCACATGAGCGCTATCTTAACCTGTATTTCGGAACATTCCATGTGTATTGATTTTAGTATAGTAACTTATTGATGCATTAAGTATGCTGCCAACCAGCGTGAGAATCAATTTGTTTAAACGAGACCAATTTCTAATGAGATCAGTCAACAATACCATATGAGTTCATGGTTGTATTTACTAGAGTCCCATCGGCATGCCATCATCATACTTTTTTAATTGACAAGAGAGGGTAAATAAATGAAAAGTTGTATGACACAAAAGGAATAAGGAAAGAAATTGAGGGGGACAGAAAATAAGCTGAACTACGTTGGGATTACAAGGAAGATAAGCAGGTCAAAAGTAGAAAGGAGGATAAGGCGGATAGGTCAGACATAAAGAGACTTAGTGTCGAAAATAAGACTTACAAGGTGGAAAAGACGAAAAAGATAAAAATAATGAGGACAGTTTTTGGATGTTGCGTCGTGACTAGCACCGTAACTATAGTAACTATATTATGCCTAATACAGCTAAAACCGGCAATATTTAATAATTTTCACAGATAGATTACATTTAATCTGATGGACGATTAGAGTAATCTCTATGAATAGCATAAACTTTTAAATGTAACATGAGAAAAAATCAATTTGCAAACATGTCAAACAAACAAAGAAAGCGAATCGTTCTCCTGGATGGTTTGCAGCAAACTGTTCCAGATTCTCGAGAATTTGTTTTTAAAATTATTTATATAACGGGTAATTTTGAATATAGCACTTTTATTTTAGAAGCCGAATTGTGCAGGTAATAACAAGAAAATTTTTTGAGCTGAATTGTATTAAATAATGAAAACGCTAATTTGTTAGGTATCTTACAGAAGAAAATTAGGTTTAACTTGAGTCGGTGCATTCGTAAATAATTTACCCCTGACTTGGGGCATCTAGTTTTATAGTCCAAAGTACAATTAGTCCAGAAAATATAAACAGTAAAGCAACGTTGTACAGGTTCTAGTCTGAGTTTGTCCTTAGGGAAAACACTACTGAGAGTAAAGATACAATATTCTAGTAAAGATCGGACACAAACTTTATGTAGCAAAACACGAGGATCATTATTATGAAATTTATGTAATATGCAACTCAGAAGTCTATTCGACCTAGATATATGCAGAGTAACCTGTCCTGTAAAAAACAGATCACAAAAGTATCGGATTCAAACGTCAACTACATATTAAAGCCTGGACAACTTATTTCTGCTTATGGAGAGATCAAAGGTATGGCACTTATCTCTAAAACATATCCAACTACACTTAGAAGCACTAAGATCTAACTTTCATTTCGAACACCAAACGGCCACCTTGTTAAATTTAGTGATGACGCGATTGAATGTGTGTAAATTCTTGAGGTGGAAATGAGGACCCCTTTTTAAGATTATGAGCGTATAGAAAAGGTGTATACAAGCTGAACCATTTGTATATACCATTTATGTGGGCCATAAAGAGCGGTGGGACTAAAATACTTCCTTGTATTACGCTACTGCAGTCTGTTCGGCTTTCAGATTTTTTGTTGCATGGGCTGTCCAACAATAATAGTTGAAATTCATCAGGAGTTTGACACTACTTGATACATTTGATTCTGAATTCTTTCTGAACACGACAAAGACATCATTTTTCACTTTTATTAAAAGTATATGTCAACATATGAAATGTTGTATCACCATATGAAAATAAACCAGATATATTTAGTGACTTTTGTTTGTTAAAATAAAATCACAAGTAATTGTTTCGTTACGCACTGACACACAGCTATCAATTATATTATTCCCTTGTCAGGACAAAGCATTAACAACGCAATATTTTGCTTGTATTTGATGTTACCTGCTGATAAATTTAAACAATTTCCCCACATTTATGGCTTGGGTGTTAACTGTGTTTATTTAGGTTTAATATTGATAAGATTTAAGGCAAGGGCGTAGACTACATAGCTGTATAAGTCTACTCCTTACTCCTCTCACGTTACTGTAGTACCACTCAATAGATCACTGTATTACCAATACTTCGAGTCTATATTTATTCAGAATGTGGTACGTGTAGATCGAAGTATGTCTGAATAGTGTTTAGTTCTTACTAGAACTGGCCTGAAGTAGTTTATTGATGTCTCAGCGCAAGCACCTTTTCTTTATTCGACTTGTTCACTGATTCGGATCGTATACTGTTTGTTTCGTAGTACCGATACGGTCAGTCAGGTGCAACCGTTAGTGGACATTGGTGTGCGAGTCCTAGTTTGCATACAAAACAGAGTGATCAAATTTTTTTCATGTTTGAAACTATACTGGGGATGCAAAGCCTATTCAGGTTTTCATTAATTCGGAAAAAAATGGTTGGTTAATTGAGTAAGCTGAAAATATTGAAATTTGTAAAATGCATAGTCATAAAAAGCTGGTTGTAGTAAAATGAAAGGTGGTGCATAAGATGGTTAGAAACGGCTTATTAATATTGAATTTCTACGACAAATATATCTTTTGCTACTGCCCACAAATGTCTAGCGTTATACTCAGTACAGTGTGATTGAGGTCGGTTGATTTAAAGATTCTAAGATGATCAAAAATGTAAGCGAATAATGAGTTAATGGGATTTTCTGTTCGTAGCGAGTAACGTTAATGTAACACTGTATATTAAAGACAAGAAACCACACTTAAACAACAACCATATTAGACTACATTGCAAATTGAGGCAAGTTTGATGATAGATAGTTTGAAGGAAGGACAAAACTGCGATATTTAGCTCTGTTTCGCTAGTCCAGTGTGAATAAATATATAAGTGCCCAGATCGGTTCACTGTATGAGACATGTCAACAGATATGCACCTTTCTAGTGCAGTATAAACTCTTAATATTTTTTTACTTTTTATCAACATTTACACTGAATTCTATTTCTTGCCTACATCTACATCGGACTTTTGAAATTTTTTCAAGTAAACTGGTATACACATTTGCCTCAAGAATGAACACTTAACAGTTTCAAAGCATTTTATTTGAATCACAAGGCTAAGCTTCAGGCTAAAATATGTAGTTTATATATGTTGGTTGTAGTGTACATAAACAAAAGTAATAACAATAGAAATAACCATCAGCGTAAATAAAGACTAACAACTTGCTTATGTCGCCTTAGAATAAATTATTCAAAAACAAAATTATAAATGCGCGCCATAGATGCAGAGTTTCTAAAACGTTTATAGTCACCTTGCGAGGCTTAGTTTAAACATTTCATCGTTAACATCAAAATGGAGTGTAAATGTGGAGTAAGTGTTATCTTAATGTGTTTATTATAATAGTTAGTCGGAAATAGAATTCGATATACCAAATATTCAATACGTGTTAACGAATTTGTCAGTAACCTTGCGTAGATGACAAAAATTGTTTGATGTTCATTGTGTATTTTGACGGCCGAATTTGTCTACCACTCGAGTTATCATGTTAAAGCCTATTCCATATGGAATTTTGAATCGCACTTATCGCTGATATTATTTTTCTGATGTTAGGACAATGAACTTTTGTATCTGTGATCAAAACCCTTTGATCAAGCTGATAAGTGAAATATGCATACATCAATGACAGAATATGGTTACATTTGGTTTGGCAAACAAACTCTAGCGAGTAGCGTGACCAGCGGAATGATTAAAACAATACTTGAATTAAGCAGAAGATTCGGTTTCATTTTCAGTTTATAAAAACTGAATCAAATTAACTTTTTTCGAAGGAGTGACTTGCACTAAGCCGCAAAATATCAGAAATTTTAATTTATAGTTATTTGTATTTTGAAAATACACATCATTCATTTTTACTAACAACCTATCCAATATTCAATTTGTTTGAAATTATCAAATTTTATCTTGGCAAACAAACTTCGTGAGTAGTTTTATGACACCAATGAAACACTAGTATGCTCTATATAGTACCTGACCAACTCGGATCCTGTAAGCGATTTTTATCCTCTTCTTCACTATTTTAATTATACTCCTGATGAATATGTTTGCGCAACCATGTCTGTTGTTTTCGACGAGTAGCTAATTTAAACATTGAGAGCCATTTCATTTGTGTAATATAGCATTTGCTGCAAAGCCAGAGTAACTGGGGTCGATATTTTATGTGTTGGTGGATGAGCACTGAGGAAGGGTTCCAAACCAAAACAAAACAGCTGTTTAGGGATTCTTTTTGATCAATGGATGTCTAAATCAGATCAGTTCGTGATACCAAATTTACAATAAACAATTGCCACAACAACCAGTTACAATAAACAGAAATGCTTTAGTTACACTATGTTACAGATCCTCTTAATTCGAGTACTAAAAATGTTACGGATAATTAATGATCATCAGCTAAATAACTATCAATGCATTATTCAAAGTATATTTTTAGCTTCAAAATACATCGTAATCTAACAAATGAGCTGTTCAGATCAAAATATTAAGATTTTTCATCTAATACATTGTGGATAATGTTGGATTGACAACACATGTAAATCCTTAACTTTATTCGTTTTAATCATAAACTATAATACAAATAAATTGCTAGTTCAACGAATAATTTGATGTCTGCATCACTCATACTGGACGTTTATTTATGACATCCAAGTAAATAACACAGATACATGCTGCTACACTGTGTTGTTGCAATGAAATGCACATTGCTTTCTTTATTCATGTGCAGCTTCTTCTGCTATATTTCAGGTACCTAATACATGACTTTTATGAGTAGTTAGGTACGTTCAATTTTTTCCAATGAATCACTTTAAAGACTTCGTAATTATAGTGCCAATCATATTGAAATGTGATCGATTCCTTCATTATTGATAAGAATTGCACAGATCAGATATATATAAATTACTAAAAGCATAGTACATCAGTTCTATTGACAAAAGAAAAAATCTGAGCATTTCCAATGAACTGCAGTCAATAAAAATGAAATGTCAAGTTTGGACAGCTGAGCACATGACTACAACTTAATATAAATAAAACAACAATTTACAATTCGGCAGTTCATTTGTTGAATTTACTGTCGGTGGAATATACTAAGGAATTAAGTGAATGGTATATATTTAAAAAGTTATGCAACAATAAGCGTGTAAAGTAGGATCGTAGCTTTTACAAAGACTGTTTGAACGTACTTATCATGTTATTACAAGTCAGCTGTACACATCGCAAACAACCATAATTGATAGTGAGTGGTAACAAGCTGGCTAATAGCAAGTATTTAATCACGGGACCAACCGTACAAGCAAAGATATATTCAACGAAGATAGTGTGATGTTTGTTTAGACGTGTAAAAGGATAAGGAGATTTCTAAACTGATTCAAACAATCTATGTGTATTCGGCTGTGTTATTTAATAATAAAACTTGCATAATTTAGTTGGCGAAATCGCGGCAAGTAAAATTGAGCAATCTGATAGTAGAGTGGTTTTTATGATTGGAGACGTCACAATTACAGTGGCAGCTTTTCAGATATGTTTCAGATGGAATTGGCATTAATAGCTTCGTAATGGTTGTTATTCACTTCGGTGGTCATTAACTATGATGATCTAAAACGCAAATAACATTCTGTTAAGAATACATGAAATAGGCAAGTTCTGAGATGTGCATTAATTCTAAACCTTGAATGAAGACATTGAGTGCTGCCTTACCTTCTGAATTATCAGTGTTGTCTGTAGTCGGTGACTAATGGGTGCGTTAATTAAACACGAACATTGATCTAATAACATCAACTCGTTAGAAAAACAGATTGGCACCCTTTACGTGTCAATAAATTTCATTTAGATCCTCAATTTATTATCACAATCTAGTCAAAGTGAATTCCGCCGATATATCAATAGAGTAATTTCAATGTATGACAACAAATACAATTTCAAGATGGCGTCAACTAAGAGGTGTTTTAATTAAAAGTATGCCCTGTAATAATGATAATAATGAATGATCGTCGCGCTACATAGCACAAATTGATGGGAGTTGGGATTTCACCATTGGATGCCAACTCAGTAATGTAGATGGTTATGCGTTTACCATCAACCTGAAGCGCAGTGCGCGGAATCTGAGGTGCGTACTGCTGAGAAGTTCCATACTTGAACTAAACACATGTCCAATGCTCCCTACCTTTTAATGGTACCTTACCGACATCAATCTGTAATATATTCAATCAATTGAATAAGCGATTTCTACATAAATGGCCATCCTAAGTAATCAATAATAGCATTTATTCTCAAGTACCACTTTGCACATCACCGCATACCAGTTTAAGAGCATCATCGAAATGATATGAGTTTATCTACAGACAAGGATTTCAATTAAATCATTGTTAGGAAATTTACATCGTGTTAAAATATAAAAAGAATTGAGAGAAGAAACTAATGACAGCATAATTTGCAGTACTATGATACCTCTTGTGTCATAATACTGTATCACAGCACACCTGACGAACAACCGCGTAATTTTTGTCTCAAGTGTTATGGTTAAAGAAAAGGACTAAGATTAAACATATTGGATCATAACGCATGTATAGTTACAGGATCACAAGTATTTGAAACTTGGGTAGAAGTGTTAAGATAAAATATGTACATTTGGATACTGTACGGTGATGGTGAAATCCTTGTGCATTGATTCGTAGCAGTGAGTTGTTAGAGAATAAAGTATGTTATGTTAAGTCTAAGTTAATCAAACGAGACCACTTCATTATTAGATTAGCCAATAATATCCCGTAAGTGCATAGTTGTATCTAGAAAAGTGTCATTGATGTACTACCACGAGTGTTTTTGCGCGAACATGCATGCGACGCAATTTGATTATTCTTTAAGGTGGCTAACATGCTCAGATGCATAGAAAAGAAATAGGTAATATTGAGCTAGTGAGATCCATACTCGCCTTATACACTATCATCTACAACTAGAGAGAAAACGAAAGCAGAGAGTAACAGTCCACTTTTTACCGTTTTAGAAGATAACTGTATTTAATTCACTTTGGTTATTTGGCACTGAATACTTGAGAACAGTTTAGGCCACTATAGCGAAGGGTTGATGATCTCTATAAAATATAGTCTCTCATTAAGTAAGCCGTATAATACTATGTGAAAGGCCCTAAATATATCAAAGCATTGAACCATGCCTAATTTGTGTAAATCACTGCAAGATGTAATGTGATTAGCGAAGTCAAAGTGACAGGTCAGACACGATGGACGTTTCACAAAACAATGTTGTAATTTAAAAATTTAGCTTTGTGGTAGCAGGCGATTCGAGGTAAATTATTTAATGATCTTCTCTATGATTCATGAAACAACGAGGGGCAATATTTATGAGCTTATAGTTACTTGCGCATGTTTGATCACCGCCTTTGTATTTGAGTGATGATGTAGGCTAGTTTTCTAAATGTTAGATATGTTTCTGTGTCCAGCGATATGGTAAACAATTTGAGGAGTATAAGTCTTTGCCAGCATCAATCAAACATATTGATGAAGAGGCCAATTGATTCCATGTCTTTTGTAGACCTATGGTTTCTAATAGATTCAGATAAGTATTTAGCACTGAAAGGTACTTTGGTCAATGTACTGTCTACAAGTACCGTAAGCATAAACTTTGTAGGTGGCTCGGCCTGAATGTCACCGAACAGCTTACTAAAAGTCAAGGTGGTTTTAATTTCAAGAGAAATCTATCCAGCCAGTCATATTGCAAAGTTAAATGATTCGATCATCTCCTGACTATCTTTCAACTGCTATCTCATACTCGCTATTTGACACATATAAAAAAAACAGAAAATGAAGGAGCAGGCACACGAATTCGTGCTAAAACATGCTTGTCCACATAACCCTTGTGCCACTGGAAATAGCCTAATTGTAGTACTGAACATATATTAGGTATAACTACAAATATCAGTAGCTTACTGGTCAGCAACAAAGTCTATTAAAATGGAATTATTAATTGATCGTAAGCTACTTCTAGTAGTATTTTTCCTGGATCTGTGGCACGAAACAGTCAAGAACATCCAAATTGTCGTTGCGATGGACGTATCTAAGAAACATCAAACGGAGCAAGTGATCACTGGTAACAGTAGGCAACCAACATTGACAGTGGTAACTCCGACAACATACTGTAACATCTTCCTAGGAATTGATAGTACATCACGAATCCCTACTTTTAAAAGATGAGGTTCTCGATGGCTGGATATAAATTCCATCAGTATATTGAGAAAGAACGGTTCATCCTTAATTATTCCCGAACATTCCTTAAAGGCAATGTACTGACTGATATCGTTAACAGCATAGAAGACACGCCCAACAAAAGTAATAAAGTGAATAGAAGTAGGAATAAAAATAGAAAACCTAAGAAATACTAGATCAAGAAATCGACACAACACAACATCGATGGACACACAGAGTGTGAACCGTAGTAGCGACTGGCCATCATACTGACGATGCATAAGCTACAGAAAATAAGTTGTCTGCGGTTGCGATTGAATGGTAGAAATTGAAATACAATGGTTTCAAAATATTATGTCAGTGACAGTAGTTTTGGTATTAGTGTATGACGCGTAGAATCGACCCTCCGCTTAGACGACCCATAAAATAACAATAACTCCGATTGACACAAATGTTTTAACGTAACGAACGCACCAAGACTAGCAACTGCAGCCAGTTAGAAGGAATGAGACAACGCTACATTCTTTCTATTTGATACTAGCTAAAATTTGTACACACTTGAAAGAGAAAAATGAAAAAGTAAGAGTTAGTAACTAGAAACAGTCGAATTTAGACCCCACAGAAAAACACTTAGTGCCAAGCAACGAAATAGTTGGTAGTTAAGAAACACTAGGCGTATAAAGATTAACTTTGAGAATTCAGCCTTTTCTCTTTGAAACAGGAGGAAGTGGCTTTATTGAGAAAAACGAAATATTATATGATGCAAATCACTTCAACGAGAAAATCCTTTTTTGAACTTTTTTCTGATAAACCACGGTGTAGCCTACTTAAAATCACTCACTATAAGGTGATTTTACAAACGCGGACACATTTTCTTAAAGTGTCTCACTTACAACTCCCTACCAGCCTTCTTTATAATATCTCCATCACTGAAAAGCTTCAGGAAGAAACTATAAGTCAATAACGCACTCTGTGATCTACCACCCGCTATACTGAATAAGAATGAAACATGCTATTCTCCCTGTTATCAGCTTCATAAATTAATTCACATTACACTCCCTTTGCTGGGAAATTACACTATTAAATTATTACATATGACTTTTCTTCTGCAGTGCGTAAAGTGTATACACAACCACTCAGTGATCAAGCAACCAAATGCTTAGTGTCTGACCCATGTTAGCCACAGTAACTGTCACAGCTCAAAAGCGAAGATAAGAAAAAGCCAATTAATCATATTAACAATAACAATAATAATTGGGACTGACGTAAAAATGTTGAAAACTAACCTCACTTTTCTCTCGATGAAACAACAAAGAAGAAACGACGGAATACCTAAAGAAATCAAGTAGTTTATTCTGACCTTACAAAAAACAATAAGTATATTAGGTGTAGAACATAACGGTTTGCAAAATCCTAAAAATAATGGCTCATTCGTCTAGGAAAATACTCCCTCGGATTTCTTGAAGTCCACAGTACCGTACACCGAAAAGCGAACATTTGGAGCTTTATTGCTTTAGAGTGTCTCCCTGACCTGGAATGCTTGACCCATTGCCATGACCTCATTTAACTCATTAAGAGCTTTTCAGAACCAATTGAACGAATATGTAGACAAGTTGCTTTATTAGCCTCAAGCAGGACTACGTTTTATTAACTCCTTACACTTATTACCGTCATCTGTCACCACCGTCAGTTCATCGTCTGTATCTACCTATAGTATTACTAATATTATTAATAGAATTACTGTTGTCTTATACCTAACATTTTATCATTTTATTAGCTATTACTGATCAATATATTATTTCCAAATCTTCATGCTGTATTGTAGTCCTACTACCTCTGCATCAAGACCAACTAATTGATTGTCCAGCACAGTCAAAACAACTAGTTCTCACAACTTCACATCTCTGAAACACATTCATATACTATAAATGAACTTTAACCCACTAATCAACTGTCAAAACCGGTAGGTATTGAGCAATCGAATAGCTTGAACTACCACACTGAATGCTACGAAAGTCCTAAAAAGTCACCTGAAGATCGGAAGGCGATCCTAAAGAATTCAATTGGTTTAAACTAGCTTGTTGGAAAATATTGGATATTGTTTGTCCTTAGCAAGGACGTTAGTAATTAGCGGCGATTGAAATATATTTTGTTCAGAAGGTCGACCTACTAAGAATCACCTGATCGTCAAATAATCAGACTAAGGTGATAAGTTGGCATTTTGTATTTAATTGCTTCGTAATTCTATACCTACACTAATCCAAACCCGATAGATAGTTAAAATGTTTAAGGACGAGAAAGAATAATGAATTATTTCTTATCGAAATCTTAACATTTCACTTCAGAAAGCAATTGTAGAGAAAGTTGTACACACGTAAAGAAGTAAATAACAAAAGGCGATCTATAAGTTAGCTATAGTTGGTCATTATAATAAACGAGAAACTTAGAAGACTCTCCCAAACAACCAACTTGGTGTCAATGAAGGTGAATAAAGTATGAATTTACAAAAATTCACCTTTATGTAGATTATTTGGGCGTACGCTTCACAAATTTACACTTTAGGTTGACTATTTATGCCTACCTTTCTGGATAGGTGACGCATCAACATATGCAAATATGCAGACGCGTCTACAGAAACCAGAGAAACGATGTGAAGTCAATGTGTAAATAAATAGATGTGTCTATTTATTTACACATGACAGGCGAAAAAGGCGCAAAGTGTTGCATCGTCGCCTTTATTTACACTTTATAGGTTGTTTGGGTTATCATCAACACTATGTTTATCTGTTGTAAACTATAGATGCTTTGTGTTTAAGAATTGTGTTCATAGAGTTGAGTTCCTTTTTTTTTTAATCTGCAAAATCAATTAATTGAATAGTGTTATATTGGTAGAATATTTTATGTGGCAATGGGGAGCTTTGTTTAAACAGGATTAGTTTAATTTCGAAAATACTTAGTACGAATACACATATCCACTAAATAAAACCGTTCTTAAAATTTGAAGTTTGACGGAGTCTTTAGTTTAAAACGATATATAAATTCGTCTTGGTAGGAGGTATTTCAATGAAACCAACCGTTTTTATCCTGTGTTACTTTTCATTTCGAGCACAATGGTTTTCAATTTTATGTATGCATCCATGGATACTACTGAGAAATATAATATAAATCTATAAAATATAATTGTGATGATAAAAAGATGACAGCAGTAATATAAATAACACCAAATTGTTCTCTCCTGAAATTCACTAGGGCCTAGTGCAGTTAGGTGTCTAGACAGCTTCCTCAGACAATACCAAAATTGTTCCGCTTTCATTATGAACGGTGGTTCTTTCGGAATGACCATTAATATTGGCGGAAATATTGAGCCGTATATAGATAATTTATTACCAAATAACACAAGTGGATTCCCAAGGACTACATGTAATGATGTTTAAAGAATAGACAGGATGAATATACGATTAATCTTTTCGACCGAAGAGTTGTCTTACATACCTGTCACTATTTTATATACTAATTTTGCACATGATTGACGTTTTGTGATTCTATAACACTAATTAACCTAATGTAATTGTGGATACAACTGGATGTAAAGAATCTTTTTTGAGTTAAACAATATTTCATCTCACAATAACTGTAATACTCTGATACAATTAGACTAATATATAAATTATATATTTATATATGCCAATTTCTACCAACCTAATGGTAGCTATAACTTCTAGTATGCTGAGGTAAATTGTAAAAGTGAAATTCAGTTCCTTTCTGTTAAAAATAGACCTCTTTGATAAATGTAACTCCACTTAGAATTTTGAAGGTCAGAGTAACTAGAAACAAATTCCTTTTACATGCTTCAGTATATTAACTTACGTCCTTAAGAACAGACTCTTATGCTTGACTTAAAGCTACTTCATGTGACTTATTTTTACTACCTAGTTACGTAAGTCAAAATAATTAGATCCGAATTCGGACCTGGGACTTATTGACTTAAAATTGGATGTATTTCAGTTCGAGCCAAAACTCCACTATTCCTGCGTTGTTTGATGCGAATTGCCATGCTTTTCAGTGGAACCAGCTGAAAAACTAACATGATAAAGGTTAAAATATACCAAATAACACTATATTTATAACTTAGGGACTAACTGAAAAGTTCACGAATCCTCATCAATTGGTAGATTAATACATATTTTTAAAAGAATCCTGTCATAGTAATCCCTTTTCTACCGTATGATTAACCATATATGAAATATAATGGTTTTATTGTTTGTGCATTGCGTATAAATTATTGCAGCCGTTTAATTGCATCTTATTTTCATAGGGAATGGAAGTAGTGCCACCGATCATAGAATTCACCAATAAGTTGTATGAACAAATAGTGGAAAAAAGCCATTGTAAGTCTAATATCATTTCCGTGAAAAATTTAGATAAGTGGGAGAATGTCTTCTCCTCACCTGTCAATATTTATACTTCTCTTGGAATGATTCTTTTTGGTAGTAAATGCAACACAAAGACTGAAATGCTAACGACAATGCAATTGCCTGTCTGCTTAAAATATGACACTTGTCATAGTGAAATTTATAAACTTCTGTATGGGTTTTTGAAATCTGTTCATGGTGTTGAGATATTTCTTGCAAATAAACTGTTTGCAAGGGAAGGTTTGGATGTTAAGCCGAACTATAAAGGTAACCTGGAGAATATACTACAATGCACAGGCAGAAAATGTGGGTTATTCCATTTACTTTACTAGTTTTCTTTGCAGGTGACATTTAATGAAGATACTCTGGACCAAATAAACAAATGGGTTAGTGAAAAGACAAAGGGACAGATTCAACAACTCCTTTCACCTGATTTTTTAACAGAAGATATCTCGGCTGTAGTGATAGCAATTACGTACTTTAAAGGTATCTTTTCGCATCCAACCTATAAAACTTATAAATGTTGTTAAAAATTGAATTCTGTCATATCTTCTCTGAATTTTCACTTTTCTTAGTTATTTACTTTGTTTTCCTAGGTATATGGAAGACTGCTTTTTCCGAGTACTACTCTAACGACAGTGAGTTTATTATGCTAGATGGGTCGAAGTCAAAAGTAAAATTAATGCATATCGAATCTTCATTTGAAATGGTCGAATTGCCACAAGTTGAATTCACGAGCTGTTAAAATACCATTTAAAGATCCTATGTAAACATATAATTTGCTTGCATTTTTTAGTATATATACTTTTACCCTCTATTGTAGAGTAAAATAAGTTATCTAGTTCATTGTGATCTATAGTGGCTTATAGGTAAAAACTACTTAAAATACTTAATCTACTCATCGTCAAGCATATGTTTCATTTTTCAATCTTCACAACTCACTTAAGACGTTAGTCCTATTCTGTTTTTCCAGCTTAACAGTATTGTCTTCGTATTTTGTTGAAAATAGACATTTAACAGTCATACTTAATCTTGGACTACTAGCTTTTTACAAAATATTCTTGAAACCAGAAAAACTGTTAATGTACAGGTTTATTTACGTGTCCTTTAGTTACGCTCTAAGTGTTAGAGCTAAATATACTACGTGTTGCGCTTGAAACCGAAGAAAAATAAGGGGAATTCGAATCTGTGACCTAATGGCTGAAGGTCAAACTAAACTTTAGAATTACTGAACCACAGGTCAGCTTTCACAATAATGAACAAAGCATGCAAGAAGACGAATTCACATTGGTTTTTGAAAGAACCGGAGATTATTTAGATTGTTACAACTTGAATAGTACAACTCAGTTCTAGAGGGAAGTTTAACAAGTACCAAGAATTCTAAGAACAATTGCTTTCTAAAGCTAAGATCTTCATTAAATAAGATACATGTTTAAAGACTTTTACTAGTAAGTTAACACATGACTGGCTATTGCGTACAGAATCAGACAACTTGTATAATGTTAAAGTTCTGTATTTCTAACATTAGAAATTTTATTTAACTTGGTACTACAAAGTGGCTGCTTACACGCCTCGGACATTTTCTAATTATTACAAATTAAAAACACTAGAATGCAAATTGAACCTTCCATATAAAAGTTGTTGTGATATTAAGCTGCCAAAATTCAGTTAAGTGAGGTATATTTCGTTTCACGATTTAGTAAATAACATTTCAGTATCTAAATTAGTGAAGTTCACTTTAATGTGAATTCAAGGTATTTAGTAGTTCTTCAGTTGTTCTCTAATCTACTACTATCTCACTTTTTTTAAAAACTTAATGTAGATTCTCAATGTTGATCGTTCTTCCGAATAAACATGATGGATTACCTAACTTGTTAAAATTATTGTATAAAACTCATGGAATTTCATCGATTCTTTCATCTGATTTTAAGAAGACCGAAATGTATTTGTATTTGCCTAAATTTAAGTTAAAAGAAGGCAATGCATTGAATTTAAGAAGTTATCTACAAGAAATGGGAATGAGAGATGCTTTCTGTCAAGGCTCAGCTGATTTCACTGACATTTGTGATTCACATAATTTATGTATATCAAATATACTGCATAAGGCTGTTCTTGAAGTGAGTTGGATAAATTTAATTATTTTGTATTTTATCTCATCAGTTACAAATTAGATGGCAACAAATGTCATGTTTGTCATTTTCTTATTGATAAACGCCAAAATGCACGAAGCCTAGATTGAGCAGCGTTTCTTGTTGATTACCTCCAGCTACTGAACATTCTACCAGAGTGAAGCCAATTTCAAACCATTTGAACGGATGCCTACATTACAACTTGATAGATATATTTTGGTTAGCGCTATGGACTATACAAACATGACATTTGTCACTACTTACTGATCAAATATCTTGGTCCTACAGGAGGTGGATAGTTTAGGCACGAATAACTAATATCAAACTATAAAACTATGTGACTTCGGTTCAAATCCTGTTACGTTTCTCAAGATTCGAAGTGGGCATTTTTGAAAAGTATCATCTTGCATGAAATCGAAGTTCATTATTTTCTGGTGATCACCTTAAGATAACCAATTATAATTTATTAGTTGAATTTAGTATCTGATGCTTTTAAGGCTAGTTTTGAATATGTTGTAAGAAAGACTACACTGTATATCATTCACGATATGCAGTCACATGCTTGAAATTTCCGGAGGCGTTTTTTGATATGCCCTTTTGTCACGTTTTTGATAGAATTGTATGATAAAGGTGAAACATGAATAGGAGATAATCAATATGATCGAGATATAAGTTTTGTTTACTTCTTCATTTAAGAATGCATGCTTTTAAAAGATTTATTGGGCTATCCATTGTTATTTATAGCTACTGATGTAGAAAATATCACGTTTGTGTGATGCATACTACTCCGTGCAATAAATTAATTGATAACCTGACAAGTTAACCTCTATTGCATAACTCCATATCAGCAGTTAATTCTCTTTACTTTTCGCTCAATAGTGTATTCTGTAGAGCTTCTTGAGTATTTCATAATAGTTCTACTTACGAAGAGGTGATCTCTCTGAAATCACAAAACATTTCTACTCAGGATACTACGTTAACAAATACTATCAATTTACAGAGTCAACGATAGTCATAGTACAATGAACCATGAAACACTGAGCTATTCTTCCTGTCATCGATTGCCCGTATAAGCTGGATCGTCAAATTAACTAATCATTTAGTTGTAACCAAACTCATTTCTTAATACTCACGGCATTATATTGATCACGTTGCAGTATTACATTCAGTCGCCTTACACACAAGCATTAGTTTAGATTCCCATAGTGCACAAGCACCACAGCATTGCATTAATAAAACTACTGCCATATCATTGTTCAATAGGAGCAATGAAAAGAAGATATGTATGCAAGAATAATGGAATTTAAGATGTTGAAGAATATAAATAGTGAATACTCCTATATCAATGTGACTGATTTTCAGTTACGTCACCGAATATCACCAGCTATCGGCTACAACAATCACGTAAACCTAAGCCAGGTGGTCAACAAGTTTCAAATATATAGTCAACAACTTCATTCATATAATTAATAGTCGTTTACATTATCACACTATATTCTAACTAAATATTTTTCTATGCATATATGTATGTATAAATAGGTGGATGAGAAAGGTGCTGAAGCTGCTGCAGCTACAGCTACAAAAATTATCCCATTATCATTATGCATAGATGATGAACCTGTAATAGAATTTCGTATTAATCATTCATTCATTATTGCAATTATTTGGAATAATTGTCTACCATTATATTTAGGACATGTTATTAATCCAACAGATAATTGATAAGTTTTACTTTATTCATCAGATAAATGAATGTGTTAATTCTTGCTTTGAAAGTTGATTACATCATGTGATATCATGTTGAAAAGTTTTTATTGAATTGTTAAAGTGATACTTTAATGAAAGTATTATTCATTACCTACAATGAAAGTATTTATCTATTATGTATTGAATGCATCTATATCTTTATGATTGATTTACATTGTCATTTGAAGTTTATTGCATTAGATTACAGTTTTGTTATTAACTTATTTTATTCATTTAAATATAACACATTGAATTGATCATTGTATGTTAATTAACATTTGTTAATTGTAATGTGAAATTTAACTTTATAATATTAGCATTAGAGACGGTGAGGTGATAAAATTATGTTAGAAGGATTAGGCATGGTGATAAGAGAGTTATTAAGAGTTGATGGTGGGATTTGACCTCGAACAAGATGATCTCATGTGCTGTTAAAGGTATGAGGGCAATTTTTTTCCTGGCTGCTCACACCATGGAAGGATATTGCTTCTTGTGGTAACTGAAAAAGAAACTGGGTTAGTATTGGTCATAGTGACCTGGGAGCGCGATCGCATAGCCCAAGGGACAACTGCTTGAGACCGAACACGCACGGCCTTATTATGGGAAGTTTTTGAAGTGTTAGTTCCGTTCTTTAAAAGGCCTTACTGCCGAAGACGGAAAATCCGTAGAGTAAATGTGAGGTGTGGCATTTGTATGGTCAACCTTTTCTAACTCCTTCCTTCTGTTAAGAAGGTAGTATCGTTGCAGATGCTGGTTATCTGAGGGAAACACTTAACTGCTGTCACACCTTCCTGCAGTCAGCAGTGCGACTTCACCCTCAGACCTTAGGTTGCTGCCTTTAGTCTTATCACTCTCCAACAGACCTGTTTGGCATGGTAGGATCTAGAAGAACATGCGTTCTAGCCAATATAGCTCAGTTGGGTCATCACGATAGGCGAGCCCGACCACCACGTCAAGGTAGCAGCTACGGTCGGTTGCGTATGCCTGACCACCATCTACCGAAGCGAGCAATGTTGTCTGTTGTAGGAGTAGGCTGGAAGAAAGCTAGGGGTGGCCAAACGAAAACATGGCACCAATCCATGAAGTCATTGACAATTGGGCTGAGCCATGTTAATAGATGCAGACTACCTGGTTGGGGCCCACGCGACGATCGTAACAAATGGTTAGAGACTTTCTATGACGTGGCATAAAATCGTTTGCAATGGCGCAGGTGCATCCACTCCTTGTCTTCCTCCAAATTCTAGTTTTTGAGCTTTTCATAATTTTCTTTTCACTCTATCACTTTATTTAAAATCTCATTTCTGATCTCTATACCTTTTCATTAGTACTTACTCTGTTACTACATTCCCTACTCTGGGATTCGGTACGACAATTTAATCTCTATTTGCTAATTGAGGCATGACAACTTAAACTTATGTACGCATGTACCATGTTCTACGTTGTAACTGACTGACTGAACTTTATAATATCAGTGATTGATATTAGTTGAAGATCATTAAAAACTAAGGAACACTAGATAGTTGTTTTATTGTAGTATGGGACATTTCAGTAATGCATACTATGGATTCTGTTAGAGAATTTGACCTAAGACATTCAGGTCTAATGATGTAGGCTTAACCACTAGTAACTTTTGGCTTGTGTCTAATAGTAGAATTTACTTTATGACGTTCAGTCAATTGTATCTGTGATAAATGTCTTACATCCAACAAGTTTGAATTCTGTGTAATCACAACTTCACATTAGAGCTTCATGAATATTTTGAAGTTAGTCAACAGAGACAAACAACAAAATCCAATACCAATAGGAAAAAAATTACTTCGATTCAACTACAATAAATAACTCACCAGTGATTGATTTCAAGATGTTCGTGAAGTTCCAGCGAGAAGTTGCAACTCAGACATGTTAAGATTTCTGTAGTTATTACTAAATGACATTGATTGATCACTGCACTGTGTAATAGGTAGATGGAAATGGGAACTATACCATTAAGCAGTGACCCAGTGATAGTGGTAGATAATTATTCACTTCGACTACTTGGCGGAATCGATAGTTCGGAATGCAAGGAAGTCGCATATCGAGACGGTGTTACGGTTCATTTTTCTGTGGTTTACAGTGTTACGCAGTCGAGATCGACCTGTCACGAATACAAATGACATGTTTTGTTTTCATTTGGCATATCCAGCTGCTCTACATTGCTACTCGTAGAGGACAGTGATGAATAATTTCATGCTTTACTGTGATATAATCACATAGTGAATGAATGGGAATATGATTGAAAGTACTTCCATTGGTACGTCTATTCAGCTGTGGAAATTCGAATTACGCTAGCCCTAAATAGTTATTGCTTGGCAAGATCGATTACTGTTATTTATAAAACATACATTAACAGCAGATAATAAGAACAACGGAGATAACAAATGGCCCTGATGAACTCTTTGCTTAAAGTATATCGACAGTTTAAGCTACAATTATGTATTAGAATAGAAGTTCTCTTCTTTAACTGTTTTTCAGCGGAGTATGTAATCATTTGGCAAATAATTGATTCTAGAATTATGAATTATTTTGGGGTAAAATATTGAGAAGGAAGAAAGGAATTTGTCAACATGAAGAAAATTATTATCAGTATTATCATCTAAGTTAGAGAAGATGAAAAATGGTATATATGTGAGGAGATCCTATCATGATCGTAGGTAATCTAAAGGATTGGATAGGTCTTTTCAGTATAGATAAGTCCTGATTGATAATTTTTATTGTACAGAATAGGCGTAATTTAGCACTTCTAAGCAAATGATTTAGGACTTTTGTATATGACTGTGAAAGCTTCATCACTTCTAATACTATAATCACAGTTAATTAGTTTGTCGAGAGTAGAGCTGACAGTAGGTTTTGTTATCCCTGTTAATAGATGTCTGTGTCTTCTCAAGGATAAGAAGCTAGAAGTACAATCTATGTAGTTGGGCCCACACACACTCTCAATGGTGAGTGGATCATTGGAATCTCATCCTTGATTTATTCCATTAGTGTAATATAAGGGTATTGAATGTACTGTTAGCAAAAAACCCTAAACTTCGGTTTTGTGTTACTTGTCACATGTCAGAATGGCGTAGCTGTAGTCTTCAAAGAAACTTGTTCTTCCTTGCAAACTTATTCCCATGATCAACACTATAAAGCACTTAACAAACATTACAATTAGTCACTACACATGGTTTAATTATTGTAGACAATTCTGTTGTTTATATACACACCTTACGAGATTATCTAATGTAACATTGATATTCATTAAATTCAATAAAAATAGAACTTGATGAAGTATTTATTCTTTCATTGAGATAATATTTTATGATAAAAATTTCTATTGTAAATTGATTATATGTCAGTGAACTATGTAAACATTGATTGACATTTATGTGAAAATGCAGATATTTCAATGTTTCTCAGTAACTTCATAAATTATCTACTCATTTCATTTTAATCATAAGTACTTACTTACTTACGCCTGTTACCCCTCTAAGAGGAGCATAGGCCGCTCACCAGTTTTCTCCATTCAACTCTGTCCTCACCAATCCTTTCCAGCTGTCTCCAGTTACTGTTCATCCTTTTTATGTCTGCTTCCAGTTCTCGACGCAGGGTGTTATTTGGCCTTCCTCTTTTCCATTTTCCAACAGGATTCCAGGTTAGTGCTTGTCTCGTGATACAGTCTGAAGATTTGCGCAATGTATGTCCTATCCGTTTCCAACGTCGTTTCCTGATTTCCTCTTCAGCTGGAAGTTGGTTTGTTCTCTTCCATACTAGGCTGTTGCTGATGGTTTCCGGCCAACAGACATTCAATATTCTGCGTAGACAGTTGTTGATAAACACCTGTACTCTCCTGAGGATGTTTGCAGTAGTTCTCCACGTTTCAGCTCCATACAGAAGAACTGTCTTGACGTTCGAGTTGAAGAGTCTAACTTTGAGGTTGAGTGATAGTTGTTTGGAGTCCCATATACTTTTCAACTGTAGGAATGCTGCCCTTGCTTTGCCGATCCTTGCGCTTACATCTGCATCGGATCCTCCTTGTTCATCGATGATGCTCCCCAGGTATGTAAAGGTATCCACTTTTTCCAGAGTTTCACGATCAAGTTCAATTAGGTCGGTACTCTCGGTGTTGAATTCGAGGATTTTGCTCTTTCCCTTATGTATGTTCAGGCCTATTGATGCTGAGGTATATTGAAAGAAAAAAAAATGTGTAAATTACAAATTACTTTTTTTATTAATTAAAACACTTTAAAGTAGACAATTAATTAAATAACTAAAATTAAATAGAATAACAATCATTTTATAGATAATGTAGAATTACTTTAAAAGAATACAAATAAGCAATGCCTGAAAACTACACATTTCACTTTATTGTTTGATACTATTTTTTTCTATAAATGTAATATACTTCTTGAAGTGTAAGGTACCATTGAAAACCAGGGAGCACTGGACAGCTGTTTAGTTTTAGTGTGGAACTCCTCAGCAGTGCGTATCTCAGATTCTACACTAGAGGCTTCAAGTTGACGTCCAACTTCTAACACTCCGCACCAATTTAATCAATTTCGCAATATATATAGCACGACATTCATTCAATGGTACCTGGCTAACATCAGTCTACGACATATTCAATCAACTAAGTTACCAATATCTACAAAAATAACCATCTTAATTGAATTATTCTACTATTATTGTCCTTGTATAATTTTAGTATATAGCTATTATTTAAGCTACAAATTGTTGTTATGGCATTTCTCAATGCATAAATTAGAATTGGTTATTTGTGGATCATTTACTCTGTCCTCCTACCTTAAATATCATTGTTGTGCATTAATGTTATTGTATTAATTGGTCTTTTATGTGGTCTGGTTATGCACATATGTAGAAAGTGTTTGAAATATACTAAAACAATATCTTTGGACTGGTGAATCAATGTCTTCTGTCCTTACTCTATTCTATTCGAGCTAGCTAGTATTGAGTCAACTGTTTTAGATTAGGATAATAATCACGTGCTGATGTTCCTGTACCTTGATCATAGCAAGGTTATTATTTCTCTTTTGTTTCTCTCGACTAGCCAAGTGTTAGCACATAACACTGTTAGAGTTATGAAGTTGTTTATCACTATCAAGTTATTCACACAGTGGAAGAGTTCTTCTTCATGAAGTAACTGAATATGAAATCGGTATACGGGTGGTTTCGATGCATTGGAGAACTCTTAAAAGCTAGTCACTTTTGATAATTTTAGTCTCGAATTAGTTAACACCTAACTGTCGTAGGCGGAAACCATAGATTAGGGTGATGTATGAATTTCTAGAACTAAGCTTCTCTACCCTAATTCTTTCTTTGTGGGAAGAATCACACCAAAATGTACATACAACATATACTCATATACACACTCACCTATCGAACATTGAAAAGATAGATAACTTCAGTTGATACAAAATGTCCGATATGATGTTCATAAGTTGTTGAATAAATACTACTTATTAATAAGAAATTCACTAAATGGTTGTAAAATTGAAATGAATAGTTTTATCTTGAGAAACTAATTTGATAACGATGCTGATGAATAGGGTTTATTCAATAATGACTTTCTTACAAAATCATTTTCAACACAGAACCAATGGAAATGGTCGAACAATATCATAAATTAAGTGTAGTTAAAGAAGTAACACACTGACACACTACTCAGTAGTTTGATGATTTAACAATCTAATTGGATCCTACCAGTTCCTGGTTAGTTTTCGGATGGATTGTAATCCAAAAAGATACTGTTTTTAGTATTGAAGTTATGGGCACTACTATACAGATTGCAAGTCTAAAGTCCATACGTAAGTGCAAGACATACAACCTCTTACTTGCTCCATGTTACATCATTTCCACTTTAAGATTTCATGATATTCTGCAAAATTTCAATATAGAAAAACGTAATTACCTCAATGTTCCATTAAGAAGTTGTGACTAATAGAGCTCAAGGAAACTAGACAGTTGCCATCAATGAAATTAGAACATCATCACACCTTATTGAAAATTGATTAACTCGCGAATCCTACAAGCGTATGTCGATTTAGTGATTGTCTTGATAAAATCTCCATTATGAGGATTGAGGAGTTTAGCTTCGATTTGTACTAGGGTATTAAGTGATAACTATCACTGTGGAGTTCTATTCTAGGACAACAAATGTAGTTATCTAATACACACAGTACAATAAAAAGAGAGTGCTAAGATATTTAGTTTATTGATTCACATGCATATTGACTGTGTTCTTGCAAAAGGCATGCATCTCAATATTCATCTAGTGTTAAAACATTATATGTTTGTCAGCAATTTCATGTGATCCTCTGTTCACATAAGCTACTCACATGTACATTTTTAGTAAATCAATCACATACTACTTATTGAACTATTTCGCTATCAATAATTTAAAATTAATGTTGATCAGTGTTACTCACATGTAATACTTAACAAAAACATTTTACACAAGGACTCATATGAACAAGATTTTATTGCAAAGAAAACAAAGTCTAAAAGGTATGTATGTAAACTAAATGAATGTACCAGCATAAATTGAAATTGATATAAGATTTCATAGTATAAGATGTATCATATAAGGTGATCAAGTTATAAGTTTGCCAGTGATTTCGAGTTCCCTGAAATTTATGAAGGAAGGCGGTTATCATCTCCAAATCGTTCATAATGTCGAAGAGATCTCCATCTTGGAATGCATGGAAAATTAGGTTAAGGTTGATCTTAATGGATTGGGAGTGTGATCAGTGAGTATTACATAACTGCTAGTGATCAATCAAGCATGGCCTTTGTATGAGTAGCTTATGATACATTAGCACTGTATATGTTTAAGCTTTGGTGTAAGAAACGGAAATCCATGAATTAGAATTGAGGTATGCATTTACAGGGACTGTTAATTTTAACGTTAATATATTTTTATGGGAATTCAACATCAGGGAAATGCTGTTTATTTAAAGAAAACACTGCACTTCAATCATACATGTCCACAGCCACCAAAACTACTTCGAACACTGACCTTAAATTTGTCATTTCTAGCATTGGTACATTTCTACTGTCGTGCCTGTTGCAGTGTTTTCCAATATAACAACTGTTCCAGTCGAAATATCACAAACCATTTCCCAAAGTAACGCAACGACCAGGCAAGACGATGGTTACTTGAAATATTTATCAAAGACTTCATTTACAAAATCTACTATTATCTGTAACTTACTATTAAGAACGTGTATGTGTAGTTCAATGAGATATAGGAAAAGATTTAGTTATGTCTTGAAGTGAAATCAATGATATGAGTTGCATTCTCATATTATGTATAGAAAAAGATGACCTAAAATGTTGTATCCACCACACATTTATTGGTCATTGAAAACTTTACAGATAACTTCAATCGATAAACAACATTTGATATTATGTTCCTAAGTTCATGATTGAAAACTACTGATAAATTAAATATCTACTTAGTAAATGTAAAGAGTAGTATGTACTGTAATGATGATAAAAATAATTTCATAAATGTTGAAAGGATGTTGATTACATTTTGGAACTTATCCTCAATTAATAACTAAAGTCTTTGAAAGATGTAATACTTTCAGTTATGAGAGGCAATGTAAGACGATTGGTAGGAATTCGTATTCAAGCTTCATTCTGTGCTAGCTATTACACGATATCAAGACGCAGTGGAAAAATTAAACAAAACTTGTGCACCTAGTAAAGTCTGCCACTAAGTTCCACAGTTTGAGATGTTATCACTGAGAATATAAGGATAGTAAGTGACCTTCTGAAAAACAAGGATGGCTGTATGGATTCACCACCAGTATCACATTTCACTATTCTTAAGGTTTCATTCTATCACAAACCACATTACATCATGATATATTGCATACAACATGAAATCAATGGTGTAACTCCATCATCAATCGAATATGATCAGTTCGAATGGTTATTCAAACTTGGCATTGATGACTATTCAATGACTGGACAATATTCAGATATTGAATATTCAACCATAATTACTCGCATTATTGAATCGATAATTAAGTCTACATTTTGAATGTTAGAAATTATCAGCAGGTAACAATCATTACAAATTTCACTTAACATTGTAAAATCTCGAATGAAGTGAAATTTATCATTGAAAACTTATTTTTAAATAAGAAGATTCTAAAGTGAATGACTATTTTATTGAATGTTAATGTGAAATCTACTTTCTAAATCATTAAGTAGTTATTTAAATGTTGAAGTTATCTTTTAATTTGGATTGTGACTGGCAAGTGAAATCCAAGACGCGCGTTTCGTCCTATTTGGGAATCATCGGCTAGATGTATCTGCATCCCAATGTTGATGTTCACAATGGGATTCGAACTCAGTCCGTTTCGTGTTCTCAATATTCAGCAATGAAAATATTATAGTTACAATCATTTTTTAGTATATTTACTCGGTAAAGTGTTACATAGTACACAATATTAACTTTCATTATCATTTTATTGCTTTCTATTCAACGTGTATGATAAATTCACATTTGATATGTTCAATTGTGAATAATTTCAGTTGATTCTAGTAAACTACTTAATCAATATTACACAACACAATTTATTATTCATCAAATTGACATTCAACAATTTCCATAACACCCAATTACAGTTAATATCAGATCAGTAGTGACTAACTTCTTAAGATAACTCCCAGAATTTTAGTGAGAAGACGTGACTGATGGAGTTCAAACATGCTAAGTGTGACACAGTTAACTGCTGATGGTAATGGGTGAGGTCACGTAAATATATCACGAATTGACTGAATTAGAAATATCAATTGTTGAGGCCTGACTTAGTGGTCTGATGGTAAAGTGTCCGCCGAGGATCCAGGGGGTACTGGATTCAATTCCTGAAGGGATCGTGGATGCGCACTGTTAGAGTCCCATACTAAAACGAAATAGTTGACCAGTGTTTCCTGGTTGTCTAATTCAGACCAATTTCTAATATCAAATTAACACCGTCGGATACGACACAAATGATAAGTTTAACCTCAGCCAGTGAAACAACAGTTCTCATTCTTATTACCAGAGTATAAGGAAAATTAGTGATCACGTAGGAAGGTTTTCATTGATTTCTATAAGTAGTTTACATTATTATGATAAGAAAAATAAGGTTGATATAGTTTCGGATGTATGTGATTGAAATGATAGTGTTCTACACATTGAGATGGTTCATTCTTAATTTGTAACTTCAAAGACCTTAGGAAGATGGAATTAGAGCAGTTCAAATAAGCATCCACGTACACAATAAGGAATTAAAGGTGATATTAACACAAAAACAAAGTAGTCATACCTTCATGTTGATGTTTTCATAGATTGAAACTGATTAGCCATTGTTGCTATATGTGCATCTTGAGTAGATTACCTCGGTACAATGGTAGTTCACAAATATGATTATAATTGAATTGTGCCTGGTAAGCGGAATGCAATACGCAGATTTCGTTCTATTCGGAATACATCACCTAGATGTACCTGAGTCCCAGAGCAAATGTTCACGTTGGAATTCGAACTTAATCTGTTTGTTTCAAAAGCCAACGCGTCCACTACTGTATGGAGTCAATAGTTTATTGATAAACATGGTGTCGTTTGACACGGATAGACTGAGTTTGACTTCTCGTGTGGACATCAACACTGAGCTGCAAATACATACAGTCGATTAGTCCCAAACAAGATAAAACGTGCATCCTGAATTCCTTTTGTGAACGCGCAAAATGTCTATAACTTCTCCTTCACAAACAATATAATGAGAAATTATTGAAGGTTACAACTTTCAACAAATCGATTCATTCATAAACTTAAATTTATATGTGTTTAATAGTATTGTGTTCACGAAGTAACAATCATTATCCATCTGCTTAACATTATCACAGTCTATCTCATCTATGATTAGTAACACACACAAATCGACTTGGTCATAAACACTATTCGAAATTACAAAGAAGCTTAATCAACTAACTTAAATGTTATGCATCTGACATTTATGCATACCAGTGTTAGATACTACTAAATAATTTGTTTCATAAAATGATATTTTCAATGATAAATTTCATTAATCAATATTTATTCATGTGTTAAATAAGATTTACATTGTTACTTCTTTCAAATAAATAGTACAATTAATGTGTTATAATATAATTGATATCACTTAAACACAATTTATTGATAAACTGTAAGTGTATCTGTAGATTTTTGACGTGATTAGAATGTATTTGGATTTTCTCATTACTCAAACCCACTTAGAGTCTCAGTGTGAGTATCAACACTCAAAAGCAGTTACATTTAGAGAGTTCCAAATAGGACAAAACATGCTTACCGGCTTGCTGGCCACAATCTAACTTAAACAATAGATCTTTGATAGTTTCGGTGGTTGTTAATTGTCAATGGGATACTTTACATCACATGTTTCAATTTAGATACTTACAATTTCGAAGGAAATAAGGCTTATACTTCAGTGCTCTCCTACCTTCCATAGAATTTGAACTGAGGTCACAGTTTGGCATAAACACTGAGACAATCAGCTGAGACTGGTTGTAACATTAACATTGATTGAACACTGAGCATATATCAGTGGCATACCTCCAAACATCTAACACCAAAACACAAAGTGTAACAGATGTCGAGGCAACACGATCAGGGATTAAACTGAAACCAGCTGGCCAACACTTTCCACTAAACAAGTATGATATTGGTAACCACTTAGTGACAAATCAATGTTAGTACTCATATATGCTACAGTTAATGATATTACTACATGACTACTACGATCGTAGTTTACAACATAGAAAATAAAATGTGGGAAATAGGGTCGACACTATGTTAATTTACCCAAACTCTGATTAGTATTAATAGATAATTTACCCTGATATCATAAATGTGAAGTGTCTTGTTGATATAATATTTCTATATAATGTATAACAGTAGAATCTTAAATGATGTTGCTATCTTGATGTAGTTACCGGGTTTGTCGATTATGATGAATCAATCAGCCTATACTGATTGGATTAATTATTCTTACTGCGGCAGGCAGGTCGGTTGGACAGAGGTAAGATAAAAAGCAGAAAACCTAAATTCCGTAGGAATACAGGTTACGTGATTTATTCTATTTGGAACTGGTTGATGACTAAATTCTCATTTCTGCTAATGATGATTTAACTGAATTGCCACATACTTTCCGAATGTACAATGGTACATTCAGCATTCGGGAGTTTATAGGAATAATTGCAACTCGAAACTTTTGTGTTATTAGTACACCTAAGTAGTTGATGTAAACAGTCTACAGATGGACCTATATAACTACAATGTAATAAGTATATAATTTATTGTATTGCCTACTGTCAAAAAGATCTACATTTTAGGTCTATGTATTTAATTGCGTAATTATGATATGACTATAGAGTCAATCCATGCAGTCATCGACTAAGCAGTCTAGAAAAGTAGCAGATTATCTACATAATATCAGAGAGATTATTATGAGCAACAGTTGAAGACTAGGTGACATGGCCAAGAATCTGCGCGAGTCAATTCACGCCGTTTATCTTCTTATATATTCCGATTTTTACAATTATTTTATATCTTTCTCTCAACGACTAATTTCTTGCTGTGATGACTTAGTGTGACAACCTGAACAAATGCACATGTGTCAAGTTCTATGCTATTCACAACTTAATAGTTAAAATAAGTATAGCTTCTATTGATAACCACTATTCGTGTAGCCTTACTCAGTATCTTTACGCAGTCAACAGTGAAGTATCTATTCAAGAGAAGAGTAAACTAACCAGCAAAATAGATTGTTATTATTATGAACTATATAATTGAAAGAATGAACGAAAATACTTTTTAATTAGAAGAGAAATAAAAAAAATGAGATTGAAAAATAAAGAAACAGAATACTTAGAAATTATGTCATACACAGTGTGTAAATGAGGATTAAATTGGCGAACTGGAATATGAAGATTGACGTTAATTAAAAAGATCTCGAATCGTTTTTGGACCAGACCATAATCCTCTGTAAAACAAAGAAACACAATCACAGATCAGAAAAGGCACTCAAAATTTGTTTCAATATTGTGCTTATCACATATTAGTTGACATAAGATTCTTAACATTAAACGCTAGCACAGTGGAAGTAAAAGATAAGCGATCGCCGTGAGATATAAAGGTTTGGGGTTTTATCCCTAACGAGATTATATGTACTCAATCTTGACACACTTCCTATACTAAGATGAAATAGTTATTCAGCGCTCATTGCTTTTTAATGGTATTCAATTTGTGACCAATGTAAACAACAGTTTATACTAATCGACCACAGAATATTGAGAAAATATAAGCAAGCTTTCTGAATCACTGCTGAAATTCCGTCACACATTGATCAGTCAGGTCTAATAAAACTTCCGAAAATGAAGTGGTACACGCAGTTAACTGTGTTACTACTTTACCCTATGATCATTTATTAGTATAGACTAGTCTTCAAATAAACACTAGGCGTTTAAATGAAGAGGAACTCATTTGAAATATGCTTTAACATTGATATTACAAACTATTTCACTAATCATGTTCAATGTCTAAATTTGTTGTTCTTCCGGGGAAACGAGATGCATACATTGATTGATGACTGAACATTTACTAATGTCGTGTTCTCCAGTCCTATTACTTTATGCAGACGCTTGTTGAGTCATGCGTGTTTTAGTGATTAAAAGCTTTATTAGCCCATTAAACAGAACACAGATTTGTGATTTTAGCCTCGAAAATCATTCTGAATATGGAAACTAGTAATACTATTCATTTATGCAAACTGAAGAAGGTAGAAACGAGTCGAAATGTCAAAATTATTGTCAAAGCTATAATAATAAGTAACCGAATAATTTAATTGATCTTTATGTTAACATGTATCTGTTATTGTAGAATATGATTTAGAAGAATAAGCTAAAAAACAGAAAAAGTTAGTTGTACTGAAAATTAAAAAAATATTATGCGCAACTATAAGAACAAACAAACATAGAAACTATTGAATATAAAAACACAGAATGTACTTGAATGGAAAAAAAAAACATTTAGGCAAATGAATTATGCACTGAAAAATAAACAAGTGAACTGTCGACTTTATCTGTAATGTGTATGCAGAATATGGAAATAATTAAAATCAAATGATGAAAGAACTCGATGTAGAGATAGTTTAACTATAATTCATACGATTGTGTAATAGAATCTCGGTATTGGTAAAGTGTGAGTATGACTACTTCTGTTTTATTCATGTGAAACTTCGTCACTTAGAAATGAGGATAATTTGTAAGTCACCGTATTTGACAATCGTTGTCTTCTAAGGATTTCTGATATCTACACAGAGTACTACACAAAGATAACACGTTAGTAGACAGAGTTATTAATATTTAACGACTAAGAAGGCTCAGACATCTATGATGTATACACAATAACCTTCCTAGACGTACGACGTTAAGTGGTACACCACTAGGATAGCACAAAACTGCAGGCGTCCAAACCAAATGGTAGCGTTGATAAACACCGAAGTTGTTGATTGTCGGTGTGAGGGACGTTGGTATGTGCATTTTACTTTATTGAGGTTTGTGCAGTAATCATGACCAGTGGTGAGGGGCACAAAATCCTATGGCTTAGAATCGCTCATAATGGGGGCGTATTCACTCTTCATTGTCTTCTAGATCTTAAGTACCATTACTCTTTTATACATACCTTTTCATGAATATTCTGACATTCATCTTGTTAATATGATATCGTCACGCTAATGATATATAGCAACTTAAATATTTACGCGCATATGTGCTAGGCTCCAAGTTGTTTATAGCTGACTAACTGATTATGAGCTTTGTTACCTAACATCTCCAATAATTGATCACGGTAATCTCAATGACCTTATTCAGGTTATCAGTAGCTATCAATATAACTAAGACCAGTAGTCCGTGATTTCACAAATTCATAAGATGCTTCCTTTTAATCTACTCTGATTTTCTTCTGTTCAAATCGAGACGACTAGTGTCATATATGCCACTGAAATATCAGTTATTTGCAGGTATCACTAAAATCGAAATAATTATTACTGAAACAACGAAATATCAAAATATGAACTCACTTCAATAGTCCATCCCAGTAGAGCGGTGGAAGAATGTGTGCTTTTATAAAGTAGAATATATAACGTTCTTTACCTTGATCAAATGGAAATGTTTCTAATGGTTGTGCAGTATAATCAAATTCGGCTATAATACCACGATTATAACCTGTTACTAATGGACATGATGTATATCCATCGTACTAATAAAGATAAACAAAAGAAAAAAGGAAAAAGTGAAAGTGATTTAGATTTGAAAAAGATGTATAGCCACCATTAATGTATATTTGGAATATTGGAATTGTATGACTAAATTATAAAAGCTACAATTCATACTAATAATTCAGTATCATTTAATTATTACGAAAAATGAAGACACTTCAAGAATCTGCCTTCTCTATCAGTTAGTCAGTCACTCAGTCAGTTACAACGTAGAACTTGGTGTATGCATACATCAGTTCCAGTTGCCATGCACCAATCAACAGATAGAGATTAAACTGTCTGATCAAATACCAGAGTAGGGAAGGTAGTAACAGGATAAGTACTAATGGAAAGGCATAGAGATCGGAAATAAGATTTAAGAAAATATGATTCAGTAAAAAGAAAATTATGATAAGCTAAGAAACTTGCAATTTAAAGGAAGACAATAAGTGGATGCACCTGCACCATTGCATATAATTTTGAGCCATGCTACCTAAGTCTCCAACCACTGGATACGATCATCACGCGGACCCCAACCAGGTAGTCCGCATCTATTAACATGGCTTAGCCCGATTGTCACTGACTTCATGAACTGGTGCCATGTTTTAGTTTGACTTTCCCAAGCTTACTTCCAGACTACACCTACACCAGACAGCATTTCTCGGTGAGGTAGGCAGTGGTCAGGTATATGTAACACATGTCCACATACGCCACAAGTGACGCGAATTGGCAAAAGCCAATCGGGCCTTATGTAGCTGCTACCTTGACGTGGTGATCGGGAATGCCTATCGTAGTGACCCGACCAAGCTATATTGGCTGGAACGCATGTTCTTCTAGATCCTACCTGTTGTGATGCGTGAAAATTGGGGTTGAGCGAGCGAATGCCGAATGAGGTGTGCCTAGTCGATAATTGCGAGTCTGCCCTATGCCCACTGGATCCCAAGCCGTAATAAGAAGGAACACAAGCCAACCAGACAACACTAGTGAACTGCGAATTTATTTACATAAATACATCGATCTTTATATCCATTAATTTACAGTTATTATTCATCAAGTGAAATCATTATCATTTAATTAATACAATGAAATACTGTCAAACTGTACTCAGGAGTAGGACTCACATTGAATCAAATTAATGTAATGAAAGTCTACAAATGAAGCTTACAAAAAATCAATACAACTTCCTTCGTTTAATTGAATCAATCATTGTATCTTTGAGGATTAGGAATCCCTAACACTACCATGCCAAGCAGGTCTGCTGGAGAGCGATAAGACTAAAGGCAGCAACCTGAGGTCTGAGGGCGAAGTCGTACTGCTGACTGCAGCGAGGTGTGACAGCAGCAATGTATTTCCCTCAGATAACCAGCATCTGCAACTATACTGTCTTCTTAACGGAAGGAAGGGGTCAAAAAAGGTCGACCCTAAAAATCTCACACCACACCTTAATCCACGGATTTTTGTCTCCGGCAGTAAGGTATTCTAAAGAACGGAGCTAACACGTCAAAAACTGCCCATAACAAGGTCGTGCGTGATCGGGCTGAAGCAGTTGTTCCTTAAGCTCTGCGATCGCGCTCCCAAGTCATTATGATCAATACTAACCCAGTTTCATTTTCAGGTACCTCAAGAAGTAATATCCTTCCATGGTGTGGGCAGCCAGGAAGTGAAAATCGCCCTCATACCTCTAACAGCATACTGCCTTTTCTATGCTCACTCGGAATGTTAATTACATTAAATAAATGACAACACAACTTTATCACTGAATTTCTGAGAATCATCAAGTCTAACTGAATAAATGAACAATTAAGTTTAATTTAGAACTCTTTCTTTTGTTGATTAATAGATACGAGACATAAGGTAATACGAATGATTCACTGCGTCCCACAAAATTTGTAGTGTGGTTAGCGTATCCAACTATTGTGTACAGTCGAAGCCATGGACAAAGATTTTAATAAACTAAAAGAAGAAAAAAAACATTTACAACTGCTCTCTTTGCCTTGAACATCAACAACATAGCCAGTAAGACAGGTTACTTATTATTCACCGACTTCCTCCTATATTGTAAAACAATTAACTCTTATTTAAATGTGACCTCATTTCATTCAGTCTTACACAATCATCATTAACATATGACTTCTTAGAAAATGCCGTATGACGTGCGTTTCATCCTAGTTATTACTACACAGTGGAAAACATCTGTAACCTTGAAGTAACTGATATTCCCTGTGGGGTTCGAACTCGTATCTTGGAACTTCACAAACTGGGATAGTTACCACTAAGAAATTCAGAATGCAACTGAACTTCTGTAAGGCTGTGATATTAAATTGACTAATCACATATTTGTCTAGATCATTAGTGAGACAATTGAATTCAATCGAACGAGTCGTGATGTAGTCATGACTTTATGTCACTCACTATAGCATACACAATTATTATTTAATTTGCATTGTAACTGGCAAGTGGTATCCAGGACGCGCGTTTCGTCCTATTTGGGACTCATCGGCTGCATGTACCTGCATCCCAATGTTGATGTTCACAGTGGGATTCGAACTCAGTCCGGTTCGTGTCATACGCCACCGCGTACACCACTAGACTACTGAGTCCAGACAGTCACGTTTGTGCAATGGGCGAATCGGTAGCAGGTACATCCAGCCGATGAGTGCCAAATAGAAAGAAACGCGCGTCCTGGATTCCACTTGCCAGTCACGATACAAATTAAATGATACTTGTGAATAATCGCTATATCGAGGCAATCCGCTCAGGATGCACATATAGCAACAGTGACTGACCAGCTTCAGTCTATGAAAAATCAATGGGAATATACAAATTCATCCTACCAGTATACACAAAGTTATTGTGAACGGCGACTGGAAGTAGTCAGAAATAAATCTCATCTAATCTAAGTGTCACTTTGGCTAGCACTCATCAGGTAAACGCATTGGATGTATCATGATATGAGATTTAAAGTGGGATAAACAAGTTTCATTGGATCTAGAGAATTCAATCAACAAACACGCAATATTATTTTCAATGTGAAATTTTAAGAAGAGTGGTTCACGTTTGACATTTGTATTAATAGCAGGTGGACACCATCTAATAACATGAACTAACACTAGATAGTTGTTTCGGTCTAGTGTGGACCCCACACCCATCCACCCAACGAATAAATGAAACCAAGATATTCAGGACTTGCAGCGATTGTTTTAAAACCAGTAAGACTGAGCAGGCGCCCATCAACTCGTGATATAATGCGAATATCATCCCAGCAGTTGATGAAACTGTAGTCACTAGCGGTACAGGATCGTAGCTGCGTGTCACAAAAGGATGGATGTAAGAATACCACAAATGCACGGCGACTCAGTCAAATGAGGATTAAGCGTTCGATGCAAACCCTGAAAGTTCTTTGTTCGTATACTGATTTGACCCTAGAAACAAGATAGCAATGAAGAGTCTCATACTAGGAAATAACAGCTGTTCAATGATACTCGATTTTAAAAAGTACCCCTATGTAGACCAATCGATTGCGAGTACAAAAAGAATATATGTAGTGTTAGTGACGTTCTTAATGTGAAGTTAATTAAAAGGAGAAACATCAATAATCTATATCTAGTTTAATTAATCTCTTGATGAAGAGTTTTACTTCGGTCTAAGTTTCGACTAACTAGTGAAGATAAAGATTATTACTGACGAAAATGAAAACTTAGAAACATGGCACATAAATGTAGGTATCTGAGACGCCACATCACTTTCATTCATAGAAAAAAACATTTCAACCAACTTTGGCTCAGATTGAAATGACAGTTAGAAAGTAGAAACCACCTGTGCAATTCAAACTGCAAGTGAAGTCACTAAATGAATTCGACTGATGTTTACGAGTCAAAAAGAACAAGACCATTTAATCGAACACCAGTTAACAGGGTCCAAACCAACAGTCAATGACTTTATAAATTGATGACACATTTCGGTGTAGTCACCCATCCACAAGCGACCAAGTATCATTCCATCCTACTTTCTACACCAGTTAGAATCAAGAAATGTTGGAGGCAGCAGTCAAGAAAAAGTTAATTAACAATTTAAATGACAGAACACCTATGGTTCTCAAGTCTGGAACTAACCAAAAGTGGAAGACGTAGTTGACTAGAACAGGCAAAACCAAATGGTTAGTGAGTGCTAGTAGTGGCGAGACACACGAGTGTGACCGTTTACAATAAAGACCAAACCGGCGTATAAATATTTGGGCAACTTTTCGTACCGTCGTAATGTGAATCCGGGTGTGAAATGTTGGGTTAGCAACTCTTAGGACGAAAGTGGTTCTGCTTCATAGCTGTAAAATCTCATCTCTAAAATGGGACTATCGCCACCAGAAAACTCATATTCACTTGAAACATTGTTTTAGTAGTGCCGTTTTAGTGTTCCGTGGTAGTGATAACAACTAAATTGGTGTCACTATCATGAAACACTGATTTCGCTGGCTTCGTCATATTTTGAAAACTTCACACCAGTGGCTCCCATACCCTGCATTATTGATCAATACTGAGAACGGGTAGATAAAGTTGATAGGTGGTCACTTTATGACACGGTGTAGTGATATGAAACAAAGTTGTATGAGGTTGGTATCTGTCAGCCGATCACGATTATGTGATTGCCTTTGAAGTGATTCTGCAACAGTGGACTGAAATACATTCACATGTAGATGAGAACAGAAGCCAGTGGTCATCCTAAAATGGTAGTTATTTTTTACATACTCCATAAAATGAGTGAAATTATTAATCAAAGAGAGTATTTCTTCGTTGTATTTCCATCCGAATTATCTTCTACTTTTGGATTTACTTACATTAATGTTAACTTTCAGCTCCATAATAATATCTTTGTAATATTATGGTGTACGCACTTTGGTGACTAATCGTACCATGTTCAGCTTTAAAATAAAGCTCAACAGTGTGAACTAGGTATTTTTATGGCATCTAATTGAAGGCATGAAGCGATTAAACTCACGTAGATTAAAGCTATTACTGTAAATTACTGACTGTAGTCAATATCTATTAGATTACTGAAGTCGACTATTGATTGTTTCTCCGCTGCATAAAGGATGTGTAAGTGATATTTGTTACATGAGACACCAAAATACAATTCATTATGAGCGTGAAGAAGTCAGGATTTCTAGAATAACGGACTAGATTACATGTTGGATAAAAGTATCCATAAATTCAAATGATTAACACCGATAGAGCATAAATAACAAACAGTGTATATTAAAAGGTAGAAAAGGAGTAAACAGAATGTGTATTTATGCAACTACAAAAAGGATGAATTCGAATGCTGAAAGGTTACAAGTGAGTACAAGAAGTTCTTTGAAGCTGAATTTTACATTACACTTACAAGCTTCAATTCAACTTCGAACAGATTCGTAAATTATAGTTGTATCGGAGCAATCCTATCAAGAGGCACATATTCAACAAAGATTCATGAAATTCAAACCTTAACAACATCAACGTGAAAATATAAACACATTCTAATTATATATTAGCAAACAAAATTTAGTTTAAATTTTGTAGAGAATTTCGAATAGACTTTACTCTTCAAAAAGCAACCTTACATGACTTTACGATTGTACGGTTTTTTGATAATTAAATAAAACGGATACACTTTTAATCGATCTTTACTTCGTAAACATAGAACTAGTAATGGTATGATTTTAAGTTCTACACCATCGAACAACATCAGACAGACAATCACTGGTGACACAGTTTCATTTCAGTATAGAGCTTCTCAGCAATAGCATGTTTAGAAAACGTATATATCTCTCCATATGCAAAATGCTACTTCATGACTGGTTTGTATTAATGTCTAGTTTGATCACACGCAGCGAAGCGTATTGACGATCTTACTTATTATGGAATACTCACCGACCATGATGAGTCAGTTAGATGCAATCTAAACAAGTATTCAAATAGTTTATATGCCCTTTACTGACAAGTACACTGTGCAGTAGTTCGCTCTTAAATAACTTATAGTTGTGAAAAATGGCTCATGAAAATAGAAAGCGTGGCAGACACAGCATCTGTGATTATAAGTTTCTTCGAGGTGCAGAGTATTGAGCAAAGATGACAAATCGGTTAACGAGATTTTAATTTTCATTGACTAAGATCCTTGTGAAATGTGTTTAATTTGTTCAGTTATCATCCCATACAGCGATACAATATGTAGGCTGATATACTAGTCGGAAGCAAGATACCTAGGAGCGACCAAACCAAAACATAACCTAATCAGTCTATGAGGTTGCTGACCGTTGACAATATATAGTTGGAGTCCATGTAATGACAGAACTGAGAATCAGCCATAATGAAATTGATACACTCACTGTTTACCTTCGTTTCAAGATTCTAAGTTTCATAATATCTTCAAATATACTACGTTTTTATTCCTACGTGTTAAACTATGTTTTGGTATTCAACATCTTAATTTGACTCAATTTTTGACGAAACGGCTCTTCATCGGTGCTTGGTTTCTTTTTTTTTACTTTAATTAATGTATGTGTTTGAATTCATCTTTTGGTAACGGATGAATGACAGTGTGTTCACATATCGTTTGAAAAAAAGTTTATCTAGTGGGATGGTAATGTACAATTACGATACGTCAAATGATTTTATGAATTTAATACTTATGTTAACACTTTCAAGTATTTGGGGACATTGGTAAATGATATTTAAACTATGAGGACTATATGAGATCGAAGTAGTTCAAGGTGATTAGCTAACCATTAGGCAAGTTTATAGAACGGGAAGTTGACCATTGACAATATTCGTCTTATAGGAACGTCAAATTTGCATGAACATCGAAAAACATATACATAGGGAGAAGTGAAAGAAGAGTTCATATTTGAACATTCCTTAAAATCAGAGACCAAGAGGACAATCTGCAATCAATAATGTGATCGCTTGTTACGTACTAGGTAGTGGACATGAAGTGGATATTTTAAAAGATTCCAAATTATAAATAAACAAACAACTTCTGATCTATAACGCTTTGTTGAAGCCGTTACTACCAAAAAGCTTAGACCTGATCTATAGTATTTATAAAAGATACTTTTGTTAACCCATCGTTGCCTTGATGATTTAACAATGTTGTTTTTCAAGAACTTTTGTTAGGCTCACAATAACAAAAATTTTAATTTTTCATCTTTGCGTGCTAAATAAGCTCAGCTCACTCTGTTTTTTTTTATCTGTCTAATTCTGTAACCATGTTACGTAATCTTTCAACACTAACTTTCGAACTTGTCACCATTTGTTATCTCTTAGAATATTCACATTATCCAAAATATAAACACTTCTTATAGCGCTTCCGTAATTAACATTTATCTTATTACTCACCAGTGATGGGATCTTCTTTATGACCTCATGAATTATAAATAATTTTGCTTGCTGTAATAATTACCAATGTTTAGTTTAGGTTATAAAGGAGCTGATAGTAAACCATGAAATATATAGTCAGATAATGATTGCTAAAATTATATTTTGAAGGTTGTTGAGTTTGAAGCTATATAACATGAACTGACTTTCGTTAAACAATCATTTAAACATTACGAAGTACAAATCTCTTCCCCCCATCCACTCACAAATATTGGTTAAAAATGGCATATGTACACATGATGTAAATCACTGTGATTAGTGACCAATGTGAAACTTCATCAATAAAATTCGATTAACACAGGGTAAATATGATACTGATTACTAAATTTTGATCAAATAAGTTCAACATTTCAGATTTAAAGGAGTCCAGCTACAGCTAGATTGGTTTAGTGATAACGTCTCAGATTGAGAAACTGGGAGATGCGGGTTCGCATAATATCAAAACTGTTTATTGCACACTACTGATAAGTGCAAAACTATCAGGGTTTCCGGTCGATTACATTCAACCATACAATAGCATTACGTTGGAAGGTTGGTAAGTTTTTTCATTACAGTAACATTAATTAAAATATAAATAAAACCATGGACAATTGGAGAGTTGTCTTGTTCAAAAATCGGACTTTACAGAAGTAGGTGACTACAACTCGAATCGGTGCAATGAACCGAAGATATTCAGACTGTGAGTGAGTAAAGACTGTGTGATTCACAATGTCTAACATCAACCCACATATAAAATAATGCGAGATCATCCAGTGATAGTAGTAAGTAATAGCCTCATACTTAACATGATAAAGATTAGCGAGTAAAACAAAACTAAACGGAGAAGGATATGAATGAAATAACAACAAGTGTTAATCGTCTTTATTTATTAACTAGTAAGAAATGAATCAAGTGAAAAGTTTAAAAACATACACACACACACACACGCAAAAAGCTGCGGAATAAATACACTTACTTCAGAAACATTTCCTTTACCACCGTTGATAAGATCGCATATATTCTTTTCTACTGTTGCCGCTTGAGCAGCTATAAATAATAATCAAAATGAAATTATTAAATATGTAAAAACAGTAACAAAAATGTTGAATTCACTTAAATTATATAAAAGAACAATATCATTTTTAATAAGATTTTCACTATGCTATAAACTGATATAAATTATTATTAATTCATTAGTAACACTCTAATACAACAACAAAGAGTGAGTTGGATTCGAATCCCAAAGGGAGTATTAATTCTAAAGTGTGAAAACATGGTGAGTTCTGTTTCAATCATGACATGTATTTAGTAGATTTAATTTCTTTAACAGTTATTTATTGTGTGCTGAGAGCTACAGTTTAATCAACGTCAACAATGACATTGTAAACCCAAATCTTTACATCTATTTTTCTCACGTTAGTCAAGTTAGTTAGCGTTCTTTTAGCAAGGTTGTTTTTTACGGAAAAGTTCTGTTGTATGGAGCTGAAAATTGTAGGGAGAACTACGGAAAGCATCATATAAAGGATACAAGCATTTATAAACAGCTGTTCGCGTAAGATATTTCAAACGCGTTGACCAGATATCATCAGGAACAACCTTCTAAGGCAGGGAACAAACCAACTTCCATTTAGGGAAGAAACTATGAAGAAACACTGAAGGTGGATAGAACATATATTAAGGAAATCACCAAACTGCGTCATAATACAAGCACTAACTTGGAATCCTCAGAATTAAAGGAAAAGAAGAATACTAAATAACATATTGCACTGAGAATAACAGTAGGCATACAAAGAATAAACAGTACTTGGTAAGAAATGAGGAGAGTTCAGAACAAGGTTAGTTGGAAAACGCTGGTAAGTTGTTTATACTCCGAAAGAGGTAACAAGTAATGATTGATCGATGTCACTTTGGGTTTGGCTATTAATTTAAACGCGATTATCATTATCATCAAGCTGAAAGTTAACAATGGGATAAAAAATTCAAAAGTAGGAGACAATTCGGATAGGAACACAACGAACAAATACTCCATTAGACTTTGAACTCCTCTTACCTTATGGAGGATGTAAAAGGATACGGCTGATGTCAACAGTTCTGATACAGTGAAAAGGAGGTTGATGCCTATGTAGTTGATATACATACTACAAGGATATATTTTAAAGGAAGGAATAATGATTGTTTCATTCCAAAATAATGCAACAAACTCTGACTCACAGATATTTACAAACAATTACTTAAAAATTGCTACACTAGAAATGTGGATAACTTCAAATAATTGAGATAGAGACTTTGACGAAAATTACATGCTAAAAAAACAGCACATAATCACTAGAAGAACGAAGAAAGATAAAAAAAAACCTGGATACTATACAATGATTGAACATTAGAACAATGACAGTATCCAGTTTCTATGGTAAGTAAATTCCCAACACAATGAGTTAATACTACAGAGTAATCATCCGCAACTTACATACTGCTGCAGCAGTCTTCGAGGTCGGTAGAGCAGCACAATCACCAAGTGCAAATATATTATCATAATAATTATGTCTTAATGTTTTAGTGTTAACATCCACATAATCACATGCTTTTGGATTCGTTAAATTTGGTGTTTTCGTCAAAATTTCTGGGCAACACATTGGTGGTGTAATATGTAAGAAGTCATACTGTAAAGAATAGTCAGACAAAAACAAGATGTTAAATAAAGGTATTTCAAAAGCGAAACAGACGATCCAAAAAGCTTAGTTAGAAATGAAATTGTAGTACCCACTGTAATAAGGTGGAATGGTAGTAAGACATTTCGCATAAATAGTTGGCATTTTCAGAAATTCTTCTCTTCTCATAGAAAGCGTGTGGATCAAAAAAGGTCAGCCGTTTCATCTAAGTATAGGACTCCTCGGCAGTGCTCACTCTAGATTTTGGCGCAGAGGCTGCTTCAGGTTGGAGAATGTTTTACTTTTTGCACCACTGACACAGCATTCCGTGGCAAAATTCTAACTTCCATCAATTTGTGATATAGCGCGACGATTATCAATTGTCATGGTGATAATTATCTCACTCTTGACAAGTCTGAACTCCAGCAGTCGCGACTTCTAGCAGCTGCCCAGTGCTCACCGGTTCTCAGTGGAACTCTATTAATATCAATCTGTGAAGAACTCAATTAAGCTAATAATAATTCCCATAAACAAACTTAATTCAAATGTGTATGAAGTAAACAATTACCTAAAATCATCACACACGTTAGTTACTGATTAAATTATTTGTAAATGCAATAAGAATTTCGCCATATGAATAGAATACATTTATAAATAATCCCAGCAAGCAAAATCAAAGAAAAACCAACATTTCACCCGGCAGGTCGATCTGAACTTCTTTAGGGAAATAACAAAAGATCAAAAAATTTCCGAATAGAAATGTAAATAACAGGTCAAATTTCACTTTAAATATCCAATCATATGCAGAGTATGGGCCTGTTACATGAGTCACTATAAGCGAACTAATGCTGAAATGTTGTGGATGAAGGTGTTAAAAGAAACTTAGAAAGCGTAATGAGAAAGACAAACCGAAAAAGTGGACGACACTGTGGTTGTACCACACCAGAATGGAACATCCGAAGAGATCAGAAGAATTTCAAATAAACATGACACACGTATCTTCTACTGAACAAACAATACACTGGGTTCTGGACTTGCATATATCAAGGATAGAGTACCAAACGAACTGTGTTTATGTAGTGAATGTATTGTTGTATACATACCACATATACATAAATACTTTAAAACATGATTATCACCATTGCAATTTATTTTTACTCAAATTTACATGATTTGACAACAGGTCGATCTTCAGATTGTTCATTCCTTTCCATGAATATAGCTCAAAGCAATAGATGTAGAAAAGTGTTTGCAATATGTAAGTACACACGAAATGCACACCTTCCTTCATCTACATCATTTCACTTATAATGATTCATGTGATATTTTCATACTGTGCATACGATTGGACACTTGTAGTGACATATGATCTCTCATTTACATTTATATTCGGAAAATTTTTGGTTATTTCTCTGAAGAAGTTAAGACCTGCTTGCCGGGTGAAACATTGGTTTTTCTTTCATTTCACTAACTGGGATTATTTACATATATATGTTATTCATATTTTACATTCACTCGGTGCCTAAATTTTGTGAATGTATTTGTTCTTTGGACAAAAATTCCTTTAAGATGTAATACGAAGTTGTTTAAACTTTGACATTGCCAAACGACCATTAAAGCATTCATCATTCGAGTTTCATATAACGATTTGACCTGGGTTAGACAACTATTAAAAAAGCAGTGGATAGCTCATTCGTCCTAGTATGAGTCTCTTAAGTAGCGTGAACACCATATTCAGCACAGGTAACAAACCCGAGACATTCAGACTACACCATTGAGCTGGTAATCAACTTACAAATTGTGACCTAACACTCTGAATGTTAAGAATTCGTCAAAATGTGCGAGGATCATGATTTTGATTCTTAAAGAGTTCATGGTTGTGTACTGTAACTGAATCTTTTACTAAAATGAAACTGATGTCCAAAGCTTCTTGATTTACAATGATTGTCTATTTCAGATTAATTAATGTTTTAAAACTTGATAACATTCAGTTATAATAATGTATGTATTGGATGTATAGTAACTATCTGGACTCATTAGTGTAACCTTTAAATCAACATATATTTAGTTAGATTTTAAATGAAAATATGAACATATAAATGACGTAAACAGTACGTGAATTTAATAGTGTTAATCAATGAAAAACAAGTGTAACCGATGTACATTTTTTCACTTTTGAACTTTTTTTTCAAAAGGGCTGTTCAGTATGTATGCTCAGTGTACACAACAGGATACTGTTTATCTCATAAATATGATATACTACAGTTTGCTTTACATTTGCCGCTGAGATGTATATTCTTTAAAGGTAGATAACCAGCTGTGTTGATTACATATCTTCCTCTCTTATCTATTGAGGATCCTTAAACCTTAAATTTTCTTAGTGAATGCTTAACACTTAGGGCGACTGAACAGACATATGAAGGTTATTATTTCTGGATTTAGTTGGATCGCAGCAGACATGTTGCGCAGCACTATACACTATTACTGGTGGGTAATTGCCACATCCAATGTCTGTCGTTAAAAGACTTACCAGAGAAGTACCTTAACCTTATACAAGCTCTCTACCCGAACACCATATGTCGAAACAGAGCTTATGGCGGATTATGGTCGGAATTGATTAGATCAATCGGTGTTCGTCAAGGTTGCCCACTTTCTCCATTTTTATTTAATTTTATCATCGACATACTTTTAGAGTTAATGTTATCATCGTCTGATTTCTCTGGCGTTGACCTCCTTCCAGGGGATAAACTTGTCGACTTAGAATATGCAGATGATATAGTTCTATTGGGCGAAGATGCTTATAAAGTGCAGAATCTTTCGACTACCTTAAACATGAATGTAAGCATGTTTGGGATGCAGTTCTCTTCATCCAAATGCAAAATGTTACATCAAGAATGACTTGATTCGGCACCAAAGTCAGTGATAGGGAGCGAAGCAGTTGAATGTGTTAACCGCCTCACTTATCTTGAAAGCCTCATTAGTCCTTATAGTCTGGTGTCTGGTGAAATCTCGGCTCGTATACATAAGGCCCGACTGGTTTTTTCCAGTTTGAGTCACTAGTAGTGTAGGCGAGACATTCGTTCGTCCGACATTGGATGAGGTTATCTAAATAGACAAGCCAGACTAACACATCAACCAAGCAACTATAATATGATGAAAGCTAATAATATACAAAACTATCAGAACCGAAGCATGTGAAGTAGAAGGTTCAAATTCTCAACCGTTATAACAAATTACCCACTAGCTTCTCTTCATTTTTAGTTGATAAGGGGAATTACATCCTTTCAAAATATTATAACGTTAGAATCTATAAACAACTTAGTTGAAAAATAACTACCCCTACCACCAACAAAAAGACATCAATAACAGCATACCTTAATTCGCTTAAGTTCTTTAGTTTCCATATGTTGAAATACAGCTTCACTGGTTTTTGAATTTACCTGAGGAATAAAATATAAAAACTTTGATAGACGGAATTTACCAATATATACTTCTCTTGAATCTATACGTAATGCTCAGATAATTCTGACATGATCAAAAAGAAATACTCATTTAAACAATTTAGAAGTCACTAATCATCGTACAGACCTGAACCAAGTCAATCAGTCATGTACAACGAGGATCTATGCATATATGTGCATTGTTAAAACTTTCCACAATTCATTAACTTCGCAAGCTGAACAACGAATTAGAATAGATATATTAGTGGTTGTAAGAAAAACACGGTGGATATATAGGGTAAGGCGTAAGGGAGAAAAAAGGATATGTATAAAATAATTTTAAGTTCATGATTTAAGGGAAGACAAAAAGCGAATGTACTTGCACTTCAGCGACCGATTCTAAACCATCTCATCCAGTCACAAAACATCAGTTACAACAATCGCGTTAACACCAAACGAGTAGCCTCCATCTATCAACACGGTTCAGATCAACAGACAGTGACTTCATGAACTGATACCACGTTTTCGTTTGGCTACCAACAGCCATCTTTCATCCTACCGTACTATTAGTCAGTATTGACCAGGAAGTAGGTGGTTGTTAAGCAAATGTAATGCATACCTCGACCACTTTAATCGATGAAGTATCACAAACTTATCAACCAATTTCTCATCTTAATATAGTACACTGTGACTGACCTCAAAATTGCTTATCTGATCAGTCCCTGATACTCGAAAGATGCTTTGAAGGTACTTATAATTAAGGACTCGCAGTCTGTGCATGCTTTCTATTCTCGGGGATCATGTTTCACACCAATAATAGAGAACTGCTGGGTAGTATACTCATCTGTCATTTTGTAGACGGATATCTAACCAATACTACAAGTGAAGTAAGTTAGCAAGAGTAAAACGAGTTTTCGGAACCTGTATCCGGATTTCCTCAGACATCAATCCATTAAACCCTATAAACTATGATTTAAGTTTAGTAACTAACTTTCTAAACTGTTTTCCAAATGATTATTTCATTTATATCCAGTATATGTATATCGGTTACTTTATTTCTATTAGTGCCATGTTCCCATCGCCCTAACCTCTACTAGACTCATAAACTGTTATCGCATCTTTTCTCATCCAGGAACTATAACCAATTAGATATGCTTCTGTATCCTCAGTTCTTAGTCACTATGGTTTTCTATTTTGTGTAAATGTTATTCTCCCTGTTGGTGCGCTGTGTGGTCAGGTTTTGTATGTATATAAATGGATGAGTAAAATCTAATCTATCTATCTGGTGGTTGGTTTAGTTATCTTGTGTTCTTCATTCCAGTTTTGAAAACTAATAATCACTGGGTAGATTTATGCGCGGACTTATTAGCACTATCGAAATCACTGTTTTCCATACATTATGATTACCCGATTATTCAAAATATAACACGACTCAAGTTAAACAGAATGTTCAACAAGTTCAATTAATTCAATTTCTACAATTTAGTCTAAGTGTTACAACAAATAAGTCCGTGAATAACATGTAAACAACTACTAATTACAATATTCTGAATCTATCAAAAGGGGATATCAATCATAAGTACTTACTTCAATTAAATTGTATAATAAATTACAATTAATATTACGTTCTTTACATATATCAGATAAAACATTGGAATATTTATCAACTGAGAACATTTTATTAGTAGCTGTGAAATAATGAATAGTTGCTGATATATTTTTGCCAGACTAAAATTTTTTTTAAAAAAATAAGAGAAAAAACAAGAAGTAAAATAAGTATAGTGAAAAACTGAAACATGAAAATCAACATAAAACAGATAGCGATACATTCAGTACTTCAGTACTTATCAGTAATATTCAGTCATATTATAAACCCTAGATTGTAAGTAGGATAAGCTAAGTAGAATTGTTTAAGATTAGAAATGTTCAATGCATAAAAGATGCATAGTTAAATGCATTTAAAACTGAACCCTAGTTTCGATTATCATATGGTCCTAGTTAAACATTTCTGTTATTCAAATTGATTGCTTTCATTAGTAAATGTTAGTGCATCAGTTGTTCTTACTGAGTCATCCGTTCACTTTGTCTCTTATTCTTTTCTCTTTCGCATTATCACACATATTGCGATGTACACACTCTTTACAGTACACAAAGAACCCTAAAGCTAGACGTAGCCAACCAAAGTTTAAACATTTATGTTGGATTGTGACTGGTAAGCGGAACTCAATTCGCGTGTTTCGTCCTATTTAGGACTCATCAGCTGGATATAACTGGATCGTAGTGTGAATATCGACATTGGGATGCATGTGCATCCAGCCGATGAGTCCCAAATGGGACAAAACGCGCGTCCTGGATCCCGCTTGCTAGTCACAAATCAACTTAAATATTGCTTATGTACTATCGCTATATCGACGCAATTTGCTCAGGATGCACATATGGCAACAGAGGCTAACCAGTTTCAGTCCATTACAAATCAACGGGAAGATACAAGCATATTCTAATTACAAAGGTCAAACGTTACAGTAGCAGTTCTCAAATTCTGCTCGATTAATTCTGATTATAATTAAATAGCATAGATCAAAGAAGTTGAAATGAATCAACGACTAAAAGTTGTACATTCAACCAATAATAAGGAATCGGTAATAAGTGGATATTTTATCAGTGAAAAAAACTATACTGTTATAATGAGTATAAACATTTCACATAGTTAAAGAATTTATCGAAATGTTTTTAAATGTTACTATTTGAAATCTCTTGTATTTATGTACATATGATCAACATAGAACCTGGTACATGTGAGCATCGGTTCAATTTGCCATGCCTGATAAAACACACCTAGATTAATACCACATTAGCAAAAGCAGAAGTTACTTAAATGATAAGAATAATAATAACAAGGAAGGGTGAACATAAAGAATATGGTTCAGGGATCGTGGGAAGAAAGTTATGAAATAATTCTAAGCTCACGATTTAAAGGACAGTAAGTGGATACATCTGCTCCATTGTGACCTATTCTGAACCATGTCACCCAGTGTTTCTAGCCACTGGTTACAATATTCGCGATGACCAAAATTAGGTAGTCTGCAGCCTTCGACTGTTGTCTATCCTTAAAGGCCACATCTCACAACCATATAATAAGACAGAGAGAACTACTGCGCAGTACACTCTTCCTTTCGTTGAGAGACGAATATTTCGTCGTAAGTTGACAGAAGCCAAACAAGCTTTTTGAATTCGTACTCACATTTTGTCAGATACCTACCCATTAGGGATAATCACTTACCATCACAAAATAATGCATACTTAATATATGTCCCAAAAACCTGGGTTTACGAACATTCATAACCTGGTTAACCAATTTATTATCGCTTTCTTACACTCAATACCTAACCTTAACATCGCTTACTTGGTTGTTCAACAATAAGCAGACGGTGGTTTCCAAGCAATATGAATGTTTTGTTTTTATTTTCCAATATTATGATTCAGATTCATAGGTTATTACAGAGAGGACTGCAGAGAAGTATACTTGTTCATTGTCTGGTTGACAGACAGTAAAAGTCAAGTAAACTTCCTGAATGTGTCAAGATATTTTGAGATACCACTCAGCTCACTAAAGCCGACAAAACTTCAAAATATACTGTTACATATTCAAAGATTGCATTTAATCATATAATATTACTAAGGATTACTAGCTTCATTTAAATGTAGGACGCAGGACAAATTGGTGTAAAATACTTATTCTTAATTAAGCTGCATAAAACAGTAATAATGGCATACACAACACGTTAGCTAAAGATAACCAACATGTTTATAGAGTATGCAAGGATATGTATACGATTTTGACAAGAGTTATTTGAAGTCTAATACCATTACAGAAATCCTGGTAAGATCGAAACATGATTTAAAAACTTCGAGTTTGATTTTACACCAACGAATAGGTTCCATCTATATCCATGGACGCCAAACACTGCTAACAACTCTGAAGCTGTTATATATTAGTGATGATTAGAACTACTTCTACTAATACGAACTCACTATGGTTTAAATAGGTACAGATTCATACACTTGGATTCGAGCTTCAGTCTAAGGGTGAGATTCAGTTGAACTACTCGATAGCCCGAATTGAGGTAGATGAAACAATAATCTACTGTCTTAACTATTAAGTCAATCGAAAGTAATTTAAAAAAGGTAAAAGGTCGCTCACCCTTTTTAGATAATCTTCAAATAAATACATTACTTTCTGTGGTGCACCAGCACATTTAATTGGTCCAGCTGGTAATGTGAAGACAGCATTACCACCTTTGAAATCTTGATAAGCTTTATACGTTTTCTCTACATAATCTGTAGAATAATTGGAGCAAACACGAGGATCATTTTTTAATGCTTCTTCAGCTCCAGCGACCTTTACATAAGAAACCAAGTGAAGAAGAAATTTCCAGTAAACCAAATGTTATAAATTCGACAGGCAAATTATAAAAACGTCCGAATGGGTTATAAAAGACCTTAGTACATGCAAGCATCCTATTCAACAATGATATTGCTGTAATGTGTACACATCTTCACAATAAGTAGCAAATGTGTCAAACGTCAAGTTATAGAGATTCTTTACAGTTTCCCTGCTTCAATGGTCTTGTTTATACTGATATCGTTATGTCAAATCATATACTAAGAAATGAGAAAATATTATCGTTTCCAGTAAAAGTATTAAAAATAACAAACACTGAGAAATATAACCAGTAAAGTTAGAGATCAGCAGACAGACAGACAGACAGATACAACGCAGAACTTCGTACGTACGTACATCAGTTCAGGTCGCCATACCACATCAGCACAGAGACGCAACTGTCAGTTCAAATCCAAAAGTGATAACGATAATAGAAGTATTAGCAGTAATGCAGAAAATTAGGGAGCGAAGATATGATTCGAAAAGTATAATTCAGTGAGATAAATTTGAAAGGAGAAAGATAGAGAATTCGGAAGGTTAGATTTTGAGAGAACACAAAGAGTGGATGCACCTGCGCCATTGCGAACGATTCTGAGCCATGTCGTTCAAGGTCTCTAACCATTGGTGACTTTCGTCTCGCGGACCCCAACCACGCAGCTTACATCTACCAACATGACTTAGTCTGCTTGTCAGTGACTTCATCGATTTCTGCCATGTTTTGGTTTGGCCGCCCCTAGCTTTCTTCCAACCTATTCCTACACCGCAAAACATAGCACGTCGAGGCAGTCGGTAGTTAGACATGCGTAACACATGTCCCAACCACCTCAACTGATGAAGTTTCAATACTTCATCTATTGACTTGCCCTCCTTTCCTAGAACCCGTTTCCTAACGACAGCAAGAAAATCAAGAATAAGTATCGTATACAGTCTGACCTAGACAATACTCGAGATAATCCATTCCGAGTATTGTCAAAGGTATATTGACGGTTATTAATATATACTTTACCCAACAGCTTCTATCATTATCAAAAGTTATAATGGTTATTAATGCTGGATGTCTAGGATAAAAATACACCATCACATTCCCCATACGTTTAGTAATATGACTACGATCCCTGACTATGAGCACCTTTCATTAAGTCTGATTGTTAGTTTAGGCCATGTTGATAAATGAAAACTATGTGGTTGAGGTTAGCATGTTAATCGTGATCAGTGACTGGAGACAATAGGTGACATGGCCCAAAATCGATCAGTGGAGCAATTGTATTAACTCCTCACCATTTAGATCATAAGTTCAATTATTTTTCCACACATACTTTGCTTCATTCCTTCCAGTTGTATTCTAATGTCGTATAATTCTCATAAATTTGATCTCGTTGTGCTAATGTGGCATAGAAACTTGGATTTACATCCATATATATCAGGGTCTACTTTGTCCATGACTGAATGACATATCTTTAACCGACCGACTTATCATGCATGAGCCAAAAACAATACACATTTCTAACAAAACAGCTCGATTAGTTCATCATAATATGCAAGCGTAACCAACAAGTCAAGATAGAATCCGAAGACGGAAAGCAGATGGAACACAGTTAAAATCCACGACCTACATATAAAAAACTACCTATCTAGAATGGAACTATTTAACACCAATATGCCAATAACTTATATCTACACTATTTAAGACATGCTGACACAGATATTTTGCGCTGCATTCATATGAAACTGGAAAGTAGAAATCCACTGAAATAATTTCAATGAAAATTCTAGGACACGAACTTTAAATTTCATTTATTTTTTCCGACTGCAGCAGCAACCTTGATGCAGTGGACAGGCTAGTCGGATATCATAAACTACTCGGGCTATACTGGTTGGAATAACTGTTACTTTAGGTCCCATGATACATAGTAGGTAGGCTGAAGAGCGGTTAAATTGAGAGCTGAAGATATATGGTTTTAAGAAGTTCTACAGAGGTGTAACGACAGTAGTGTCTATGTTAGACAACCGGCGGTTCCAAAGATGTTACTTTCATAAAAAGGAAAAGTGGGGTGGAGCAGGGACACGAAAATACGATCTGATAGTTGAAATTTAAACAATTTAAACACAAAAGGCCACAGTTCTACAATTAATCCAGTTATTATAATAGTTTTTCGCAAGACCCGAAGATCCTAAGTTCAACTCATGGTGATATCACATATGCACACTACTGAAAAAGTTCCATAATAGGATGAAAGAGTCTCAATGCTATAAATACAACAATAATAGTGAGATAATAATTTGTAGATTCATCTATGAAAACAATTGAAACCGTTATATATCTATTGAGAAATGAATACTAATTATAGACAATCTTACTTTATCATAACGTAACGTCATTCCAAGTGATAAAATTAAGTATTCATACGATATCTAAAAAGCAAAATGAAACCAAAAGAAGTAATTTTAGTAAGATCATTGTTATATGCATTGAAATAGCATTCTTTTTCATAAACAAATTGTCACTTTATAAAATTATTAATTAATTAAATTTGATTATGATCGCATACATCTAATTATAGACTAACATTCTTTTTTAATGGTATTATACCAATATCAGTGATCAATGTAAACAATCAAACTTAGTGTCTATCTTCACAAAACCACTATCATCCAATTACAATGATCAGCCTACTAATGACTAACTACAGGATGTTACTGCAGTTTTAGTGAGAATTCAGTGACAGATGAAGTTCAAGCCTGTCTATGGGTGGGACAGTTATCACCAATGACAATGGATGAAAGCCACAGTAAATTATAAATTGATGGAAGTGAGAATTCTACCAATTGGACGGCGACCCAGTAATGTTGATAGTTAAGCGTTCGCCATTAGACCTGGGAACTCTGGGTTCGATTCCATGACAGAATAAAGAGTGAACACTACTGAGAAGATAAAACAGCTATCCAGTGCTCCCTGGTTTTCACCGATACCAACAAAAATAACGCAGTAGCTTATAACATATCGAGTCTGACTTCTAGGTAATATAACTCAGAATTTGTCAGAGGTGCAGGTGTATCTATTCGCTGGCTTCTCTTAAATTGTTAGCTTAAAACTATTTTATATTTTCTTCTATAAATGAATTTTTTCCTTTAGAGCTATATTCTCTACGTTTACTTTTTTTATAGATTCTGTTACTTCAGTAATCATTCTGTTGTGCATATGAAGTGTGAACACTTCAACCGATGCACATATGTATATATGTTTCACGTTGTACATGACAAATTGACTGATTGACAATACAAGACACAAAAATATCAACAAACTTCGAAAGAACATTGTGGAGAAAGGAGACTAAAGGAATATATTTAAAAAATCAAAGGAGTCGAACTACAAAATTATCATTTAAAGATGTGTCCTCCAAAAAACTACCTGAGACGTCGTGTTAACTGAGTTAAACGGAAAAGTCTATTATGAATAATGAGAATGATTTAAAAAACAAATTCAAAATGAATTTATATGTAATTAACAGTAAGCAGTAGTAGAATTCATAATTTGAAATTCATCCGTTCCATCTCAATTTCAAAGTCCCAATACAAAGACACTCTCAAAGAGTAATATCATGTTTCTAAACAAGCAGTTGTAGAAATCAATTTTCAATCTATCAACTAAGCGGTTTCATAAAACATTTCGGTCAATTAGGTACAATGTAGAACCTGCCTTATGTGTGCATTGGTCTAGGTGAATATCCACAAGCAAAATGACAATAAAGTGAAATGTCGTTGCATTATTGAGTAATTTGTGATAAATCTTCATGGTAAGTAAGAGTATATTATAACTATGGACACTAATACTTAATAATACTACGTTGATTTAGTATCAAAATGTTTCCATAGTTTGTTTAACATGCAAGTATACGTTAAATGACTACATAATATTAAGGCCGATGAACGCACAACCTAATAATGTAATAGTCGCAGTCAGTTAATTAGTCAGTTACAACGTAAAACTTGGTGCATGCATACATCAGTTCCAGTTGCCATGCACCAATCAACAGATAGAGATTAAATTGTCTGATCAAATCCCAGAGTAGGGAAGGTAGTAACAAGGTAAATACTAATGGAAAGGCATAGAGATCGGAAATAAGATTTAAAAAAATATGATTCAGTAAAAAGAAAATTATGATAGGCTAAGAAACTTGCAATTTAAAGGAAGACAATAAGTGGATGCACTTGCGCCATCGCGGATAATTTTGAGCCCTGTCACCCAAAGTCTCCAACCACTGGATACGATCATCACGCGGACCCCAACCAGGTAGTCTGCATCTATTAACATGGATAAGCTCAATTGTCAATGACTTCATGAACTGGTGCCATGTTTCAGTTTGACCTCCCCAAGCTTTCTTCCAGCTTACACCTACACCAGACAGCCTTTCTCGGTGAGGTAGGCGGTGGTCAGGCATACGTAACATATGTCCTAACAACCTCAGCCGGTGGAGATTTACTACTTCATCAATAGACTTACCGTATTTACCTGGTACTCTAATCCTAACCCACGACTCATCGCTTACTCGGTGGTCCCAGCAAACATGAGCAATGCTTAGAAGACATCTATGATCGAATACTAGAAGTCTACGAATATCTTTTATCCTTAATGGCCATGTTTCACATCTATAAAGTAAAACGGAACTCACTGTCTCGCAGTAAACGCGCTCTTTCGTCAGTAAACGAATGTCTCGACTACACCACAAATGCTAATTGGCGAAAGCCAGTCGAGCTTTATGTATACGAGCCGAGATTTCACCAGACACCAGACTATTGGGATTGATGAGGATTCCAAGATAAGTGAAGCGGTTAACACATTCAACTGCTTCGCTCCCTATCACTAACTGCGGTGCCGAATCAAGCCGGTCTTGAAGTAACATTTCGCATTCGAATGAAGTGAACCGCATCCCAAACATGCTTACATTCATGTTTAAGGTAGTCGAAAGATTCTACATTTTATCAGCATCTCCACTCAATAGAACTTTATCATCTGCATATTCTAAGTCAACAACTTTATCTCCTGGAAGGAGGTCAACACAGGAAAAATCAGACGATGATAACATTAACTCTAAAAAGTATGTCGATGATAAAATTAAATAAAAATGGAGAAAGTGGACAACCTTGACGAACATCATATGTAGTAACCAATGCCGGCGACGGTCCACCACAAGCTCTGACTCGACATGCGGTGTTCAGGTAGAAAGTGTGTATAAAGTTAATGTACTCCTCTGCTAAGTCTTTCAATGACAGACATTGCCACATAACTTCGCAATCGATAGAGTCAAACGCCGCCTTAAGGTCAAGGAATACAGCTATTGTTATACGTCTAAAAGTGTGCCTATGTTCCAGAACCTGCAGAAATAAGGATATTTGGTCTATACAATACAACCACGTGCAGTTCGAAACCACATTGGTTTTCTTGAGTTTGCTATTCGCGAGCTTTAGTTAGACGTCGAAGTATTATTGAAGCCTATATTTTAGACACTATATTCGTTAAGCTGACTCCTCGGCAAAAGTCACAAGAGGACTTCTATCCATTCTTATACATTGGGACGATTAGTGTTCGAGATCAGTCAGATGGCATTACGTCCAGTTACCGAATCCTAGCCAAGATATCAGTTAATCTCGCTGCTAAAACTGGACCACCGTCCTTAAATATCTCAGGGGCTAATCCATCAGGTCCGGCTGTTCTCCCTCGCTTGAGGTTCCCTATAGTCCTCTCAACCTCACTATGACTTGGGGGACCAATATTAATTTGCCATTCGAATTGCTTGTGGATGGTGGGCAACTGAGATGATGCCGAAGGTCAGTTGAACTGTTCCCTAAAGTGTTTTGCCTATCGTTATAACCTTCTGGATCGACAGTGAATAATGATCCCATCTTTCTCCAAAATAGTTGCACTTAGTCAGATTTCTGATACTCGCCCCTTGATAAATTTAAACAGTTGACAACTATTACATATTGCCGCTACCTTTTCCACGTCTTTAGCTTTCGCCACCCACCACTGCTGACGACCATCATGTAAGCTTTCAATCAGCCTGTTTTCAAGTTGCCTTCACTCCTCATCGTGTTCAGAAACAGACGGGATGTGTTGCTAAGCCTCTAACAGTTCAGTAGATGCAGTTGAAATTCACTGAGTTTTCTTAAATTTTTGGTTCAGTTTACTAGTAGATATTACTGCTGTTTCAACATCTTTCTGGATATCATTTCAAATTAACTAGGGATGGGTACAGCTTACGTAGTTGACTAATTGGTTTTCTAGTTGCTCCTGAAATATATTCTTCAATTTTTTATCATTAAATTGAACTCTGAGGGGGATCCTTGTCGTGGACCTTTAACGTCCAGTGAAAAGCAGTCTAATACCTGCCCCTACTAAAGCATGATCTGAGTCTAAACATGTACTTCAGAATGAGCGGTAGTCTTCTATCGAGCCTGTCAAACGATGGCTGATGGCATGTGATCTATTTGAGTCCAGCGTTGAGTTGATTGTGGAGGTCGCCATGTCAACTAATGTCTTTTCTTATAATTTAAGTTGGTGCTTGCAAGAAATAAAACGATTATCTGAACAAAGTTGCAGTAAACGGTCGCCATTATCTGTTCGTTGAGCCTCAACACTGTGGGATCCATTTAGATGCCTTTCGGTTCAGGTTAGTCTACTTACTTGGGCATTAAATCACCAGCCACTATCACTGCATCAGTGCGCTTAGCTTTGCGAACGGAGTCGGAAATCTTTTTGTAAAATTCATCTTTTGCTTCATCCGAGCTGCAATCAGTGGGGGCATAGGTAGAGACAACAAAAAGGTAACAGCATGTGTCCATATCATTCCGGGTCCTTACCGTTTCATTTAGACGAACAGCACACAAACGACTGTCTATTGGAATCCAGTCAAGGAGAGCCTGTTCAGTTTTTGAACTTAGTGCTACAACTATACTAACAAGGCTTCAAGGTAGTGATGGTGTCTCTGGAAACATGAAGGGTGAATCTGGTCGTTTCGTTATTTAGAAAAGGTGAGGTCAAGCGAATGACTGTACTTGAATCCTGTATACGCGTTTCAGAGACACAGAATACATCGATAGAGTGGGATTCTAGAGTCATAGCTAAGGAAGCTTGTTGTCCTATCTAGCATAAGGTTCGCACGTTGAAAGCCTCGATATACAGTTAAGTGCGAGGTTTCAGGAGACCAGGAATAACGTTTTGTGAACTCAAACCATTAGCATTAAAGGCACGAGATGGTAAAGTTATGCTAGAAGAATTAAGAATGGGGATAAGTGGGTTATTAAGAGTCGGTGGTGAGATTCGACCTCGAATAAAATGATCTCATGTGCTGTTAGAGGTATGAGGGCGATTTTCACTTCCTGGCTGCCCATACCATGAAGGATATTACTTCGTGAAGTACGTGAAAAAGAAACTGGGTTGGTATTGGTCATAATGACTTACGAGCGCGATCGCAGAGCCTAAGGGACAACTGCTTGAGGCCGACCACGCACGACCTTGTTATGGGTGGTTTTTGACGTGTTAGCTCCGTTCTTTAGAATACCTTACTGCCGGAGACGAAAATCCGTGGAGTAAGGTAAGGTGTGACATTTTTAGGATCGACCTTTTCTAACCCCTTCCTTCTGTTAAGAAGGCAGTATCGTTGCAGATGCTGGTTATCTGAGAGAAACACCTTACTGCTGTCACACCTCGCTGCAGTCAGCAGTACGACTTAGCCATCAAATCTTAGGTTGCTGCCTTTAGTCTTATCGCTCTTCAACAGATCTGCTTGGCATGGTAGGACCTAGAAAAACATGCATTCCAGCCAAATATAGCTCGGTTGGGTCATTACGATAGCCGAGTCCGACCACCACGTCAAGGTAACAGCCTACGGTCGGCAAAGACTACGATTTCATTTTGATGATAACCACTTCTAAATAATAACTTTTCAAGTCTGTCAGGGACTAGGTCCAAGATGATATACCACATTTTTTACGAAACTATAAATACACGAATGTCCTGTACATATTTGTTACTTACTGGAATAAAGATTCCTTCCAACTTGTCTTTCGTCTACTTCAAGGCATTCGGGTGCTGAAGTTGTACATGGTTAATTAAGCACTCAAATACTATGTTATATCAAAAGTAAAGTCTATTTTACACATTTTTTCTTTCAAATAAATTTTTATGACTAAAACACTTACTTTATCACCATTTGATAGTACAACGTAAGATTCTTTCGGTTCAATATGTGTTATTTCGTCACTAATACAATTTAGCTTTCGGTGTTAGGACTTTTGCGAGGGGACGAGCTGATTCTGCCAACGTTTTAATACCAGCGCCGACGAGTGTCCATAAAGGTTGATAGTAATGTGTCTACATTGGAGAAAGTTAAATAATTGTGTGAATTTCAAACGATTCCGTAACACGAAGCGAATAAGAAGTCAGTTATAAGTATGATAAGACTTAGCAAAAAATTGTATCCGATTTCCCGAATTTTCACAGTATACTGTGTTTGACTTCAGGATTGCTTACTTAGTGGTTTCAAAATACCCCAACATAAGCTCCGAAAAATGTATCGTTAACTACGTATACTACACAATTAAAGTTCATAAAGTTGAAGTGAAATGCCGCAAGATTTGACTGTATACTAACTTACCAGTTATTTTATTTTGCAAAACAGGGTACAAAGAAATGCGTCAAACAAGAGCTGACAGAAATTTAAAATAATGAAGGATACGGTTCACAAGTGAACACGATCAATAAAGGCGAGGCTTTTCAAAAATATGTTTTAGTATCTACGGAAAACGCAAAAAATAACTACAAAAGAATTTAAACTGATTTGTATTATCAGCTTAATAATTACTCAACTCTAGTGTTAGATATGAAGCACGAAGGTCATTAAAACAGCATACATTAAAGCCAACTTAGCACAAATGATGCTTATATCTATTTATGTACAATGTAAAAGCTGACATATGCATCCATCCAACTTTCCGAAATTTATCAAAACAGTAGAACGAACAACAAAGTGGTAAACATATCAGTGATTGTGAAAAATGAGCGTAGATATATACATAACGATAAGGGGAAAAAGAACTAATTCGTAATAAGATAGGTTTACAACATTTTGATTCGTGTAGGAAGAATTAGTTCATGGACAGAAATTTACAAAATAATTTCAGGCTGACGATTTAATAAAAGACAAACAATTATTGTATCTAAACCACTGTGATCGATTCTCAGCAATCTCATCTAAAGTCTCGAAACATAGGGTACGACAATTACACAAACTCTACACAAGTAGTCACCATCTACCAACATCGTTTAGACCAGAAGCCAGTGATTTCATGAACTGAAATCACATTTCGTCTTCCGCTCTCAGCATTCTTTCATTCTTTATCAACATCTGTCAGCACTGCTTGTCGATGTAGGAAGTGATTGGACAAACGTAACTCATGTCTCAGCCACCTCAGTTGATAAGGTTTCGCAACCTCATCAACTAACTTATCATCATCATGCAGTACACTGTGCCCAACCTCAACATTGCCCACTCAGTCATTCTACGATACTTCGAGAGATGTTTCAGTGATATCTGTGGCTTAATATCAGTAACTTACGATTGTCTCCTACCATCAATGATCACGCTTCACATCCATACTGTAAAACAGAATAAATTACTGGGCAGTATACTTCCTTTAATTGGTAAACAAGTATTTTGCATACGCCATAGGTGATGTAAGTTGACTAAAGTCAAGCAAGCTCTTTGAATCTGTAGCGAGATCTCATCGAACACAAACTCATCATGATTGATAAACTTCCAAAATAAGTGAAGTGGTCAGCGCACTTAGATGTTTCACTCTCTATATTTGGTTCACGCGCTTAATGCAGACCAGTCATAAAGAAGTGATCTGCAGTAAAGAGAGAAGAAACGCATCCCGAACATGTTTGTATTGTTGAGTAATCTGAAAAACATCAGTCATTTGCATACTTTAAGTCAATAAGTGGAGATCAATTCCTGAAAATACAGACAAGAGCTTTTTTTCCTGTAGTAAGTCTATAAAACAGCTGTTTAAAGATGATGTCACATCAATGATGTTCAGCCATACGTTGAAAGACAGTCCTACATATTCGGTGTCAGTATAGCTTATGAGCCGTTGTAAGGTGATATCTTAGTACGGAAAAACGTATAAACTATATAAGAATTGGTACAAGTCAATCTCAAGCAAAATAAGAGGTAATATGAATGTGCTTCACTTCAGTGTTCTATACAGCAGAGATAAGATCAAAATAAGTAACAAAGAGGAAAATTTGTTAGCATAATACTTCAAAATAAACGTAAGAATTACTTACAGAACGCGGCTCTATAACAGCAACTTCACCTTCCCCGAAATGACTGCACAAGCGACTAGCCATTGAACAACCACCTGAACCACCCCCTACGATAACAATTTTGTGTTTTCTTTGTAAATTAGCTGAATTAGCATGTCGAATCGAAAGAGCGAAAACTCGAGTGAACAGTGTTGGCCTAGAAAAAACTTCCATCTGTAAATTTATAATGATAAGAAAGACAGTTCATTTCACAAAGATAGAAACATGACTGTGTAACTTCTACGGATGTTTACAAAACCACTTCGTTTGAACAATACACTACAAAAATGTATATGAACACAGTATACTTCAAAATTACATACTGCTATTAATCTATATAAAGGTGGACATGACTTTTACGGCCGAACAAATGAGAAAGGAAGTAAGCGTTTCAAGGTCACACAGGACACTTGCCAGAAGCATGTTAACGATAGAGAGTGTTCTAGGTCTTGTTAGTGATAAAAATCTCGTTATTCGTTTGCAAACTATGGGATCGCTAAGAAAAGAGTTAAATTGTCAATGTGGCATGGAAATGACAGTTTTAGAGTAAGCAGTTCCTTTTCCTAATATCTGTAGCTCTTCGGTACATGGGACAGAGCACTAAATAAAGAACGTGAAAGGACTCCTTACAGATCGGCCACTACACTCTTTCCTACCTGGAACAATAGTGACAACTGGAAAGCCTATGAGTCACTTTCAAACATGGGGTACGTATTCAGAGTTATAGTGCATAAGAAACGTTTCGTTGATCCGACTACAGAAATTAATACCAACGATATCGAATCAATGTGGACTAGAGCCAGGTGTCACTTGCGACCATACTTCGGATCACAAGGAATAATGCTATAGAGTCCTTTGGATGAATATTTATATAAAATGCATCGTAACATTAAGTCTGGAGTGTTTGAGAATAACTTACATACGTTTTTTGATGACATAAAAATAATATATCCTGTAATTATAAATAATTTATAAAATTTTGAAGATTTCTCATTACATTTTGGGTTACGGTTAGGTCCTTTATATTATCTGTATATCGTATTAGGATTGAATATTTCGTCGCTTTACTAGAGATTTCCGTGGGGGAGGCATACTGTAATAAGTTCTAGTTTGAAATTCTCTAATAAATCACTAGAGTTGAGAAAAATCGGTAATTATGATTTAGACAGCCGTGAATCGGTTCATTGTGAATAAGGCTTTCAAGATCAATTTGTAGTAACTCAAGTTCGGCAGTAAAAGTCATATCTACCGTATACAAACAGTACGATCGACCATGTTTATGCTTGTAGGCAGACAAGTTAGAAAAAACTGTCAAAAATAAGTTCATTTGTGCAGATTAAATTTTGAAAGAATGCAGAGTATACCGAAGCTTACAGAATAATGGAGTCAAATATAACCTAATCGTTTACAATAATTAACTATATAAACTCATGAGCGTAATACAGGCAGCGAAGAAATCTGATCATCGACCGAGAGTATCTTTTCGCGATGATACTCAAACTTGCAGCTATAGATAACTGAGCATTTTTGCAGTTGTGTGGTCCCGAAAGCAAAGTGTTGTAAAAAGGAGCCAAATATAAGTGCTTCATCATTATACAATAAATGACTTCATCGATGATTGCATTTATATATAGAGATTTAACTAATAAAATTAAATCAAAATATGATTATTGAGATTTAAAAGAACAATTTCCGAATTAGATAAATCTAATCAAAGTTAAGTAAACAGTACTTTCATGACTACCTTGATCTTGTCTGCATAAATGGAGCACTAATTTTCTACATTCGTAACGACCACTACTATGGTTAAAATTTGACGGCATTTGATACATTTGCAGGCAAATAGAAACTGAAACATCCTCAACTGTGTTATTTTAAAGTAGATATTTTGTGAAATATTTTATTTGTATTCAAAGACAAAGACAAGTTTGCTTGTCAAAATGGTGGATAAAATACCGAAAGGTTTACTGTAAGATTTAGAAATACAGCAGAGTACAAGTAAGGGACCTTAAACAAGGTTATAACTTTGCTTGCCAATAGAAATAACTTATTTAAGTGTTAGCTTCATATCACTACAGAAAAGGCAATAAAATGAGCGAAATATACAAGGCACATAGTCCTTAAATTCGGCAACACACTAAGTACGGGAAATTAACTTGATATTACTAGGACACTTCAAAATCAATCTATATACATACATCCGTTACGTCATAAAATAGAACAGAAGATTAAATGTTTAAAACGTGCGATCAATACGTTGTGCATTTGTGAATACACAAACACTTACATTGTCATTAGACAAATGTGCAAATTGAAATAATTTGTAGAATATCTCAAGACGGAACACCATTAAACTAAATGTATGTAGAGATGGTTATTCTTCAGAGCGTTTGTTTCCCTAAACACTACAACAAACTAGGCTCTCTCTAAATTCAAAAACTCACGTCACCACGGGATGAAACGTGACTGGCTACACATTATAAGGACAGAGTACAGCGTCCTTGAAATATCAAATCAACATCAGGAGAATTGACACAGCAAAACACTTAAACACATTCAAAGATTCAATGTTTTAAATTAATCTCACTGTTGAGAAATAAATTCTTGATAATAATAATTTCAAAAAGGATTTTCGGCAAGTGGATATTCAGTACAAGTAATACAAAGTATTTCGAAATTTGATGCAATGCCATTTTTTGCCCATAGATGTGATGATGTAAGGCATTTCACCACAGAAGAAATTATATAATTAGTTAATATGTTCGTAAAAGTTATAAAGTATGTCGAAAACATTTTTATTATCAAAGTCATTAGGATTTAAAGCCGGTCAGGATTCAAATTATTATCGATCTATTTTAAACCATGGTGAGGTCACTACCGATTTTTTCCATGACAGAAGTATTAGTTTAGGTGAATCTAGTTTATTGTCGTTTACCAAACTTCCTATTCTAAAAAACAGACGATTTTAGTATTTTGCCATTCTGTTTCTAGCAGCTTGATATTTGTTTCCAGAGAGTATCGACAGCTTATATGCAATACTCAAGTATTTTACTCAGTTCTTTTTATTAAAGAAACTTAATAGTACATAGGGAGTTGAAAATTAGGAGAAAACCAATAAATTTAATATTCGATCAAGTGTTCCGGGAATCTTACATTTCTACCAAAACCTGTAGTTCTCGGTTTTATGGAGCTTCGTGAAGTTCCATCTTGCTTGTTGCTTGTTGATTGAGTTGTGGTGACTTCGCTCATGTCAAGTTTTGATGGTATTGTCATCTAAGTGAGCTGCTTTGAGGAGGTCAGTGCTTACGTTCACTATGTGGCCATTCTTGTCGATCAAACAGTACATTGTTCCTCGTTTCAGGACCTCGTATGGCTTTCTGTAAGTTGCGTTGATAGGTCGTCGTAGAGCTTCACGGCCTATGAAAACGTGTGTATTACATTTCAAGGTGGTTTGAATAAAATGGTCTGTCGATTCTTGTTAAGTTTGGACTGGCGTAACTAAACGTATAGCATATGTAAGCCAGTTCACGTAATAATTAAAATTAAGATTTGTCAATGTGGGAGCGGTTTCCGCGAACTTACCTTACTGTCAAGGTGTCTTTCCGTAGACTAATTTTACAGCAAGCACCCAACATTCGCTGCAAATTCGTAATAAATCTATAGGTATAGCATTAGTCTACTTAGGAAATTTGTGGCTGGTTGTGATGCTTTCAGTCGTCGATGAAATCTTTCTATCAAACCATTAGATTGTGGGTGGTAGGTAATTGTTCTGAAGAACGTAGTTCCAAGGAATTCGGTCAGCGAGTAAAACAATCCAGATTCAAACTGACATCCACGGTCTGTCGTTATTGTGGATGGACAACCAAAGTTTGCTATCCATATTTCAACGAAGGCTAAAGAAATCTTCTAATTATAAAAGTATTTGAGTGGAATCGCTTATGATCAGAGTGTGAATCGATCCACGAATATCAAAACATAAAAAAATCCATTTGCTTTCGTTAAAGGTGGATGTGGTCTAATCGAGTGTCAGAAGTTGGGAAAATTCCAAGAGAGGATATATTTAGCTGAATTATCTTGTTCTTTTGGAAGGCCACACAAGAGCCTACCGATTCTTTGATGTATTTATTTATCTTTGACCAGCAGGATCTCTTGGTAATCGGCTTAGCAGTATTTTAACTTTAATCAATAGAATGCAGTTTGTCAGTATTCGACAGTACTACGTGGATGACATTTACTTTCTGAACTTGTCTAATCTGTGGCGTTAACATTCTCCCACAAATGATGGCCAGATACTTAAAAACTTCACCTCCTAACGGTAACCAGAGTTTGGAAAATAACAGAGAGTAAGAAAATGAAGCAAGAATATCTGAGGAAGTTTCGCGAGCGGGCTACCCAACACCATGTTGGTGAGGTACGCTATTCCAATGCTCTATCCGGCAATCAGGTATTTACTCACCTGCCTCATAAGTCACTCTCAGGCCGAAAAAAGATTAATCTACTTCAAAAAATATTGATGAAACTCAATCAAACCTAAAGAATTCCTTCTATGTTTGTATAAGAGATTAAAGTACAAAAAGAAAATATACAACTTCAATTGATAAGTGTTCGTTTCTATGTAAGTGTTTGGTTTCCAAAACGACTTAGTAACCTGGAAGGGAACAGACATGGTGTAGACATTTTGAGCACTCAAATGCATCACAAAAAGCAATTTCAATAAAAAATTTATATTAGTGCTTGAACTTGCTAGAAGTTAAATGAAATAGGCTACCTGGAACCCGTCCGGACGAAAAATTATAGCATATGCTTAGGAAAAAAATATATACTGAGAACATGAGAGTTCTTAGGCTTATTAAGGCTAAAGAAATGATCTGCGTCCTGCAGATAGCCCACTTGATGAGTGGTAGATATGCAAGTCGTGGTGAGGCTGCAATTTTTTAAAGTCAACTAGGAAATGACTTGATTTTAACCTTACAAGTGTGTGTTTTAGTCACAAGTATCGGTAATAATCAACCAACGTAAGGGTATAGTAGAGCGGTTCGAGTCCAAGCAGATGCAATGTTTTTGGTAACCCAATTCACACGCACACTGTGTTAGTTGATCTTAAATTCCTTAGATATGGGAATACAGGAAAATAATTGAATTTAAGGATGTGTTGTCAGCCTAATGTATTCTAACAGGTCAAGTCATAGTTTGTGAATAGCCGCTAAAGTAAGTACAGAAACCGTTGTTCCTGTTCATACCAATGATGATCGAATATAAAAGGATTATATGTGTTAGTTTGTAGTAGTACCACAAGAAGAATTTACATATAAACCGCAATTCACATAAAATGAGTGTTTGTCACATAATTTTGTATGGACAACTGACAAAAATCAATTTATCACGAGTATAGCCGTAAGAATCATATCGTGAACCCACAATTTTTATTATCTAGTGGGCCGGTTATTCTTATTAGTGTTTATAGATAAATATTTAGAAATAGCCGTACACGTAAGCAAGTTGTGAGCATTAGGTCGAACAAAAGCTACGAATCAATGAAAACCATATAGCCGATATAGTAAGCTTACATGTAAGGTACTAAACAATTTTTTTGGTTAATTAGATGTTTGAGTGTCGATCAAGTGAATGCGAACCATATGGTTGTCCAAGAGAGCCCTCAGTTGACGATGAAACCGTACTGTCATCCTATTTGCTTGAGGATGATATGCAGTGCAGCTTATTTTGTTGGAGCCTAGACGTTTCACATTCAAACTGTGCTTTCATATCCATCGGTATCGTAATAGAAGTGCCAAAAATGGTCATCTATTTCTGTATGAAGACTTTAGACACTGTTTCGGCTGTAATGTCCATGATTGGTATGGCGATAGGAAATTTTGTAAACCTTCCTTTGCATATAAACAGATACTTAAAACCATTCACACACGGTAAAAAGCATACTAATCCGATGTGTTCATGTGCGAAACGAGCATCAAGTTAGGAAAAAATTCCGATGAGTGAATTCGTGTGTCGGTTGACTTTACATTGTTGACAAGCCGAACACTCTAAACCATTTATGTCCATTCTCCTGAAGATATGGCCATATGTATCTGGTATTGATTAGTTTAGTCGAAGATTTTGCACGAGGGTGAGATATCAAATAAAAGTTATTAAATATTTACCGTCGCATCCACAAGTGATCTCAGCTGTTTTAGTTTGAGACTTGAGCTTTTAGCTGACAGTGGGTTTTGTAATTCTTAATCATGTTCCCAGCGGCCTCTCAAAGTTTAGAAGTTTTCTGTAGGCTGCTGTATTATATTCCTTTCTAGTCGACATAATGTATCTGCCGTCTGGTTTTCTTGACCTGTTACGTGTTGGATATCACTAGTGAACTGTGATAAGTAATCAAGGTGTCAAACTTCCCCAGGTGAGTATTTATCGGCTTTCGCTTTTATAGCATTAGTTAACGACAGATGATCCGAATAGACTGCGAATTCCCTACCTTAGAGTATGTGTTGTTACTTTTTGATGGTTAGGTAGATTGCAAAGAGTTTACGACTGAAGCGAGTTTTATTGAGGATAATGCAATCAGTTTCAAGGAATTTTTAACTAGCTTATTAAGAGTGCCACCTACGGCTTTGTATGAAACATCTACCATCAAAGCAAGTGGGTAGTAAGAATTTGGATAAGCTGATGTAGATGATTGAGCAAGTTTATCCTTTAATTGGTTAATAGCCTCGATGGCCTCAGAGGTTAGCTTGAATTCCATTGGTTATTTTAGGCAAATCCGTCGATAATTGCATCAACTGTATACAACCGAATATGAATCTGCGATAAAAGTTTATTAGATCAAGGAAACCTTAATGTAAGAGAGTTTGGTATGGGGTATTGTTTAATAGTTTCCCCTCCTATTTAATTGGTGCGATACCATCATAGCTTATGATGTGTTCAAGTAACTCTAGTGTTTCTACACCGAAAACACATACTTTGATAATTGTTTAAGCCATTTAGATTTAGTTGTTCCAACATGTTGTTCATGTGATTTTAGGTCCGGGCTTACTTACTTACTTACTTACGCCTGTTAACCCTCTAAGAGGAGCATAGGCCGCTCACCAGTTTTCTCCATTCAACTCTGTCCTCACCAATCCTTTCCAGCTGTCTCCAGTTACTTTTCATCCTCTCAATGTCTGCTTCCAGTTCTCGACGCAGGGTGTTCTTTGGCCTTCCTCTTTTCCGTTTTCCAACAGGATTCCAAGTTAGTGCTTGTCTCGTGATACAGTCTGATGATTTCCGCAGTGTATGTCCCATCCATTTCCAACGTCGTTTCCTGATTCCCCTTCAGCTGGAAGCTGATTTGTTCTTTTCCAAAGTAGGCTGTTGCTGATGGTTTTCGGCCAACAGACATTCAATATTCTACGTGGACAGTTGTTAATAAATACCTGTACTCTCCTGAGGATGTTTGCAGTAGTTCTCCGAAGAATCTCAACTTTCATCATGAAGCGTCATATAGATTCCTTACACTTCCAGGGCAGAGTTTAAATGGTTAAGTTTGTTAATTCTGGTTAGCGTTTTTGTAGCGAGCTTGTGTTTTACGGGATAGGGGAGCTAGCCCTATGCCCAACCCTTCTCCTTTATCCGGGTTTGAGACCGGCAGCAACCCTAAAAGAGCTGTGGGCGGAGTTTCAATTACTAAATATTTATACTAATTTGGTGTAAACCAAAACAGTTAACTCAAAATGATTATTGTAAACAAGTTGTATGTGATTAAAATAATTAAATAAATATCTAGTAGTAGATGTCTGGACAATATTGACTCGGATAGTCGTGACTTAACTCTAGATAGGTTAGCGTAATCACGCATTTGCCAGTATATCCTAATGTTTAGGACCTACAGTCATTTTTGGAAGATTATAAACATCATATGTCAAATACGCATTATCTTCGTGCTTCATCAAATAAAATATTTTCGAAGATTTCCAAACGGCATTGATCAAAGGGGCATCAAGTATCGTTTGAGGTGAAAAGAAGCCTGACTCCAGATTCACTACTTTCAGACTGTAACCTAACGTAATATTCGATTGCGGCTTCTAAAGCTTCCCGACTATGATGCTGGAAAAATTATTCTCCAATGTACTCTAAATGAGTATGATTCAGCTATTACTTGCATTTTCTGCACACTTTCCCTAGCAGAGAAGTATAGTCATACTAAGAAGGAGGTTCTGGCTATTGTGTTTTCTGTGAGGAAGTTTTGTAGAATGCTACTTGGTGGGACGTTTACTACGCACACTGACCACAAGTCCCTTTTAGTCATTTATGGTTCCAGAGATTTTTACCTGCTCATCCCTCTAACAATTTCGAATGTGGGATTTTTAAGAATGTTAGATCCCCATGAATCCTTTTGGAAAACCTGTGATTTTTGTGATTTGATTGTATAAATTTAAATTTCCTGTTTTCGTGCCAATACGTTCCTTCCTCACCTTCAGTTAGTGTTACCCACTTAGTATGACGCTAAATCTTACTGGTTTATTGTTCATTTTAGCACGCTATTTATGACATTCCAAGGACGCTCTCTTATTTTTGCATATATACGCATGAGTTTTGTGTGTTGATATCGTCTGCAAACCTGTCTGTGTAATCAAACGGTTCTTGCTGACTGTGGACTTCTTACTGTAGTTAGCTGGGCTGCGGGGCTGTGGAATAGCTTGGCTTCCTTTTATTGTGTCGCTGGTCTTACGTTTGTTAGCATGTATCGACGTGTCACCTTAATTTGCGAATCCTTGGCAGGCAACTATTTTGTAAGGTTACGATTTTGAGTTACAGTTTAAACATCCAGCTAGCAGGAGTTATTCAGATAGTCTGTGACAGTTAGTTACCTATTTTTATCCACTGAAAAGTATGACCGTGGCTATTGTGTCTCTAGAACAAGAAATCAATCGAGATTTTGCAGCGCTGTAAGAGCTTTGTCTATAGCTACCGAGCTAATGTGAGCAGCTTTTAAAACGTACACTCCGTTCATGTTGATAAAGAAGTCTTTTCAAAACTTTGTTTAGCTTTCTATCCTCAAATTTATTTACTTAGATCACCCAGGAGTCACATGTATGAAAGCCCTTATGCGCTGTCATGTGTATTGGCTTCTTATGGACAAGTCAATGAAAGAATATATCACCGAATGCTATACGCGTGTTGAATTTTAAACAAAATCCCTAAAGTTAGTTAGCAGTTGCCAGAATTGAGAAAACACTGCATTTGGTTTCATACTGATCATATTGGACCTATCAATGGTTGATATTTACTATTGGAGGTGAATGACTGTCCCAAGGGGTCTTCGATCCTCACTGTTCCGACACCGAATGTATTTTAAACCACATTATACTTAAATCAGTTCTTTGATAGGTTCAGTGAGCGCAATGTTTACATATATATATTAAATTATAATTCATTACGGCTGAGTTTACAGAATCTTACTAACTGTATAGTGTAGGAAATATTCATATACAACCGTATCACCCACAATCAAATGGCCATGTGGGAAGACTTGTAAAACTTTTCAAAAAGGCTCTGTTAATAGTGAGCGAAGAGGCTATCAGTAATGATGAAGCCTTGTAACAATTTCGTTGTTCATACACACCAAAATTATGCCCTAACTAGGAAGCGAGAAGTCGCCAAACGAGATAATATTTGGCTGACCATAGAAAAAATTTCTGATATTGTGCACCCGAAAAAAGAAGTCAATATAACATAAAATCACGGTGCAAACGGCTATAAGAATATTCATAAATTCAATGTTGGTGATTATGCATATGCCCTTGACTACAAGCAGGTCAGAAAGTTGCTGTTCAGAGAGGTAAATTGGTATATAAGGTAAGAGTAGGCAGTTTAGTGATAATACGATAATCAACTGAAACAGTGACGGATACCCCCCACTGTTGCTATATGTGCATCCTGTGCGGATCGCCTCGATATAGCGATTATCCGTAAGTATCATTTAATTTGTAATGTGACTGGCAAGTGGAATCCAGGACGCGCGTTTCGTCCTATTTGGGACTCATCGGCTGGATGTGCCTGCATCCCAATGTTGATGTTCACAGTGGGAACATCAACATTGGGATGCAGGCACATCCAGCCGATGAGTCCCAAATAGGACGAAACGCGCGTCCTGGATTCCACTTGCCAGTCACAATACAAATTAAATGATTATTGGTTTGAGTTGATATAATACATGCGTGTGAGTAATTGATTGGTTTCTTGACAAACCAATCGGATTATCCTGCCTGAATAAGAGATTAAGGCAAAGTTGGAATCAGCCATAACTAGCCAGAAAACTAGTATTGGATATTTTACCTTGAGATATAACACACTTAGCCTCTTGTCCTACAATATAATGATTGGTCGATAATTACTTATTCAAATAGTTTTAAATGCATTAATAATTGCAATTACCCAACGGCATCTTTGTGTCCAGAATCCTCCGAAAACTATTCAAAGTTATTAACTAACGAATTCTAGGCACCAAACAATTATGACAATAGCTGAATCTCCAAACCACCAGTTCAAATTACAGATCACTAGGGTCGTTTACATCAAAAAAGTAAAAATTAATGATGACAGTAGTCCACTTTTAGAAGATGTAAATAATAAATTTTTCAGATTTGCACCTCACATATATAGGAATAGGTTCAATGGTTTCTACCATAAGCCGAGATAGCTTATTTACACGGTCGTTTACTTGCCTACTTCCTAATAAATAGTCAGTTTCGTGGTGCAACTGAATGACTTACGTTAAGTTACACTACTCCATTAGCCTAGCTTACCCTAACTTTGATGGCCAGGCTTACTGATCGATACATAAGTGGTGAGTAGCTAAAGAGTATTTAAGCATTGCGACGAGTCCCATGACACCGATTAATTAATACACCATTACCTACACCATCATTTTCTCGTTGTTTTTAAACAACATAACGTTATCGAGCATTCGAAATGTACGACGACACGTTTATAGGGTGAGGTATCCCACTTACCCTATACACTACTGAATATAATTTCGAAGCCAGATAAGTAGGAGCTACTCAATTCACTGCATTTGTACCGTATTGAACGATAATTTGTTGGGTAAATTTCCTGTGAACCCAACATAGCCTAAGTAACGTAGTAACTCGACCTAAAGATCAGTACGAGTTTCATTTGCCTGCAATTTTTATTCTATCAACACTGACCACCGATTTGTGCTAATTGCAAGTTACGTACTAAATAAACAACTCTTTCGAAAAAACCGATTAAATAGATAGGTTTTTACTAAAATATATAAATAATCCCTAAGGAACATTATCTAAAAACATGACCATTACGACAATCGAGCTAACCATTAAAATTATAGCTTTAAACCCTATACGAATCATAACGTTTGATTGATAACCAATATAATATATCGACATGAGAAACAATTGTTTGGTATCTTTTAGTTTCATCGCTGATAAGTAGCCTACGTATTGTCACGTCCTATTTATTTGACGGAAAAAGTTACGAACTTGGTCAAAACATTGCACGCAATATCTTTATAACTTGAATAACATTGTACATAGGTAATTACTGTAAATACTTGGAAGTATATCATAATACAATACCCATTTTGAAAATCTCCAGATGAAAAGTACATTCACGAACTGTCTCCCCGTCTTGATTGAGACACTGACTTCTCTAATAATTGAAAAAGATGCTTATCATTTCTAGAGTGACAATTCTACCCCTGTATTATGAAAACCATATTTGACACATGCTGGATTGTTTATAAATCTTATGGAACCCCTGTTATTTGTTTCAAGTAATCTGAATAGCAGTCTCACTTCAATAATCTATTTTACTATCAGAAGTAAAGTTGAAACGCGAAAGCAATCTTACACTTATTTAAAGTTTCATGAAGTTCTAGTGGAAGACCTCGCATATTTAGAACATGAACATTCTTAAATAATCCAGTGGATTTTAGTGTTATTATGGATAATTCTTGACATATATCTACTTCAGTACTGATGGTGACAGTAAAACGTAGGTAAGCGCACGCTTACATTAACTGTTGTAGTCCCCTGAGGTTAGCTTATTGTTTTACGAATGAAAATGCAAATACATAAGTACTTATTGGTACTGGTAACGAAAACAATGATGATTTAGCACATTTCACGTGCAACCGATTAAAAACCAAATGATCTGTTCTGTATGAATTACGCTGAGTATTTTATACCAATAAGAATGCCACTATGAACGGTTTCCGCAATTCGTAACTTCGGTAGTGGCTTCCGTAAATGTGCAACTATTCATCTCTACACAGACAAATGACCTGTGAACAAAGCTACATCTCTCTGAGCTTAGAATATAGAAATAACTGACATCCATGGTGCGGAGTGGAAGTTAATGTTACCGCTGTCTAGTTTTTTCATTTCGTATTAACGCTTATTGACTACAACTATGTTACTTTGGCTGTCACAAAGTGGAAAAGTCAACACCATTTTCTAAAGTAAAGGATATGTACTGAACAACTTCTTTGTCAACAAAGAAAGATTAGTGCGTCTCACCACTCAAACGTTCTTACTACATGATCTACAAATATTTCAGCGCCGTAGATCCGGCATTTTCAAACTGTTTTGAGACGGAACCGGTTCTCAAAGGAATATTCCATATATATAAATATATAATCAGCTCATGAGTGTGATTTTCATATGAAGTCACATTGACACTATGTGTTGACAGGCGAAAGGCATAACGTTAATGTTTCGAAGACGATACAGATTAGAAACTATCGTTAAGTCCCAATGAATAAACAGGTAGTGAATAAAACACACATACTAATCAGACTTTATTATCACCATTCACAACGGAAGTAAGCTTTATTTTCTAGGCAAATTGATCAGTGAACTCTTAAGCGCATGACAATTGGTTTATTTTCAATTAGATACTCACTACTAATATGTATCAACTGACAATAGATTCACCTATATTTTGTAATGTGAAAATAACATTCTTGTTCATTGACAACAATCAACTTTATATGTTTGAATAAGCAACAATAAGATGATATAATAGTCAGTCAGTCAGTTACAACGTAGAACTTTGTACATGCGTACATAAGTTCAAGTTGCCATGCCTCAATTAGCAGATAAAGATTAAATTGTCGGACCAAATCCCAGAGTAGAGAAGGTAGTAACAGAGTAAGTACTAATGGAAAGGCATAGAGATCAGAGATGAGATTTGAGATAAAAAGTTATTCAGTAAAGAGAAAATTATAATAAGCTCAAAAATTAGAATTTGGAGGAAGACAAGGAGTGCATGCACCTGCGCCATTGCAAACGATTTTGAGCCATATCACCTAAAGTCTCTAACCATTTGTTACGATCATTGTGTGGTCCCCAATCAGGTAGTCTACATCTATTAACACGGCTCAGCCCAATTGTCAATGACTTCATGGATTGGTGCCATGTTTTTGTTTGGCCACCCCTAGCCTACTCCCACACCAGACAACATTGCTCGTCGAGGTAGACGGTGGTCAGGCATACGTAACACATGTCCTAACCACCTCAGCCCGTGAAGATTCACTACTTCATCAATAGGCTTACCGTATTTACCTAGTACTCTATTCCTAACCCACGCATTGCTTACTCGGTTGTCCCAGCAAACACGAGCAATGTTTCGGAGACATCTATGATCGAATACTAGGAGCCTACGGATATCCTCTATCCTTAATGGCCATGTTTCACATCCATGAAGTTAAACGGATCTGACTGCTGCACAGTAAACGCGTACTTTCGTCATTAAACGAATGTCTCGCCTACGCGACAAGTGACGCAGGTTGGCAAAAGCCGATCGGGCCTTATGTATACGGGCCGAGATTTCATCGGACACTAGAAGATGATATGATAAGTTTTAAATGAATATTATGTAAAACTCTAATTCAGCATCTTGAATTGTTTAGTTAAGAACTACAATACTAAAAATGCATATCAATAAAATAGATGATAAAATTAATAATAATATATGTAACCAATAGTACAAAATAATCTAAAATTTTAGGATCTAACAAGCAGGAGGATTTCTTTAGTTTACTTAGTAGCTACTTAACTTTCACTACTGTATCATCTTAGTGATTTTGTTAAATGTGGTAGAAATTATATTTCAAAGTAATGTAGCAGCATCACTGTGGCTTTTTCGTATATCCTCTTAATAAAAGTCAGACCACCTTTGTTACGGTAAAATAAAGGACAACTTGAACTTGCCGTTGAAATGAATATTGACATAGGTAGATAGATAATCCATTCAAAATGAAGTAAACGATTCTGCTCACTTTGGCTCAAATTAGTTTCTATTCTATTTTTATTTATGTTGTAATTTGTTGTTATTTCTACGAGTTGGAAAACAACAGACATCACCAGCAAGTCTTAAAGAGCAACACAAATAGAGATGTTGACTCCGAGAGCTAGGTTATAGGATTCCAAGGAGAATGACGTTGCCAATAGAACGATCTTCTGCTTTTATACAAATGAAGTTCTGGATACTTGGTTGTCGACCAAAATATACGGCAAGGATAGATCCCACATACTAGTAATAGTGTGAAAAGTAGTGAAATCTACACCACTACATAGTTAAACCAGTGTAAATGATATTATTATTATTCACAAATAGATTTGACCGGAAAAAAGTGCGTACTAGATCAGGATGAGGAATCGATGATACAAACAGGAAGCTTCAGAGATATTTTACTTTGACAAAAATGTTAACCTAGCAAGGACATTTGAGCTATTTTAATTCTTACTATGAAAGTTAACGGAATTCGAGAAGCGCAAATACACTTTTAAAATGGCTTACAGAGGCCAAGCAAACAATGCAAAAACTATGAATAAATATCACTCGTAGATCATAGAAAATTACTTTATCAACATATAATCAAATGAAAGAACTCTAATATTTTCAATTTGCACAGGTTCGAATCTATTAGCATTATATCAATACCATATTCACTATTCACAAGACAGACACATACAACGCAGAACTTCGTACGTACGTACATCAGTTTAGGTTGCCATACCACATCAGCACAGAGACGCAACTGTCAGTTCAAATCCAAGAGTGATAGCGATAGTAGAAGTATTAGCAGTAATGCAGAAAATTAGGGACTATTCACAATAATGAAAAACTTAACAGCTACATTATGAAATGAACACAGCAATATATACTATTCAAGTTATATTGTATACACACAAGAAGAAAACAAAAATCCCTTGTGATCACAAAACTTTTAAGTTAGTGATAACAGATAAAATGCAAAGTGCAAACCACGGAAATCATGAAAGTACAACAAATTAGAGATGAGGGAATAAGGTTGAATATTAAGCAGATAAAACATCTAGAAAATGATGATGACAACTGATAAAGGTCTCGCTGGATAATTTCAGATAACTGGAACAGAGGTTAATTTGAAAGTCAAAAAATTATCTCCGAGATGTACCACCGAAGCCTACAAGAACAAATAAAAGCCTTAATGATTTAACAACCAAGTGCTGAAAGCGAAATACCAAAATACCTAGCAGCAAGCAAACTAAAACATGGCATCAATTCATGGAGCTGATGACTGACAGTTTGAATCATAATAATATGTGGTAAACCATATGGGTGAAATTCAAGTGACTAACCTAACTAATGATTGTTGCCGTAATCTTAAAGAAATGATCGATTTTCACTAATGTAATTAACCAATATGATTATACTTTTTGGAGCATTCCTTACTTAGGGTTCTATTAGAATAAGTCGGTCGGTTAACTAGTGGTAGGATAAAAAAGCAGCAGGCCGACGGTTCGAGAGCAAAATTGTAATGTTTACTGTACATAGATGCAATGGCAGTAAAGTGTTTTGTTTTGGCAACAAGCAATTGCAAAAGATATCGCCTTCCAAAAAAAACAGTGGAGTTGGGAACGTCTGTCCTAAGTCCACACCTCACCATTACTTCAAGAATTTATATCACCAGTGTTAAGGCATTAATAGGTGCGGAAAAAAGACAAGAAATACTACTCACAAAAGAGTTATGTGTGATAAGCCTCAACAGCTGTCCCTTAGAAATCACAGTGAGGTGTCAGTGAGACAATCTATGAAAACTATTAAACCGTTATTTGCCTTCACCCCAGAGTTGAAAAAGTGCATCGAAGACCAGTTCTGTTGGCCTTTAGCCACTTCAGAGATTTGCAATATTCCCAGCAAACTTTAGTTAAAGACGGACAAAAGCCATCCGAATCTTGTCGAAGGTTGGTGGTCCAGTTTTAACAATTTTAGTTACATTCGCAGAGCTGAACGTAAACTTGTCGAACAGGATATCCTAGTTTACAAATAAGGACTAAAATCATCTTATAATAACCATAGGGGATTCATTTGGACTAATATAGTGTCCAAAGACACAAGCTTCAATAATAATAAGACGTCTAAGAAATATTCATGAGGTGCCAAAGCAAGCTAGTTTCAGATCTGGTTGTGGATATATCCATTAAATATTCAATATTTGCACAAATTGATAACACAGATATGCTTGCCAGGGTCCTATAACATTAGTTGCTTTCCTTAAATTCAAAAACTGACTCTGTGGCTATTATTAACAATTGCACCTCATAAGTTTATATACTTTGTTAAGGATATGTATTTGAAAAGCACGAATTGAGCCAAAGCTTACGGCGAATTGTCATCTGACATTGCAACGTTTAAAGTTCATCAAGGTTGTCCACTAACTGCACAAGTTTCATAAGACTTCCAGTTGAAAAAATGCTTTCCAAAAGTTTCGTTTGGCTTTCGTCAACTTACGTCACATACGGTGTATGCGAAATACTAATTTATTAATTGAAGGGAGTATGCTGCCTAGTAATTTATTCTGTTTTACCGTATGGATGTGAAGCGTGATCATTGATAGTAGGAGACAATCGTAAGTTACTGATATTAAGCCACAGATATCACTGAAAAATCTCTCGAGTATCGTAGAATGACTGTGTGGGTAATGTTGAGGTTGGGCACAGTGTACTGCATGATGATGATTAGTTAGTTGATGAGGTTGCACAACTTTATCAACTGAGGTGGCTGAGACATGAGTTACGTTTGTCCAATCACTTCCTACATCGACAAGCAGTGCTGACAGATGTTGATAAAGAATGAAAGAATGCTGAGAGCGGAAGACGAAATGTGATTTCAGTTCATGAAATCACTGGCTTCTGGTCTAAACGATGTTGGTAGATGGTGACTACTTGTGTAGAGTTTGTGTAATTGTCGTACCCTATGTTTTGAGACTTTAGATGAGATTGCTGAGAATCGATCACAGTGGTTTAGGTACATTAATTCACTGTTTTCGATTAAATCGTGAGCTTAGAATTATCTTGCAAGTTTCTGTCCTACACGAACAAAATTCTCCCTTTAACCACTTTTATGATAATCGATCCCTCCAGTTCACTGTATTTCATCAATCAGTGCGCAGATGAAGTAGTGATGCAGGCAGATGAACATATTCTAGGCTCCATGTTATTCAATAAAAACAATAAAATGCTAGCTGAGTATTAATAAAAGGAAAATCAAGGAAACAATTTATGCAATAAAAACAAATCACTAAATTACCAGATGATATATGAGTTTCAGGTGAAGGAGTTCGTGAACGACGGCTGTGAGAACTAAACGAGGAATCAGAATAAATATCTCCATTTCGAATGCAGGGTTCTTCGGTAAAAATCGGTTCAGTCCGTGAGTAACAACCACTACTACTACTACCTGGATTGCTATGTGACCTAGATCCCATGAAATAACCACCTAAAAACCCAGCACCTGCAGCTAATCCATTGGATAACCACGAACCAGATTGATTTTCTACTTTATTCCAATTCCATCGTGAGCGTGACTGCGATGAGCCCATTACATTGGATGACCAACCATATTCTGGCGAAGGAGGAGCAGATGGATTACGACGGCATCTGGTAGAATGATCTTCATGATCTAATGACAAAAGAAATAAATATTCTATTTTCAGATACATCACCTACTGACACAAATTAATCGGTAACAAGAAAGTTACAACCTGAATTAGAGCAGAAGATCAGCGATTAAGACGTGTCACTTTCATCAATCAAATCTCGACAATAAACTAAACCTGACATTGAAGTTTACTACTAAACAACGTGAAACATCTTAGAACCAGAATTTATAATAAAAACAAGCTTTTCTACTATAAACTGTTGCGCAGGTTAACCCATACATTAATAATCCTCTCTTTAATAGTACTTATGTCCATAACCTAAAAAGAATTTCAAGTTTAAAGTCGAAAGTCAAAAGTACAAAATAAAAGCATGTGAGAACTTGTATTTATTTATGTATGGGTAGATCTGTAAAAATCTACCGACTAGAATGTACATGATAAACAATCCTCAAGTATTTACTATGCTACTGAATATAGTTGACAAATATATTAACTACTTGGTTCAGGCTGAATACATCCAACCTTAAAAACAACTCGCAATAAATTTTGAATGTTATTTCATACTACTTATTAGTAGGTAAAATTGTCTATGAATAATTTAACTCGTATTTAGAAAGACAAGGAATGTAAGAAGAGCTTTGTTAAGTTAATTTTAAATTAGTCATCTATAGTCATTTCATATAAATGAAGATTAACTTTTAAAATATGACAAAATGTTCTAACCACTTTGTCGCTTTTTTTCAAAATACCTACTCACAAGTAATCAGTCAGTTACGTAATAGAACCTAATACGTGCGTACATCAGTTCAAGTACCATCCCAACCCCCCCCCTCCCCAACTAGCAGATAGAGATGAAATCGTAGAACCGAATCTCAGAGTAGTGGAGGTAGTAACAAAGTTAGTATTAATGAAGAGGATTAGAGATCGAAAATAAGATTTAAGAAGATTAAGAATTCAGTAACAACAAAATATGGTGAATTCGGAAGCTTAGAAATCGAAGGATGATCTCTAACAGTACACGACATTATCATGTTTTAGGTCAAATCCCGCACTCATCTCTTAATAATTCTCTTGTCCTTACGACTAACGCTTCAAGTGTAACTTTAATTATAAGTAGCATAAAATCAAATTAAAGATTTGCAGTATACTTTACTTTCAGTAATTGGTTAATACAGTTATCTTTCAGGGTATCTTAAGAATAATGGGCTGGCTGAATATCTGAAATTGATTTGGCATTATAGATATACAACACGATGATGTTTTAAAGCTAATAGTACCAAAAAATAACGGTCATTACTTTGAAAAGAGTAACATTAATTATTTGTGTAGAATGAGATAAATTCCTTTTATTTCGGTAGTTTCCTGTAATCAAAACTCGACAGATACTCCTCAAATGTTTGTTTAAATTTAAAGATACCTGTAAAACAGTTATATTAGTAGGATGAGAAGAAAAGCCTACCCGAGATTTAAGTAACATGTTTTCAAAAATCTATGCTCAAGGGAAATAAAAGTATTCAGTAATACACTTGATAAACACCGCATAGACACAGAACACTAGGTTGCTATTCTGAAATAGCAACTAAAATTTGCTGAAGTTATTGCTATCAAACTTATGAAACCCGATTTATTCATCTACAAAGCAAGCAGTCATCAGTCTTTCTTTACCCTCAGTAACTTAGTACTTATTTGATTACACCATTGTTCTAAATGCTATTAAGACGCAATTCATTCTTGATATCATTATCCTCCTTCTTTAAGTGAGAATTAAATCGTTGCATCACTGTGATTACTTTTTAACCTATTTTATTTGATTACGTCATCGTAATTTTGAATTATAATTGAAATGACTGAAATTGATCTACATTATCTCTCAAATGTTAGCAACTGATGTTTCTTTTAACTACTATTTTACTTAGAGTAGTAGAATCCTTTCTCACACCTTCTACATTGCATATTTCCAACATTTTAATGATACATGCATGCCCATTATGTTTATACACTTGAAATTTCAGTCAACTTCATCATCATAAGTATGTTAAACTTTAGTTTCAATATCAAGTATACAGTTGATGAGTCAACATTGAAATAAAATGGCTAGTCTCCTTATTCTCTACACATAGATGTTCCTGTCCTTTTCAAATCAATTAAGAGAATAATGTGTATTAAATAGGTAATTTGATAGCACTGGTTCCATACTAATGTTCCCATTGTAAATTACAAACTAACATTCAACAAAATTAGAATTAAAGGATACTAATATGAAATTGATACTGGATCAAATGAATACCTGACTTGAATTTGTATGAATATAAATTTCGTCTTGATTAATGGCTACTATTGTTATGCCTATTTCAGTGTCACATTTAAGCAAGCTATGAATTATATATTATCTGACATTCAAACCTATTTGCCCAAGAAGCATAAACTGAATTATCAAGTATGTAACTGGTGGAACTACACATTACATTTCCGGTTCATGTTGGAATTCTTGCTCTAAAAAGCTGGGTTGAAGTGCAGAGAATAGCATCGTTTAATATCATTGTGGTGTTCACTCGTATCACGATGATGTCTTAATTCCGGAAATCGATCAAGTTCGTAATATGAGGCTTAAACAACAACTCATTCGTATCAGCAGCTTAGCAAATTAGATTTCTTTGTTTCCTTTACATAAACAAACCTTGAAATTGATATATATACTTGTACTTGTACTTGCAAGTTCCTCATCTAATTTGCCATCAGTATTTATTATTTTTGCTTTATGAAACAATAGAACCTTCTTTTGTCTCGTATATATATACTGATTTACATCAAAGGTTAACTAAGAAACAACAGACACTTTCTTTCCCACCCACCCCCCCCCAACTCCCCACATAAAATTGATTGAAAATGCCAATGATGTAAATACCTGAGTTTTAAACCAATTAAAGGTAACTAAAAGCTAATTTTTATTCACCTTGATTTTGAAGGAGATAATATTGCGAGGACGATCAGGAGAGGATAGACTACGACAGTGACAAGAACATACCCTGTAGCGAAACTGATTATTGTGAACGGAACAATATGTTCTCTTAAACAGTCTAAGGATGATAGGTATTCTCGACACGTTACCGTCAACTATCATTATAAATTTACATGTATCTGCCATAGCAGTAACATTGGTAGAACTGAAGGAAGAACCTATCTTAGATTCAACAAGCGTGTTCCAAAGAATCTTTGTTTAAAAGATATGAAGACTTATAGCAGTGTCATCTCCATACACCTCAGTGACACAGGTCATGAGGTAGATATACTAAAGTCCTTCAAGGTACAGACAAACAACATTCGGTCTTTCAAAATTCCCTGAGGCTATCGATTACAAGCACTTGTAACCGGATTTCTGTAGTTAAAAGGAAACAGTTCCTACTCTGTCTTTACTATAGTAACTTATCTTTCATTTCATTTCATCAATTGCAACGACTGATTCTGTAACATCATCATACCACTCACATTATATCAAGCTGCTATCCATCTGTCCATTGCATAGTCACTTAATTTCAGTTTCGTAATTTCTGGTTACAATATTAGTCGGTTTCCTAGAGGCTTCTTCTGAATCTTCTACATACTGTCATTCTCTGATACTTTCACACTACTCAGATAAGAAGAAATTTCTTTACTCACATCATGTTAAAAGACCTTCCACATAAATTCCAACTAAAATTATTATTATAAGTAGGTTAGATTTTTTCAATGTTGATTTGATAACATCATAATAAGAGTTGAGTGTGGTTGATGAGAATCAAATGAAATAAAATGAATTCATCTTATATTCTGCGTAAATACTTGTTTCGCTATTTAAAGTCAATAAAGGGAACCAAATGTATGTGAGTAAAATCAATAAGTGGAGACTTCTAGAGATTGGAAAGCGTTTTGAAAGTCGACGTTCCAGTACAGAAGTTCAGAACGTATTACAAAGTAGATTAAATAAGCCATGAAAATTAACTGCTTTGATTCAAGAGCATCGTATCACAGGAAACGAATACCTAGGGTTCTGTTTCATGTATGATTTTGTGATAAATGACTGTATGAAGGTTTCCAGGAAAAACACGAGTAATTTGACGTACCTATGCGCATCACGAATATGACCTTGGAAGATATTCTGATCACGCCTGTAAACTGGTACGCTCTCATGTACGAAATGTTACTTGAGAATAAACTATTATTATTATTATTATTATTATTATTATTATTATTATTATTATTATTATTATTATTATTATTATACAATTTTCATCTAAGCTAACAAGAATCCTATCTTAAACAAAAAAGACCTATGTAATTGGCTCAGAATTAAATTCTAAGATTGAGCGCTGGTGATATTACTCTGATTATCGAAGTGGAATAGGTTCCAAACCTGCAACTTATTGGTTGAAATTTGAACTAATCAGTGAACCAACGCTTCATATCCTTTTAATGTAATCAACTTTAAATTTCTTTAAAATGGGAGCTACTTATAATATCCAGCTGGTTAAGCAAATATAGTGAAGAAGTATCAACAGTGCTAAGTACCATTAATCAGTGTTGTAGCTTCTTATTAGAATATCATACATCATACGAAGCAAGAAATACAGGAATCACAAAGACAATTACTAACATCAACATAATAAAATGCCTCGAAAAACCAAATGTCAAATCCTATAAGCTAATACCCACATTATAAATGATAAAATTTGTTTTACCACAAAATAAGAAGTGTGATATCCGTTGCTGCTCAGAAATCCGCTTACAGACATAAGCTCCACAAAAAGTCAATCTCAGCCTAAAAGGCATGTTGTCAAAATCCCTTAATTTGGTACTGTATAACTTGTGCTCGAATCCCATGAGTAGTGTCACTGCGGTGTTACGAACACTATAAAGCACGACAGAGGAGATATAAAATACAGCTCAACAAGGAGGAATGGAAAAGTATGCATTAAAGAACTTACTATCTAAAGAAAGATGAAGAGTGAGTTCATCTACTGTACTATCACTGATTGCCAGTCATATCACCTAGTGCCTCCAACCGCTGATCGTGATTATCACACACCCTGACCAAGTAGTTTACACCTACTAACATTATTCATTATGAATAATCAATGAATTCATCGATTGATGCAGTGTTGTTATTTGGCTCCCCCTAGTTTTCTTTCATCCTATTCCTACACTAATTAACATTGTGTAACGTGGTGGGCGGTTGGATATGCGCAATATGTCTGTACTATTAAAGTCGCTGAAGATTCATAACCTTACTAGCCGATTAGCTATTTTTGCCGAGTATTCTGTACTTAATCACTACACTGCTTACTATGTCTTTCCAGTATAACCGAGTGATACTTCAAAGATACCTATGATCAAAACCTATTGAATATGCATGTTATCCATTCTTATAGGTCATACTTCAAAGCTATAAATTAATACACATACCCCCCCCTCCCACAGATGATATATGCCAACTGACAAAAAACATTAATCTAGAACTACTTTTAACTGCCTAGTATTGGTTCCAAAAGATATTGCAAGCCATTAGCAAAATAACTAATATTGACTTTGTAATCTACTACTGATACCTTACCTTATATATCGCGCTTATTATAACAAAGTAATAACATTGAAAAAGAAACTAAATACTAATTATGAACAACAAAAACACTTACCATTGAAGACTGCTTCTTCATAAGGTGGTGGTGGTGGTTGACGTGGACACGAAGAATCGAATCCAGTTGATGACGGTATACTTTCGTGTGTGAATTCTGAAGGCCTATGTGTTATGCACATAAAAATAGTGAGATAGGATAATAAAAAACCATTACATACATCTGAATTTCTATTTTTGTTGTTGTTATTGTATTTAATAATAGACATCAATAAGATGTTAGCATGCTTAAGTATGGATACACGCATACACTAATGCTGAAGACAGTAATAATCTTGTCGTGTTAATGTATAACATAGAACTTGGTAGGTATGGGTATAGGTGAAAGTAGCCATACGACGTTAGTAAAACGAGATGGAATTTACGAGATTAACACGACGGAGTGAACAAGGCAAAGTTTTCTGTGAAAGAATAATGGGAGATCGACAAGGAAATAAAGAGTAAATTCACTTGCACTACTTTGACCGAATTTTGAGCCATGTCACCTGGAACCTCCAGCCACTTATCGCAATTATCACTCAGACCCCAACCAGATGGTCTGCATATACCAACATAACTCAGACAAACGGTCAAAAACTTCAGGGACTAATATCATATTTTGGTTTGACTGCCCCTACCTCTTTTCCATGCTACTCCTACCCTAACCAACATCACGCAACGGGGCAGGTATTGGTTCGATATACGCATAGCATATTTCAATTATTTCAGTCGATGAATGTTTATGACCTCTTAAACTGATTTCCCATGTTTTCTTAGAACTCTGTGTCTAACAACAATGTTACTTATTCGCTAATTCCATGATATTGACAACGTTTTCATGAACAAAGACCTGAAACCTCTAATTTGACAGATCATGTTTCGAAATTTACAGAGGAACTCTGTGTAGTATACTCGCATTTTCATTGATAGACAGATATCGCACCTACTCCACAAGTGACTTAAATCGGTAAAAGCCAAGCAAGCTTTCTGAATCCGAGCTGAAACTTAATTGGACAGCAACCCGTCAGGGCTGATCAGACTTCTGAGATAAATGAAGTGGTCAACGCACTCAACTATAATTGATGATGTAGACCAGTTCTAAAGTACCAATTCGGATTTACAGGGACAGAAAGGCATTCCAAATTACCTCCTATTGTTACTCAAAGTGCTCAGGAGATTCCCTATGTTGTCAGAGTCTTTACCGAATAGAACTATACTTTCTAATCATTATTAATAGACGACTGGGCTTCCTGGAAGGAGATCTATTGCTGGGAAGTTAGGGAAAGAAACACCCTTCCACGGTGTGGGCAGCCGGGAAGTGACAACTGCCCTCATACCCGCAAAAGCACGAGAGTCCGAATTGGTCAAAATCAAATCCTTTCTACACCCCATAATATCTCTCTTATCTCAACGACTAACTCTACTCACATTCCTTCATCTCACCGCACCGCTAATGCAAACGATGCGAGCTCACGAAAAGTCATTCCTGGTCTCTTGTCCGCGAGATGAAAGTCACCAATGGTTAGAGACCTTGAACGACATGGCTCAGAATCGTTTGCAATGGCGCAGGTGCATCCACTCTTTGTGTTCTCTCGAAATCTAACCTTCCGAATTCTCAATCGTTCTCCTTTCAAATTTATCTCACTGAATTATACTTTTCGAATCATATCTTCGCTCCCTAATCTTCTGCATTACTGCTAATACTTCTACTATCGCTATTACTCTTGGATTTGAATTGACAGTTGCGTCTCTGTGCTGATGTGGTATGGCAACCTGAACTGGTGTACGTACGTACGAAGTTCTGCGTTGTATCTGTCTGTCTGTCTGTGTGACTTCTACGAAAGTATCTACAAAGAAATTAAATTAAAAATATGCTGGGGAAACTCAGATAAACAACAATTGAGGTTGGCAATTCTGATGGCAGTTCACTATAAGCCATGATTCGACAAGTAGTGTTGGAGGTATTGGCATGTATTCTATGTATCCGAGTTCTTACTGCATAATCTAGGAGTATAGCACACAAACGTTTGTCGACAGAAACCCACTCAAGAAATGTCTGCCCTGTCGTAAATTTAGTACCATGTCTACAAGGCCACGAGGACTTCCCATCGAGTCCCCAGAAAAACGAATTGCAAATCGAGCGATTCCTCTGTACTGACTAAGTGAGGCCAAGTGAATGACTACTCCAGGATCAGGCATAGATGTATCGGAGACACACAATATATCAGTGGTGAGGGATTCTGGAGTTTCTACTAGCGAGGCCCATTGACCAATCTAACACAAAGTTCTCGAATTAAAAGCTGTAATCAGGAGTTTATAGGGGTTTTTTTTTGAAAACCTGGGATAGCCCTTTATGAACTCGAATCATTAGCACTACTGGCACGTATGGAAGAGGTTAGAGAGGGTTAGAAGTGAAAGTAGGTGAAAGATTAGAAGGGATTTGATCGTGAACAGGGTGATCTTGAGTGATATTACAATTATGATGGCGGTTATCGCTTCCCGGTTGTCAAAACAATGGAAGCGTTCTTCTTCATGGTAAAGAAGTACTAATGTGTAACATTAATTTTCAGTTACTTGAAACAACTTAGTGGTCTAAACGTTAGGCTTTCGTTTTGAAAACAGATGAAATGGATGTGCACCGTTGAGAGGTCCTATACCAGGACGAAACAGCTGTACGATGCTTTTTGTTTATTTGTAATAAGGTAGTGAATTTCTATTCTAAATGTGAAGCAAATATACAAGAACAGTTTTGTTGTAAACGTAACAAAAAGGTGGAAGGTCTTTGTAACTTATTTTATGAAAATAAAATGAATCGCTTTAATTAACTTCCACTATTTTGTATTCAGTTGATTTTGATACTAATATATCTTAAATTTCTCATCCATCTAAAATGATTATTTGAGAGAAGATTGTAAAAAGATTCAAAAAAAGTCTACATCAAATCGTCCATGTTTCGATTTTATTTCTATGGTGCAATAACCTCACTGACCGTATCCCAAATAAAAATGGAACGATATATATTCCGACAAATATGGTGATAAAAAACACTAGGATTTATAAACAATTTAATAGTATACTAATATGTATTCAGTAAATTAGTTGAATTTGATAAATACTATGTTTATACTTAATTTTACGGACTTTAAACAGTCGATGAGATATGGAAAGATATTACTTTACCGTGAAATAGAAAGAATTTTTCAAATATGAAGTTGGGAACTAGTGATTGATAACTATTTATACAATTTAACTATGAGATTAATTACTAGTGAATACTATTAATTATATAATATGCATGCCAATCAGCTACTGAGAACAAAGTTAGTGTAGTGGATATAAAAATCCAATTTAATAGAACCAAATTATTAAATCATAAATCTATTCTATTGTGTAATTTTATATCAGTCAGTTACAACGTAGAACTTTGTACATGCGTACATAAGTTCAAGTTGCCATGCCTCAATTAGCAGATAAAGATTAAATTGTCGGACCAAATCCCAGAGTAGGGAAGGTAGTAACAGAGTAAGTACTGATGAAAAGGCATAGAGATCAGAGATAAGATTTGAAATAAAAAGTAATTCAGTAAAGAGAAAATTATAATAAGCTCAAAAATTAGAATTTGGAGGAAGACAAGGAGTGCATGCACCTGCGCCATTGCAATCGATTTTGAGCCATATCACCTAAAGTCTCTAACCATTTGTTACGATCATCGTGTGGGCCCCAACCAGGTAGTCTACATCTATTAACATGGCTCAACCCAATTGTCAATGACTTCCTGGATTGGTGCCATGTTTTCGTTTGGCCACCCCTAGCTTTCTTCCAGTTTACTCCCACAACAGATAACATTGCTCGTTTCGGTAGACGGTGGTCAGACATACGTAACACATGTCCTAACCACCTCAGCCGGTGAAGATTCACTACTAAATCGATAGACTTACCGTATTTACCTAGTACTCTATTCCTAACCTATGCATTGCTTAGTAGCTGCTACCTTGACGTGGTGGTCGGGCTTGCCTATCGTGACGACCCAACCGAGGTATATTGGCTGGAACATATGTTCCTGTAGGTTCTACCATGCCAGGCAGGTCGATTGGAGAACGATGAGACTAAAAGCAGCTACTCAAGGTCTGAGGGCGAAGTCGTACTGCTGACTGCAGAGGGGTGTGACAGCAGTAAGGTGTTTCCCTCAGACAACCAGCATCTGCAGCGATGCTGCCTTCTCACAAGGAAGGAGGGGTTTGAAAAGGTTGGCCCTAAAAATGTCACACCTCACCCTACCTCACGGATTTCCGTCTCCGGCGGTATGGGTGCCCACTAAGGGCTTTTAAGTGCGGAGCTAATACTCGAAAAACTTTTCATAAAAAGGCCGTGCGTGACAGGCCTCAAGCAGTTGTCCCTTGGGCTCTGCGGTCACGCTCTCAGGTCTCTAAGACCAACACTAATCTACCTTCTTTTTCAGGTTTCTCAAGAAACACCCTTCCATGGTGTGGGCAGCCAGGAAGTGAAAACCGCCCTCATACCTCTAACAGCACACGAGATCATCTTGTTCGAAGCCAAATCCCACCTTCAACTCTTAATAACTCTCTTATCACCATGCCTAATCCTTCTAACATAATTTTATCGCCTTGCGTCTCTAATGCTAGTGATTTGAGTTCACGGAACGTAATTTTATATAATCTTCTTGTGTTAATGAGTTGTCGAAACTTGGACTAGCTCCACGTTGTAAATGACTGAATGACTTACGTAATCAATTTAAAGCCGTACTCTTAGAGCTACTGATATTATCCAGCTACTTATACACCAAAGTAGACAAAGCGGGATTTTGAACCGACAAAGACCTATAAAATCAATAGGCTGGATAAGGTTATGTTGTGATTATGTTACAGCGAAGTTTTCTTTTCAGTGAATCAATTTCCAATTTCATAACAATACTTAATCATGTGTTAACGATAATAAATGAGTTGACATAGCAACAATGTTCTCACCAAAATGTCATAGAAGTTAGATAAAAACTATAAAAAAATTTACACATTACTTTAAGATGATACTTATGATAAGAAATGTGGTGAGATGTGTTCAGAAAATGAAAACCAGACAGTTCAGGGTTGAAAACTGATAAGGAGGGAGAAGGAAGTAGTAATGATATTCAGAGGATTTCTGTTCTCATTTTCGTTGAGTTAAAGATGAATGTAAAAGTAAAGGATGAACAAACTTCTTAATTCTCCCCTTTTTATTGATATAAGTTATTTTGAACAATTTTTCTACGCTTGTAATGCAACAGGAGTTAACTTGAAAACTTGTGGAAGTCAGGTTTCTCTCTCACATATCAAGTACTTTACTATGCTAAGCCAGAAAGTATTACCATACCATGTTTTATTTATAGAGTAAAAAGTTTGCCATAAAATAATATAACATTTCTTTTCACAAACCAGATATAATTATCCAAATTAAAGAAAAGAAATTAACAAAGCTAACCTGATACAGAAATACCATATTCCTATGGCTAACACAATCAATCCAATAATTATGAAGTAACCAGAGTTGTTTTGTACATGAATTGAAACTTTGTCAAATACTCTACAATGCAAAATATAGAGAAAATGTAGAAGAATATACAGTTAATAATTGTTTCAGAAGAATAAATTATAGTCAGTAAGTAATAGTAGAATAAGCCGATTCTTTAAATCGTGTAAAAAGATTATGTTGACTGTAAAACTATTGAATGCTAAACAGTTAACTGGTAAAACTGAAAAATATTACATCGGATAAAGCCATCGACTCTTCATCTCTGTCTGCATGAAAATCAATTAGGTATCGTATGTTGTATTCATCTCTAACCATACATGAATATAATTAAAGACAAACTTGACTAAAAGACATTAACAGAATGTATAAAAGCTTTGTACTCAGATCAACTAAAAGACAATAAACATATTGAAGGAGATCCGATTTACCGACGACTTAGAAAGGTTAGAAATAATTATGCAAGTGCAACTCAGGCTATAAAGGATGGAAATCAAGAAAAATGTGCAAAAATTAATAGGTGTTAAAAAGCATCCATCATTTAACGTCTACAGAACAAAGTAGTAATCATTTATAGAGGAAGTTCTGTAGCTCAATTTTATCAGAAGTTTGTGTTGATGAAGTCATCCAAAATGAAGATGAAAGTTCCGAAATGAAACCATTAGCTACGGAAAACGTAATCTCACTAAAACCACCCTATTGAGCCACAAGCGTACACCATTCTGGATTATATTATATAACGTTTCTATTCATCACAACAAAAACCCATATCGTAACCATATAATCTGCATCTGAGTTTGTTTAAGTGTACTACATGTGCACAAAAATCAGCTATCACGACGCATATATTTAGTTAGTGTAGGAATACGATAATGGAAAAACTAGGAGCAGGCAAATAACAACATCGCATCAATCGATGAATTCACTGATTGTAAATAATAAAGTGTTGGTAGGTGTAAACTACTTGGTTAGGGTGTGTGATAAAAATCATGATTAGTGGTTGGAGGCATTAGGTGAAATGGCCTGACAATCAATGATAGATGAACTTACTCTTCATTTTTCTTTAGATAGTAAGTTCTTTAATGCATACCTTTTAATTCTACATTGCTGAATTATATTCTTGTAATAATCTTGCTAATTTGAACATGTCATATAAATGTGGTATGGCAAGTGGAGCTTATGAATATATGTAATGGGCTTTTATGTATCATCAAAACTCCAGGTTCCATAGTTTACATATTTATCGGACTAATCAGGTAATTTATACGAACAGGATATTTTTAACGAATCACAATTAAATTGTGTAATAAACCTAAAAGTCTGTGAATTTCATATAAAAATGTTATAATTTTCTTGGATACAATATCGTGCGTCAATTAAGTGGTTTCCACAGTCCACTTTTAAATTCATAGGTAGTGGATACTAACTTATTTCGATAAGAATGATCAGTTATGATCAAAGTAGAAATTAGCATGAGTGTAGACCAAGCTGCTACACCTCAAACCTCAGTCAGTCAGTTACAAAGCAGAACTTAGTACGTGCGCACATCAACTCCAGTTGTCATGCCACAATTAGTAAACAGAGATGAAATAGTTGAATAATATCCCAGAGTAGTGGAGATGGTAGCAAAGTTAGTATTAATAGAAAGAATTAAAGATTGTAGATAAGATTTAAAAATACATATATAAATATAATTTAGTAAAAGAAAAATTGTAATAAATTCGGAAACTTGGAGTTTGGAGGAGGACAAGGAATGGATGTACCTGTGCCAATGCGAACGATTTTGGACCATGTTACCCAAAGCGTCTAACCACCGGTTACGATTGTTACTCGGAATTCCATCAGGTGGTCTGTACCTATTAACATAGCTAAGTTCAATTGTCAATGATTTCATGGACTAGTGCCACGTTTTCTTTTGGTAGCTCTTAGCAATCTTTTAGCCTACACCAGACAGCATTTCTCGGTGATGTAGGCGGTGGTTGGGGATACGTAACACATGTCCTAACAACCTCAGCCGGTGGAGATTTACTACTTCATCAATAGCCTTACCATATTTACCTAGTATTCTATTCCTAACCAACTACTCATTGCTTACTCGGTGGTCCCAGCAAACATGAGCAATGCTTCGAAGACATCTATGATCGAATACTAGAGGTCTACGAATATCTTCTATTCTTAACGGTCATGTTTCACAATCTATAAAGTAAAACGGGTCTAACTGTTGTGCAGTAAGTTCGTCGGTAGACGAGTGTCTCGATTACATCACAAGTGACGTAAACTGGAAAAACCAATCGAGCCTTATGTATGCGAACCGAGATTTCAGCAGACACCAGACTATAAGGACTAATGAGGCTTTCAAGATAAGTGAGGCGGTTAACACATTCAACTGCTTCGCTCCCTATCACTAACTTCGGTACCGAATCAAGCAGGTCCTGAAGTAACATTTTGCATTTGGATGAAGAGAACCACATCCCAAACATGCTTACATTCATGTTTAAGGTAGTCGAAAGATTCTACATTTTATCAGCATCTTCGCCCAATAGAACTTTATCATCTGCATATTCTAAGTCAACAACTTTATCTCCTGGAAGGAGGTCAACGCCAGAAAAATCAGACGATGATAACGTTAACTCTAAAAGTATGTCGATGATAAAATTAAATAAAAATGGAGAAAGTGGACAACCTTGACGAACATCATATGAAGGAACCAATGCCAACGACGGTCCGCCAGAAGTTCTGACTCGACATGCAGTGTTCGAGCAGAAAGTGTATATAAAGTTAATGTACTCCTCTGCTAAGTCTTTCAATGACAGACATTGCCACATAACCTTACAATCAAGAGTCAAACGCCGCCTTAAGGTCAAGGAATACAGCTATTGTTATACGTTTAAAAGTGTGCCTATGTTCCAGAACATGCAGAAATAAGGATATTCGGTCTATACAATACAACCACGTGCAGTTTGAAACCACATTGGTTTTCTCGAGTTTGCTCTACACGAGGTTTAGTTAGACGTCGAAGTATTATTGAAGCCTATATTTTAGACACTATACTCGTTAAGCTCACTCCTCGGTAAAAGGCACAAGAGGACTTCTATCCATTCTTATACATTAGGATGATTAGTGTTCGAGATCAATCAAATGGCATTACGTCTAGTTACCGAATCCTAGCCAAGACCTCAGTTAATCTCGCTGCTAAAACTGGACCACCATCCTCAAATATCTCAAAGGCTAATCCATCAGGTCCGGCTGTTCTCCATCGGTTTAGGTTCCCTATAGTCTTCTCAACCTCACTAAGACTTGGGGGACCAATATCAATTTGCCATTCACGTTGCTTGGGGATGGTGGGCAACTGAGATGATGCCGAAGGTCAGTTGAACTGTCCCCTAAAGTGTTTTGCCTATCGTTCTAACCTTCTGGATCGACAGTGAATAATGGTCCCATCTTTCTCCAAAATAGTTTCACTCAGTCAGATTTCTGATACTCGTTCCATTGATAAATTTAAACAGTTGACAACTATTACCTATTGCCTCTACCTTTCCCATCTCTTTAGCTTTCGCCACCCACCACTGCTCACGACCATCACGTAAGCTTTCAATCAGCCTGTTTTTAAGTTGCCTTCACTCCTCATCGTGTTCAGAAACAGACGGGATGTGTTGCTAAGCCTCTAACAGTTCAGTAGATGCAGTTGAAAGTCACAGAGTTTTCTTAAATTTTTGGTTCAGTTTACTAGTAGATATTGCAGCTTTCTGGATATCATTTCAAATTAACTAGGGATGGGTACAGCTTACGTAGTTGACTAATTGGTTTTCCTGTTGCTCCTGAAATATATTCTTCAATTTTTTATCATTAAATTGAACTCTGAGGGGGATCCTTGTCGTGGACCTTTAACGTCCAGTGAAAAGCAGTCTAATACGTGCTCGTACTAAAGCATGATCTGAGTCTAAACATGTACTTCAGAATGAGCGGTAGTCTTCTATCGAGCCTCTCAAACGGTGGCTGATAGCATGTGATCTATTTGAGTCCAGCGTTGAGTTGATTGTGGAGGTCGCCATGTCAATTAATGTCTTTTCTTATGCTTAAAGTTCGTGCTTGCAAGAAATTAACGATTATCTGAACATAGTTGCAGTAAACGGTTGCCATTATCTGTTCGTTGAGCCTCAACACTGTAGGAACCATTTAGATGCCTTTCGGTTCAGGTTAGTTTACTTACTTGGGCATTAAATCACCAGCCACTATCACTACATCAGTGCGCTTAGCTTTGCGAAGAGAGTCGGAAATCTTTCTGTAAAATTCATCTTTTGCTTCATCCGAGCTGCAATCAATGGGGGCGTAGATAGAGACAACAAAGAGGTAACGGCATGTGTCCATATCTTTCCGGGTCCTTACCGTTTCATTTAGACGAACAGCACACAAACGACTGTCTATTGGAATCCAGTCAAGGAGAGCCTATTCAGTTTTTGAACTTAGTGTTACACCCATACTAGCAAGGCCTCGAGGTAGCGGTGGTGTCTCTAGAAATATGAAGGACGAATCTAGTCATTTCGTTATTTTGAAAACGTTAAGGTCAAGCGAATGGCTGTACTTGAATACTGTATACGCGTTTCAGAGAAACAGCATACATCAATTGAGTGGGATTCTAGAGTTATAGCTAAGGAAGCTTGTTGTCTTATTTGGCATAAGGTTCGGACGTTAAAAGCTCCGATATATAGTTTAGTGCAAGGTTTCAGGACATAAATAATATTTCGTGAACTTTGAACCATTAGTATTGGAGGCGTGGGGTGATAAAGTTATGCAGGAGAGAATGGTCTCAAGGACAAGAGAGATATTAAGAGTTGAGGGTGAGATTTACCTTAGACAAGATTATCTCACGTGCTATACAGTAAAAAAGGTAAAACGCAACGCGAAAAACAGGAGGGATAGTATTAGTGGTTATTGCACCTACAGGGTTGCACAAAAGCCGATTATAATTACCTGACTTGGCTAAAACGATAACTATTTTATTATTTCGATCAGTAATATTACCTGATAAGTACTTATTAATGTAGCTATAGAACTGACTACCAATTTTATTAAGATATACGTAGAATCGATACAAATAATATAAGTAACTCCTAAATATGTAATCACAATTAAACTTCACAACATACCTATTATATCTTTTGACTCGAATGGGACTTCGCACATTTAGTTCATACTCCAGCTAAAAAAGGCAAAAAAGACTTTTCACGTATGCCACAAAAGTACGCATCCTGACGTTTAAGATAAGATACAACTAACTCTTCGTATAATTTCATACAAGTAATATCCTTTAATTATCCACTTCGGGATAATATAAATGAGCAAGTGTCATTTCAGTCATGCGTTAATCAAGTACAACAAAGAACTAGGTAAATATATGAATAAATTCAAGTTGCTACACTACAACAACACAGTAAGATCAATATTGAAGTTGCAGCAATAATATCAATGATAATAAAAAAGATTAGACATGGAGAGCATTCTAAAGTTAATTTCAGAAAAGGTATATTAAAACCTCATAGCTTAGGGTTAAAAGAAAGGCAAACGGTAAATGCACAGCACCATTGTGACCGGTTCTAAATAATGCTATTTAACATTTCCAAGCAGGTAGTTTGAGCTTAACGACGCAGCTCAGATCAACAGTAAACAAAGTTATGAACTGATGCCACGTTTTGGTTTGTCCGACACCAGCCTTTTTAGATCCTACCCCTAAGATTCACTACTGATAGTAGGGGTAAGTAGTAGTTGGATGTACTTAACCACTTCAGTCGATGATTTAGTCTTGATAAGTGATTTTCCGTTTCCATTAGTAGAGCTGAGTCAAACTACGACGCTTACTCGACTGTTTAAACATTAACAGTGTCATACCAACTTATTGAGTTTACAAATTGATATATGGTCAAAAATACGAACGTAAGACTGCTCGTTTTGTGCATTACTTAATACATTTCTCAAAATCTATTCGCATGATAAGGGAAAAACCTATAACAAAATTAACGTAACATCCAACACTTTCATGCTATTAAGCAGCTTGAAATGTTGATATATTAGAAAATAGACGGCAAATAAATTAATGAGGATCAAATTACTACAACCTGTATACCATGAAATTCGCGTATTTATTGTTGCTAGTAAGACAGTTTACATGATAATAAACCAATGGTACAGCAAACAATAAACGAACCGTTTTCACAAAGGGAGAAAACTAAGAAATAAATGTTCATGTAGGTATCAGCATCTCAGTAGTCAATGTACACGAAGAGAAAGCATACTAAGGTAAGGACTTGACTTAAGATCACATAGACTGAACGTCAATTTATCACAGCCCCATAATGCATATTTTAATATAATAATAACCTAGATACTACATCAGTCCAAGAAAGATTAGAATGACTATGTGAAATTTAGCAGATTTTAGTTATCGTAAAACCCAACATAGAAAAACACTTAGCGATTTGCCCTATTTTAATCAATTGTTTGCTGCATTGACTACATATGAAGACAACTGGCACATAATTGAAGCAGTAAACCAAAGTACTAGTCGTCGTTTCAAATAACGGATGTAGCTAGTAGAACTAGAGTAGCTCGACTATTTATGAAGTCCACGACAGTTAGAACGAACGCTACTGATACTGCCATTTTATGTTGGATATCACAAATTCGTTCACCCCCTCCCCGCATCCCAACTATGAATAACCCAAAAGATGAATGACGCGAGATATATTAGCAATTGAGTGGGCAAATTACTTACCTTATCCAAGAGCATTTATCTATATACCAATTCAACCAGTGATCATTATTTAGAGGAATCAACTAACTGAATAAAGTCCACAAAAATAGTATAAATGATTATTTTACTAAATGAGTGCAACATCACATCTATTTAGTTGTTACAACTAATGCTATAAAATTACACTAGAGTGGTTTTTAAGTCAGACGAACGTGACTTACATTGAATTATTTTAATGTGACAAAAGTTAAACAAATCAAGCTTGCATAAAATCAAAACGTAGTCTGTAGATTTTCAAGTTGTATTTTGGAGCATGAAATTCACAATATTAATCTGTCACATCATCTTCTAAATAGTAATTTAGGGATTTCATAAGTAAACGTTGACTATACACAGGAGAAGAAATTAACTGAATATGGATTACTTCGCTATGCACAATATGAATGGTCTTTAGTCTAATAAACAAAAATTACTTCTGGGTGACGATTCACACCATAACCCAGCAGCCACAGCTGAGAAAAAACACTTATATGGTAATACCGAATATCATAAAACTAGTAAATCATTCAAAGCCTAGAGTATTTTATAAAATTACACTTAAAAAAACAATACGAGTTTGCTATTAAAAAAATAGGCATCCAAGTGCTTACTGCGCACGAATCGTAAACAATAAATTCGTCGTCAGGATAATCATACCCCTCACAGTTGACATTAATTGAACCTAAGGACACACTCTTATCTAGTTCAGCCTTGCATTCCCATTGAACATCATGACCATCAAATCCACGATTGTAACATTGGACAACCTTTGGGTAATACTGAGGGTACTTAAACCCACTCCCACCAACACATTTAAGCTAAAAATGAAAGAACAATTAGAGCATACCTGAGGCAATCTATAACCTTTTCTAGATTCGGCTAGTCTATCATGGTGTAAAGTAATAACGTCTACATTTCGGAGTAATACGCGACGTGATTTAGCTAAATAAGTAAATTAAAGTAGTATCACTATTATACTTTCACAAGAGTAGGTGAATAAGAATATCAAAACAAAATATAATAACATCGAGAATGACGTGTAATAACTGTGTCGAGCAGATAACGTCCTTGAAGTATTGATGTGGCCTTGTCAAAGGTCAGTAACCAATATTCTATGTGAGCCTGGAATTATATATCATAGGTTTGTGACCTTGGGGCTGTAGTAAACAACTGTCGCTACATTTATAAGTTTTTGTTTATTCCGTAGTTATATGATAAACTTTTAAAATTTTTTTTCATTAAAGTTTTCTAATTAGTACCCGAGCCTATTGATATTTAAGATTTGATGTCACACTTTGGACTGAGTTACGTGACATGTGCGCTTATAGACACCGAAGTGTTTTAAATAAGTTACTTGTATTAAGGTATGGTTGCATATTAAGAAATAGTTTTGTCTCTTAATTGTGATTAATATGAATAACAAGTGGTGACAAACAATAAACAAAGACATTTTATACAGCTTTAGACGAATACTCTAGTATTTAAATATACCAATTAACTAGGAATTACTTATATAAGACATAAAAACAAGTTGGAGTTGTTGAGTTTATAATTTGAATATTGTAGTTACTTTTACAAAACAAAATATAATAAACTTTTCATATTCTGTAAAGACAGTTCATATCACTTCTTTAAGGTGAATCCGATGTTACATGCTGAAAGTGTAATACAAGTGTTTTTATATCCATTATGTAAATGCTAAGTAAATGGTTGATTCTAAGAAGCTTATTGGTACTGGTTTACAGACGGAAGTTGGAAATATATAACACGTCACAAAAATACGAAGGTAGACCGCTAGGATATAGTAGGAACCAGTTTTTAAAAATGACCATGCACAAAGTTAGCTGAATACACTTCAAAATGGATTTACTGAGATTGACAATGCTTTACCATTTGATTAAACTCAACTGTGACCATATATTTTCTCAACTAAAAGCAGTAGGATGCAATTCTTAAACTAAATCTACGAATGATATTAAATAGGGACTAAATTCTGTTTCTTCTTCACAATAAAGCAACAATATAACAATAATACTAACTTATCTTCCCTAAATTTACTCATGTCCCGATGATTGTATGTTAATAGGTGAATTGAATTCTAATTTTAATAATCTGTTATAATTAAGTTATTAGTAGTATTCTCCCATCTACGTTATATAGTCAGTCAGGTTCAAGTTTTCGATGGATCCAAGGGATTATATGCACGACGTAGTAATCAACAAGTCAATTAAGATCAGTAACTCGTAACGATGTGAAAACAAAAAAAATACAGTCGCAACCTAGTTCTACTGAGACAAATAAACTAAAATGGTTAAAAGTATTTTTGAGCGAAAATTAGTCAAACAAACTCAGAAGCAACATGTCCGAATAGACGGGCAGTGAGATTAAAGTAAAATAATCAAATATTGTAGAAAAAATTATATAAAAATTCGTTTGATTAACAAAAAGTTATAAAATAAAACAACAGAACATACATAGATGTAAACAATGTGGGTATTGCTAGTTGCGTTTACGTATGATGATTCGAAATGAAAAATCCGTAGTACAATCTAACGAAAAATCAGGATTGAAACAAGGGGCGTCAGTACCACAAAAAATAAATGGTGACAATATGCTAGTAAGGTAAACAATTATGGTTAGGTATAATAAGTGTGAAAATCGAGATTTCATGACAAAATAGATAGTTATTTAACCTAATCAGCAGTAGAAAAGTGATAATATTAAGCAGCGATTTGTTGATTCGTTTAGCCAAGACCACGGAAATGTGTGAAGCATAACCAACATGATTTTTCTTATATCCAGACCAAATTATAACTTTCTTCAACACTGATTCAAGCGGAAATTATTCAACATCTGAAATCACGAATAGCTATAATAGGTAATCACAAATCTTGCAAATTAACAAATTGCTTTGGTCAAAATGCATTACTTTATTTATTTTGGCGGTGTTGCATGTGAAATCAGCCCCTATTACTTCAGAGAATTCTTTATGCATTTTGTTTTATTTAATCGAACTGAAGAACCTCAAAATGTTAAGTTCATCTCATCGTACCATTTACAAACCTTTCTAGCAGCATGCAACTTTCTAAAACGTGGTCAAAAGGTCTACACCTCATGAACTAATACAGATTACACGATGATCATTCTACAATCTTCCTTCACAAACTTCGGTAACTACTTGTAATGATAGTTTGATATATTTGACAGGATTATATTGCGTTATTTCCGCAGGATCTGATCGTGTAGCTAAAACTGACCTAGTTTTGTGTAGCTAGCTGTCACCCAGTTGCCGAAACCATTTTTTGTCACCCTGTCACAACATGAAATTTGGCGCTTGCGCACATCATTTCCCATGTAGCGTAAAGATGAAATATTTGGACTATATCCTGGAGTAGCGGAGGTAGTAACAGTGTTGATACTATGGTTATAGATTAGAGATAATGATTTAACAAAATAATTTTAATGAATTTATGAACTCACAATTTTGTAAAGAACCTTAGCCCCTGCCAACGTTTTGAGCCATGTCACCCTAAATCTCTAGTTGCTAGTTGATGCTATCACACGGACCCCAACTCGGTGGTTTGCACCTATTACCATGGCTCAACCGAATGTCGATGATTTTCCTGATTAGTACAGTATTTCGGTTTGACTATTACCCAAATATTTTTGAGTGCAGGGATAACTAAACACAACTATACGTGTTGGTAAAATGAAGGCGGTGTTTCAACATCAAAAGCTAATCACTAATATCTATCCAGTAAAATTTGTTGTACAAGGATTTGAATATAATAATGGTAATTTACCGTTTTTTTTCTTGGACTGGTGCTCTATCCTCTATTAAATCAAACGTTCAACCATAAACGACAAAATGACAGCCTAACTAAAGCTTTTTCTTACTTAGCTTACATTCTAAAATTGTATAGTGTAAACGTTAGCCACTGTTATAATGTACATAAAATAACTAGCCATTGCAGATAATCCAAAGCATTTGTAAAATGGTTCCATGTTGTTAGATTTAGTGCTTAAACAATGCTTTTACATGCAATACTAATACCACGTTATATTAGCTTAAAGATTTATATAACAAACTACACGTCACAAAGAGTTCGAAAAAGACATTATTAGAAGTAATAAATTACGTACACTTTTTATGGAAGTTGCTTTAGCAACCAGAGGACTTTCACCACCAACGTCGGTCAGTCACATTCACAACATTCAAACATCAATAAAACCTGCATGTTCAACTCATTAAGTTCGAGATTTTACGAATACACAAGTTTAGCGATCAGAAACATAAATCCAAATAAATGCATCAAGTTTAACGAACCAAAACTTAAATTGCCAGTTATTCACGAACTGAACTTTGTTTAAGACAGCTGGCCGGATTACCCATGTTATTATGGCTAAGAAAATCTTTGTTGATTCGATATTCTGAATGTGTTAACCGACGATGCTACATAGACATTTCATGCTATAGGATCCCACTCGTTGATTGTTCATTAGGAGACCATAATAAGTCGGCATATATCTGGTTTAAGCCTCATGAATTTTTCTTAAGTGTCCTTAAACATTTTTTATTCTTTAAGACAAAATACAGAGTGGCATGTCAACACAAAGTATTTTGTAGATGTTGATTTAGGGGTGTCTAGCTTTGTGAGTCTAACTTCTTATGATCTACCACGTAAATTACCTACATACTTAATATTCTTCTATAAATTAATGAACCGAATTTTATCCTCAGCATTCACCTTGTAGAACCAAACGCCTAGATACGACCTCCAAAACTACGAGTCAACATTAATTATCAATAAGTATTAAACACAATATCGCTGTAAGTTCTTCACCGTATTATACAACAAACTATGGAATAAACTACCATGAAACATTCGCATAACTAATTCTATCATGAGATTCAAATGACTGATTACTCTCTCTCTCTCTAGAATCTAAAGATTTGTAGCAAATCTTCGACGACTCACCCCTTGACCTCAAATTAATCAGTAATGGCTCGTAAGGGTTTTATAGCTGCAAACACTGAAATCATGTACGTAGTAATAAAAAAACAAAAAAGAAAATATTCTAGCTTAAAACTGAATATTTTACTACCACTAGTGAAGTTTTTCCCGTTTTTACTTCATATAATATTATATATTAACTCCTAGAGCTTGTAGGCTGCTCCTGTAAGGAATTGGTCTTCTTTAAGCATCTTAGTCCCATCTCTGGTTAGCAACGTAACTGATGGATCACCGCTTAAAATGAGGCCAGATATATGTGTTTGCTACTGTCCTTTACTACAACCGGCAACAGTAAATAGTATCTAATATTCAATATATGTTAGACAAACGATTGTAAATCGATCGGCTTTGTTGTACTCGCGTCTTGCATGTCTTGGTTTCGATTTCAAGACTTTAGTAACCTCCGATGATTGACTAGTTGCACAGTCGGTCTAACCTTAACAGTTTCAGCTGATATTATTATTATTATTTTTACCCTTGTAGATTATTGTGGAGGTATTCATCCCTTCGTTCCATCCTAGGTAGTCTAGTCCACGAGTAAGATCTAAAAGATTATCATAGCGTAAATAAGGGTAGATTAAGCTACAAATCAATTTTTCGCAACTATTGTCAAGTTTTCAGATTCTGTTTAGAAAGACTTTGTATATACCATCATGGTACATGTAGTCATCTAGATTTGTTTGAGATTTGTCTGGATTAGACTCCAGTTTTAGCATCGAGTGATGCGTTCCAGACGTTTTGAAGCCTTAGTAACAAATAATTCGCCTTCACAAGTTTTAGAGCTCACATGTGAAGCAATAGTTTGTAGGTTTCTCTACAGATATATGAGTATAGTGGAGGGGCCGGTATATATATATATTCGGGAGTTCAGAAGTGTTCAATATTTTTTAGACAGGCATGGTCCATAATAAAATCACACTTGTTTGTTAGCAGAAATTTGTGTTGCCATTAATTTAACATTATTTATAGCAGAAAATCCCTTATCAATATAATTTAAGGTGATAAGGCTAGATAAGTGATCATCAAACTAATATTTCTTTATTTTATTTTATAAGTTAATTTTGAGTCAAATCGGTGATATTGCAGATAACAACTTATAAGACTGTGTACTTTTTGCGCGCACGTAGAATGCATAATTTCACTTCTTCTCTATGTGCAGGTCGACTTGGAATTGTTGTAACTTGGTGAATTGTGTCATTTTTAAAATAGCGTCATTCGTCTAAAGTATCGACTTTTCTATTATACGAACATCCGATCACTGGCTTATATGCACGAATTCAAATTGATAAATGCAAGATTAAGGTGTATAATAATATTAACAAACTTATATTATAAGAAACTGAAATTCAACATCACCAGTTCTAACAACAAGAGCTATTTGTGAAGTATAGGAAGTTTTACACTTTTTAACAGTGTGAAGTATCGCGGAAAAATGTTTTCTTAAGCCAAAATGACAGACAGTTGCGGTTGAAGATGTTTTGTAAAATATAGAATCGAGTTTTATATAAAATTTACACTATATTGCGGATCGTTATATTTTTAAGCAAAAGAACAATAGAACATAAAAATTTATCCTACCCCCAAGACGGTATTTTTTTATTGTGACATTGGATAAATCATAGATGCCCGGATACTTTATAAATTAAAGCCTACTTTCATATACCTACTAAGAGTATTTTAATGGAACCACATCTCCTACAAGATCATGTTATCAACATTGATGGCAAAAGACAGGCGACGTAATAAGTGTTCGGAATGGTTATTAAGGCGGAAAAATAGAATTTAGAAGTGTCAGAATAGGTTTACTGTACTACTAGATTTAAACTATTAAATGCTATTAGTAGAGAAGTAGAAAGATACGTGTTCGTATCTACCGATCATGTTTTCTTCAGTCCATAAAAAGTAGATAATTGCCAATACAATCTGTTACACTGTACAATGTGTCATATTCAAACTCTGAACCCCTTGTTCTCCTTGAAATAACTAACCAGATACTATATAATGCAATTTTAATTCAGCACTGACTCGCTGAATTCATAATAAAGCGGCATCTGACAAAAAGTGATTATATCTTAGACGAAAAGTGCTACACTACAAATTACATCAAAATAATTGATACAAACTATTTCGGAGAAGTGTTAGTATGTTAAGCAATATTCTGTTATATAATTATACGTTATTATTTACAAATTACTAATTATCGGTAAAGTTATAAAATTCACAATGATGAATTATGTCGAACATAGTCTTCATTAAATAGTCACAACTAAATAGATCTGGTTTTAAACTGTACAAAATCATAGTAGTATGTCAAATAATAAGAAAATGTAAAGTGTTCATTTAAATGTATGTCGATTAGGTGATAGTCGTACAGTAGAAGTATATAATCACTTTACTCAAACGTGCAGACTGACTTAAATAAATGATTTGATTTATTGAAAATTAATGAAATAAGAATATTAGTGAGATTTGTAATTTGAATGATCGTTTACAGATATAAGTCGAGTTGTTTAACTTACTAAAAAATACCTCAAAAACTATTTCAAGTGAGAAAGTATTACATTAAATTTCTAATTGAGTGTGGCATAGTTATGTGATATTGTCCAATGTAATATATAGCACACATTAAATTTATAGAAGTGCTAAATATAAATACAAATTAAACATTCAGTGATAATGAATTAACGATGAAGATAACAAATATCTAAAAAAAGTAAAAAACAAAAAACAATTGCAGAATTAGTGTGACAGTCTAGTAAGAATCTGTACTCATAATAGTATTATTAAATTCTTCACTATCGCTTGTGGACAGTTAGTAATCAGAAATAAGATAGTGATTGCTAAAATGACATTATTAGTAAGACTTAGACAAAGAGCACAGATGCATGGTAACTAATACAAAATCAGAAGAATCATGATTCACAATTCGATTAATATTTCTATCATTATAACTATCAAGATAACACTCTCATTCCAATTATTCCTCCATTGAAATGACCTTATAGATATGATTTGATAATTCAAAATATGAACCACATTCTATTCAGATGAAGTAAAATGAACAAAATACGAGAGTAGAGTAGTCTCTGACAGTGGTGACCGATACAATTACAATAGTGACTATTAAAACGAATAACAAATAAAATTAACGTTATGAGTTTCGTAACTCACATAGGGGTTATTCACAAATAGTGGCCAGTCAGAAGTGATGATTTAGGAATGGAAACGATATTTTACTAAGATTAGATTAAAATAAACAAAATCGAAAATGCACATACATACTAAACTTTAATGATTATATCATCTCCTACCTGGCTATCTAACAATGTATTACAGTGTTGTTTGTAGTCAGTGATATATCACTGCGTTGATTATACAAAAATATTAGTTATATATCGCTAATTCGTATGGACTGCACAGGCACTGATTAACTAGTAAGCACTAAAGGACTGTTTCTTTCGTAGTATGGAACTGTTAAGCAGTGCGCATCCACGACCACATCATGGATTCAACCTATTATGTTTTGGGGGCTTAGAGGACGATTCACCAGTAGACCACTGTGTCGCTTCTTAACAGTTCATATTCCTGATTGATTAAGTTCTCGACATGTTTACACACCCCTATTTACTGACATTGATTGGTACCTGCCTTAACCGTTGGGCGCTGTCTCAGTGACATAACGGTAAATTGTTTGCAACAGAGCCAGAGGATAGTGGGTTAAATCTGAGACGTAATCGTGGATGTACACTGCTGAAGTGTCTCATATAAGATCAGAACAGTTGTCCAGTGTGTCCTGTTTATCGATTTCTGTTTAACTTAGAATAATACGGGATATTAAATTAACATTCAAGAATCTCCTCAAAACTTAATTACAGTAACCAAAAATACCTTGGTTATTTCATCGCAGAGATTGTCTTAATGTAGACAATAATGATGCGGAAAATAGCCGTTAATCATCAGTTGAATTACTTTTGTTGTAATTTTTAAATTCTAACGTAAAATTTTATATCATCACAACCATCATTCAACAAATCAAATGTACACCTCGAATTATGAAGATTGTTTACCTAAAATCTGGTAATTTTGCGTACGATTAAGTTGGAAATCACTTGTCATCACTGAACATACATAGTAAGACTTAATTGCACCAGCTTAATTCATTTACAATAGTTATATATATTTTCGAAAACTAAGAATATTGCAATCAAGTTACAATGTGGACATAAGCATTATGTCACTCACCGTTGTATGCATTATCGTCTTATGTAATACTGTACACATAGAGTGAGAGTTTTATTCAGATTAGCAGTAAGCGAGACGTTACACTGAATATCATAAGTTGATATTTTGCAACTAGAATGTTGCATATTTTTCAAACAATTTTATTTAATGGCCAAGAAGGTTTGTTTACTAGTCTCAGCATCGAGCGTAGTTTATTATTTAAGCGTTGGATTAATATAGTTGCATTAGTTTTACAGATATATTTCACTCGAAGACGTCACACAGATATTTATAATATTCTTTAGACTCTAATTAAAAAACATCAAAAGTCAACTCAGAAGATGCACGCTGAGATAATATAAGTGAATGAATGAGCGATGCATGCGTTACATTGGTCTATCTAACATTCACCTCTGAATAATTCAAGTGTCTTCAAACACTCCAGATGAATATGTTGCAAATGAAGTGAAATATGCATTTCATTTTACTGCTTATTCTGCTAACATCTTGGTACATTATTTTTGTTAAAGAACATTAGTGTCTCATCAACAAATTGAAAGTTTCATTCATTAGTATATTTTGCCTATTTTCTCACTATAGGTAAGTTAATTCCCCATAACTTATGATTCCAATCAATTAGATATTTTAATGCGTCATGCTGACAAACAACTGTGATAACCACATCTTTCAAAAACGTGAAACAGTGCCATTATTGTTATTATTATGACAACGGTTACAGTTTTCATTAATTACATCAGTTGTAACTAAGTAATCAGTGAGGTGGATTCATCTGCTTATAACACTAAACAATTGTAAGATACCATACAAAGTAATTGCTGTTTTGATTTTGTTATTCTTAAGTTAAATATGATATACTATTCAGTATTAACAAAGAATTAGCTGACTCAAATTATACACGTAAGCAACTATTCAAATGACGAAGTTCACCAATACTTTCATTTAATAATTTAACTAAATCAAATCATCTCGCTGATCGATTTACATTTTTGACTTGGAGTTGATCATACACTTTTAATTAACGAAAATCGCTTAACCTACATACATTTAAATCAACACCTTAAATTGTCCCGTTATTGACAATCCATGAGATTTCATAAATCTACAACTACAGTTTTGATTGTTATGAGTAAGTATGTAAATACACTCTTCAATTCATGAAGTGTCCAGGCGTTCATGGATCTCAGTAAGTGCTTAATATCACCCCAGTTATCTATAGAATAATGGAAAAGAGAATGCGAGGAATAGTTTGATTGCAGACTTCCCGAAATGGTTGCCTTTAATTCCCAACATGGTTTTCGCAAAACTAAGTATTGTATGACTTGTTATTTAGATCAATTTCAATGTAGTCGTTACTTAACAAAGCCTTCAACAGTTAGCATCAGTCCTGTACTTAGACATATCTATAGCTTTTGACATGGTTAACTACATGCTCCTTATAAGCAAACTCTCCTCTTATGGGATTAAGGATTCGTTACATGTTTGGCTAAACTCTTTCCTCTCTTTGATATCGAACTGTTAAAATTGACTCCTCTCTGTCAAAGGCCGAACCGGTTACAAGAACCTTCAAAAAAGGTAGTGTTTTAAGCCTACTGCACTTTTATTCTAAGTACCGTTTCCATTAAAAATAATCTTAGATTAGAGTCTGTTGAACGTCAATTTATTACTCATTTTATTCTTGGAGCTGATTGTTTTCTAGACTATAAAACTAGATGCGTTAAGTTAGGACTAGACACTATGAAGGCTCCGATTCAACTGAAATTTGATTTTCTTTTACAAAATACCGGACAGATTAACGTTTTCATCGTCTAATACAATTCAGCTCGCTAAACCTTCTTGCTATAATCTACATATTTCAGTTTCGAAAATAAAAATGTCACATTCTAAGTCTGCTCTTCATATAGATTATTTTATAAATAAAATTTCAAGGATCTAAAAATATTTTTCGCAAGGCATTCAGGAAACAAATTCACTCGTTTGTTTTTACGACATGCTAATAATTTTATCCGTTGTGATATGACATTGAAGTTATTCACACCAACTAGTGTTTCTTACTCTACTAAAAAAATAACGAGGACTCGGAATGTGAGTGCTACTTACTTTGCTTACCAGTTTTAGGTATTTCCCAATGTTCTTTTCTTTTAATATATATTAATGAGCCTATGTAGTATGAAGTGTCTTTTAATGCCCTTATACATACTAACTTTTCCTTCTCAGTCTCGTTAACTTTAAAATGCTAGTACTGTTGTATCACTTTCTCTCTGCTTTCTTTTTATCTCTGCGTGTCGATGAAAATGTATTAAGCAAGTCTGAAACCTACTGTCACAACCATGAATACATACATGAAAAAACATTATATTATTGGCTGATCACACAAGGAGTTAGTTTAGTTTACGCAACTTAATGCTAACGCTGGATTAACAACATACTTAGTGCTTCAACAACTCACCTGTTTAATATCAATGCACATGGATTAAACCATCATGGCAGAATATCCTCATACACATGTTCGGTTGTTAAAGCTTTCAATTACCCTCAGTTTTATTCTGCATTTGGACATGCTCTGTGATTCATTTTGTTTACCTTAAATCATTTCCTAGAATCATAACGCCTGGGACGCAAAGCGTGCGATCGTTCATCAGAAATAAACCACGATGCAACAAATTCTTCTTTAGTTTACCTTAACAATTCTTCCCAAGTGTTGTTCATTCTCGTTATATCTGTCTCCGATTTTCGAAGCAGTGTGTTCTGAAGTTTTCCTCCAGGATTCCAAGTAAGTACTTATCTTGTGATAAAGTTTGATGATTTCCTCAGTGTGTGCCATGTCCACCTCCAACATCTTTTCTTAACTTACCCCTAGGCTGGAAGTTGATTCATTCTTTCCGACAGAAGGTTGCTGCTGATGGTATCTGGCCAACGATTCCGAAGTATCTTACTCAGACAGTTGTTCATAAATACTTGTAACTTTTATATGATGCTTTTTGTAGTGTTCCGTATACGTTTCAACCTGCGATTCCTGTTGGGGGGACACAGCTGTGCTCCTGTATAAAAGTAGGAGACTATGGGTGACTTTTCTAGGGTCTCCTTCCCTCTTTTCCCTTAATGCAGCTCTTTTGAACGTATCCACAAACTTATTTTCTTGTTCATCCAATTGTAGATGTTAGGTCGTAGAGCAAATATGAGCGACAACGTTTTGTCGACAGAAGTCACTGAAAAAATTGTGACGTAAATTGAGATCCCTTATAGGTGACGAGTGTCTCCGGAAACCCATGGCACGCGAATATTTCTATCATTATTTCCAAAGCTTTCTGCGTTTTCTAAGGAACTAGCCTGTCAATCCTTTGGCCATTTGAAGTATGCATCTACTAGTGCCAAGTAGTGAAATCCTGAGATGCGTCTAACAAAATCATCTCTTGTATCTATGGCGGCGATTAACCGACTCGTCAGTGGTCATAGAATAGGTGGTTATAAGTCGAGATAGGGCATCTGCATGACTAAAATCTTCACTCTTCTTGTATTGTACATCGCAGCCATATCCAAGCAGACTTAATCCTAAACGGTGAAATTGATCCGCAGAATGCGCTGGTATTCCATACCACAACCCAAAAACTGCCAGCAATGGTTCGTGATCGGTTAGTGTGGTTAAGCATCATCCATACACCACCTTATAGAAGCTCCACATTGCAAAACTATGGCTAAAGCCTTTTTTACGATTAGGCTGTGACGCTTATCAGTGGGTGTCAGAATCCTAGAAGAATGTATTATAGCCTTTTTCTCATTTAGAAACTGCACGTATATAATTGCACCTACATAATATGCCAACGCTTCCACAGAAACAATAATTGGTATCCCCGTATCAAAATGGGTCAGTAAAAGTTTGGATGTAAAAAGGTTTTCGAAGCCATTGAAAGCTGCTTAGCACTACTTTGTCCAGTTCTCTTCATCATTTTTTCTTAGAAAATGGTTCAGCGGTGCTATCTTTTTTTACAAGGATGGTAAGAATGCTAAGTAGTAACTAACGAGTCTTAGGAAGGATTGCAGAGTAGGTACCTCGTAGGGTGAAGACATTCATTGAATAGCCTCAATGTTTTTTGGACTTCGACGTCGATTTGATTCACCGAATATAAATCCTAGGTACTTCACAGATGTAAGGTGACATGTCTCAGGGCGAAAATAAAATCAGTGATTTTAGATTTTCTTCAACACAGCTGTAAGTCGATCATACAGTTCGTTTAGTTATGCTACGACGACGAGTATATCATCTAGGTACACAGCTATTCCAGTGATGCTGGTTAAGATCGTATCCATTCGATGCTGGAAAACTGCTGGTGAGGTTTTAACTCCTAACGGTAGTCTAGCGTATTTATTGTAAGTAATTCACTGCGTGCTGATTCAACTTCGACTTGCGAAAAAGCGTCTGCTAAGTCTGGTTTAGCAAAACAGCTACCGCCATTTAGAATGATGAGTAAATCGTCCGGAGCCGGTCGAGGATAGTGACGTCGCTCTAAGTCAACATTTATACCAATCGGAAAGTCGGTGCAGATGCGTAGTGTTATGTTAAGTTTCTTTGCGAAGACTATCAGGGTTGCCCAGACCGAGAACGACATGGTGTAAAAATACCTTGTTATTTCAAGCGTCGTAGTCCCGCTCCGACTTCTGGCAGTGAAGCATATGGAACTGGTCTTTTAGGACAGAAGGCTGGAGAAGCAATCAACACCAAGAAAAGAGAGACTTACATTGTGGTGTAGCATCGTAAAACTTTTGCAGAATATCTGTCAACATCGTTTGGAATCTTTGCAAAGTTTTTACAGATTCCTTATTTACTATGCAGTGACACACAGTACTCAATAAAACATCTCTTAGTTTTAGATCAGCAAATTGATCTAAAACCAACAAGTTGCGATTATTGGTAACCACATAACATACTTCATTCATGGTTATATCATCGAAAGTCACGGAACATACAATTTGCCAATGATCTTCAGGTGATTACTTGCTGCACTTATAGCAAGTTGTTCTGTGGAGCACAGTATCAGTTTCCCGATCTTAATCCACGTTTTATCATATGAATGCCTCATGTTTTTTCCCGTTGCAGCTTTTCCGCCGTCATTACTAGGTCCTAAACATATTTCAATTTATCCAAACTAGAGCCTCCCTTTACTTACTTGTTGAATTTTGTGTATGAGGCCTATGCATTGGCTTTTTCAGTTCTCGTCCGGCTATTATCAATAGCTTCACCTTTTTCTGATCATTTTCTAAGCACCAACAGAAATCTATTCATTACGGTAATGCTCCTTGAGACGCAGCACCTTATGACATGTTGAAGTAACTGTTTTCTTAATCTCTTCCTAGTTGTTCTCCATATTAATTCCATCTTCTAGTAAATCGTGAAAGACCTGAGACTTCATGTTGAGAGTTATTTTGAATTTATTGAATTTGTTAGTATCCCGAAGAACAGCTGTATTAAACTTATGCAATACGATTGCTCCAGTTGTCCAATGATCCTTTATCGTCAGTTTTATTTTAGATACCACCAGATGGTGATCTAAAGCCGTGTTAGCTCCTCTCTTTGCTCTTACGTCTTCCATAGTTCGTCCGAACTTTTTATTAATGCAGATGTGATCGATTTGGTTTTCCGTAGTGTTGCTGGTGAAACCCATTGGATATTGTGTATACAAGCTCCACATTGCTTTTCTGCCTGTTTGTTTTGGCATATTGGTGTAAAATACAACGACAGGTTTTTACATCCTAAACACTTGTAATTAGCACGATAAAACAATCAATATTAGTGGTTTATTAATGAAATGATGTTTGAAGGAGAGAGCTATATTTGAATTTCACCAGATTCTTAATAATAGGATGTTGTGATATCATTATTCTGTTATGAACAAAATGCACTTAACAAACTAAGATACAATAGAAAGTATACCTAGCTAAAAAGTGATCTGGTTCTCACAGAAGTTTATAAGCAAGTACGGTAAAAAAAATAGAAAAACTTAATCTAAGACAATTGAAAACAAACATACCTGCCCACTGCTTATATTCTAAGGTGATTAAACTGCTGTCTAGCTTTGCTTTGAACTAAGGGCTAATTCAGCTTCTAAACAAGTCTTCAACAAGTATTAAACTAGACTGCATAAATTCCACAATAATGTTGCCGACACATGTGGACACTGGCTTGCATTTTAATGCTGAAGCGATAAGGTTAACAAAGGAGTGAATTCTTGATTTCTGAATATTAGCCTACAATTTGGAGCAACTCAAGTCAATCGGTAAATGCTTTCAATAGTACTGTTAACCGCTGTTTGTTTCGCTGGACAAAAGTTCAAAGATGTTCAGGATCCGCTTTACCCAATCTAAATTCGAACTATTTTTCCAGGTAGAGTCTGGGTGTACACTTGAATAAAGGATTACAGATGAAGCAGTTAAACATGCTAGCTGCTTTACTTACGCTAATAGTCTAACCAGCCGTGAAGTGCAAGTTTCTAATGAGTCACAGCACAGATTCAAATATTCTGTTTAGCTATTGTGAAATAACTTACTTGTCACGCATGCGAATAATTCATTCTGTTTTATCGTGTAGATATGAACCTGTAATTAGGAAAGGATGACATTTGTAGTTACATGTAAGTTATTGGCCTTCCGGATAAACATTATATTTCCCGTTTATGTGCATCTACTTTGTTGTTGAGTCTTTTTCGGATTCGTCGTTTACCAGTTGCAAAGTAAACTTTGACCATCCAAACTCCATTTTTAGCGTCTATATTTTTATCTCTAACTTTTTATAACAACTTACATATCTTCATCCTGTCAGGCGAAATGGTTGAAGGGGAGTAATATTTGTGCATTAATCGTGTAAATTAAGACAATAAACATAAGCCAACTTCATAAAAACTGTGATTCAGGTCAGAATTTTGTTTCTGTCCTGATTCTCATAATGTTACTTGCTTTAGGTTCTATAACAACAACTAATTAGACTTTTTTAAAGAATCGGATGTTAAAGGTTTCAAATATGTCTTGTTGATATTCATTAAGTCATATTCTTGAATTTTTAATTACCTCATTGTCTCAAGCAGGTGTAATATAAATAATTTAGTACGCTCTAGTTATTCACGCATCATTACGATTTACAGGATTCTAAAAGCATGTATCTGGTGGAATGACATATAATAAGTATAAGGTACATTATGACTACTACATTACTGGAATGTACGTTTATTCGTATCTTAACGTCGCTTTCAGCCATAATCCATGTAAATGCTTTTGCGAGTGATGGATTTAATATGTATCCATCAATCAACTTATATAAAATGCAACTAACAAAGAGAAAAAGCAATGTAAAATAACTGAAAACTAGATGACATTAAACAACTTATTCTTCATAGTTGCAAAAATCTTAGCAAATCTAAGTCAACATTTTTAGCTTTTGCACAAAACACATCACTTTTACATTAGAACATTATAATCAAACAGTTAAAACTACGTAATGTTATTCAAATTGTGAAAACACAACGCCAATTCCTAATATCTCTGACACAGTTCACTTTATCAATCGAATACATTCGACAAGCAACTCATTTCTACCTCAGCTATAAACAACGTAGGGCCTTGCATAACTTTATGTTTGATCACGTTCCTTTTACAACAATGATTCCAATATATTAATTTACAACGTACATATCTTTCTACTCCTAGAATACTGCACTGTTATCCTTTACAATGTCGACACCAAAGTTTAATAAACTGAAAGCTTTAAAACGTAGATTTACTTTTCCTATTCTATGAACTGATTGTACTCTGGACTACAAAAATAGATGCGATGAACCAAAAATAAACACTATATTGGAGTGCTGGCTCAAACTGAATTACTTTATTGCAATTTACGTCCTCCAATGAAATTGAATCCTTAAATCATTCTTTCTATAGCCGCTGCAACTTGTTTCAGCAATCAAAATGTTCCACTTTAGATCCACTATTTGTATGCATAATTTCGCCAACAAATCAACAATTAGATAGATATATTTTCCTGAGTATATTAAGTGCACATTATTTTGTTTTCAGTGGATTATGTTAAAAAACTTCAACATTCAATTTCTTAGATGTCAATTTTTGAATTGAAAGTATTCTGGATAGTTTGTATATTTCAACCCTGTTTGCAACAAGAGTTTAGGCTAAAAAACCAAAAACTATTTTTTTACATTAAATTAATTATTGTTTGCATGCATCACGAGATATGGTTGAACTTCACGTACCTGATTCAGAATATTTAAGGAGATATTGCGTTCCAAAGAGAATACAGAGCTTTAACCTATGGTTTTTGGAATTATTATTAGTTATCATGTATGCTTCTAATGTTTTGTTGTCTCCGTTCCTTATGGGTCTAATTTCAAGACACCATGGATGATAAATCACATGTGGTCATTTACAATGCTCACATTTACAAATTAAGGTAAGTAGCTTAATTTTATTGCCTTAGGATCTACCATTTCTGTAAACAATGTATTTCTTAACTGTACCCGATTAGTTTTAAGTAATCTTAAATTTTGATGATATCTGAGGGAACATAGTACTAGTTTCTAAGTGTACGTCTAAAAACTAATACTAATTCGATTTGCTTATAAGAGCTATTTGTTTTTAAGAAAAGCAGTCATGCAGTTTTCACGACTTGTGGCTTGAAAAAGCTTATTCTTTTTATTGTCTGTTTAAATTTTCAAAGGTTAATTACATACCTATGTGGTCTTGTGACTGGGCTTTAATAACTATATTAAATAAAAAATTCCGTTTATTCACACATAATGACATTAGTATTCTTTTGTACGGCGTAACTGCTTAGTTTTGTAGTAAACAGGCTATTAAATCAGATAAAAGTTAAGGAGGAGAATAACAGGTTTTAATCATTTAATAATGTGGCTCCTAAACATCAGATTTGATATTGACTTAAACTATTTGGAGTTTCTTAGCGAATATATTTTATTATATGTTTCTATTATTTTATTTAATTGCGTTTACATCAGTTTACGGTTTTATCCAACAGTTCACGCTTTTAATTTAAGACTTTTTTATTATCATTACTGCTTTAAAAAACTATTTAAATGTACTTCTCATTATTGCAGCTATTGTTTTTAACTAACGGTGCTCTGTTATAAGACCACTGATAAAAATTTAGAAATTCTTTCTATACTACGCATGCTTTAATAATACGTGTGCCACCGCAATGACAAACTTACCGAAGTAGGCTTATGTGAAACCACTCAGTTGAAAAAATAAATCTTTTCACTGTGTAATGACTGCATTTTCTTACTTGAATTAATAAACAATGACGAACGAAGCTTTCACCACTTAGCCTATTGCACTTAAATAAGTGGAAAATTAACTATGTGAAATGAAATTCATCCTTGGACGCTGATAAATAGGTAGGATATATATATAAACTGCAATCAGAAGGAAGAATGAAAATGTGATAAACGCACTACTGAGGTTGCTTTGCACGGAAAAGTTTCATCTATACATAATATTGGTGTGCTTATTTCTAGTGTGCCATTCAAGACTACTTTAAATTGAATCTGAGTTGATATGTGTGCATAGCATAATTTACTATATTATGAATATACATATGACTTAGACGTTAATCGATGGCTTATTCTCGTTTCGTGACACTAGGAAACAATGTATGGCCTCTAGTAATTAAATTGAATAAATGATGTTGTCTTCAGTCACATATTTTAAGGGATACGTTTTAAAAAAATATTAAACAGACACCGAACTCTCGTACATGTCATATTTGATTAAGGTTGAGGACTTTAAGGGAGAATTAACTCTCTTCTTACAAGTGGCGTAGTAACGTTGCCCTAACCTAAAGTTATGCCCTACGTTGTTTATAGCTGAGGTAGAAATGAGTTGCTTGTCGAATGTATTCGATTGATAAAGTGAACTATGTCAGAGATATTAGGAATTGGCGTTGTGTTTTCACAATTTGAATAACATTACGTAGTTTTAACTGTTTGATTATAATGTTCTAATGTAAAAGTGATGTGTTTTGTGCTAAAGCTAAAAATGTTGACTTAGATTTGCTAAGATTTTTGCAACTATGAAGAATAAGTTGTTTAATGTCATCTAGTTTTCAGTTATTTTACATTGCTTTTTCTCTTTTGTAGTTTCATTTCAGTCTTTATCCTTCACATAACTTTTATTAAAGTTGATAATGCTAATAGATTAATTTAAACTTATTAGTCGAATCATACTTTAGTCGCCTCAAAACTAAATGGTTTGTGTCGGATATCACAGATAATCCACGTATTTAAAGGATATTCCTGGTATCCTAGGATCAGACGTTGGTAGTTGGCACAATAATAGGCAGCAACGGACATAATATTAACTAGGCATTTAATCGGAATGGTAAAATTATTAACCCTTACCAAGGCTAAATGTCCTGTTATTAGGTCAATAACATTGTGAGGATTTGTTCAATTAACGAGGTACCATATTTATTTTTAATTCTTTCTACCCGTAATAACGAAATTGTCTAAAAACACTTGGTTATACTATGCTAAATCAAACGCTACAGAATCCATTTCATATCGTTGTAAACTACCGGGTTATAGCATCCATTGAATCGCTATCTGTAACTGTTCGGTATTTAGTTTTAGTTTGTAAGGTTTTCACGCCTAAGCTCTAAAAATCAGGCTATAGATGCACTACTTTTAAAGTATGGATATATTTCTGACAGCTTTTGCAAGAAAAACCGCATCTATTAAATATCCATTAAATGATAAAACTTTACTGGATATTCATTTTTGACCTACTATATTTAAATTATCTGTAGAGTGATCAAACTATAAAGAAATTATTTTGTTTGTTGGGTACTTTGCACCGAATAACTTATTAGAAATATAAAAGCTAATTTAATGAAACTTTATAACTAATCAGTGATTTATTCAATCCGTTTGTGACACATTATGTATATGGTATTGACCAAATCACCTAGTAATGTGATTTAAAGTATATGCAGTTAAATTATAAGTATTAATTTTAATAATTTATAAGTTTTATTCATTTAAAGATTGTTCAGTCGTTCCATATTTAATAAACATTTATTTTAAATACAAAACATGGAGAAAGTTGAATTTTAATTTGATAACAGGAATTGACCTGAATTTAACAACCAGTGAAATCCTTGCAGTACGTGACAGATGTTTTATTTTACTATGGCACTTCAGCAGTGTACAATTGCGACTACCATGAAATCGATCTCAGGACATTCTGGCTTAATGAAGAGTGCCTACATGTCAGGCCACTGAATTCGCTTTTGGTGGTTGATATTTTTAACTCAGTTAATTTGCGCGACCTAATTTATTGCTTTTTATGTTAAGTGACAAGAACCTAGCTAGTAAGAAGACTTCATTTTTCAAGTTTCGTGTTCTTTATTACTCTTCGGTGAAGCACATTTGAAATATCACAGCAATTAGTGTTTGTTATAAGATTTGATCTCTTGTTACAATTTAATATGGTATTTAGCCATTAAAAATATGCTCCTGTAAACTATATATAATATGCAGAGACCAATTTTTTCAAGTCTTTGAAATGAATCGAATATTATCAATTTATGTTAGTGATCTTACTTAAAGTGGTAACGATCACAGACTATAAAACCATTTGTTTTTATACTTTATGCTTTCGTATTTTGCGAATTAATTATTTTTTGTAAAAAAATTATTTATGAGGTAGTATTTTACTTCAAAAGTGAATTTAAGGTTCATTGAGGGACCGACAAAGAAGATAACTTATTATATAGTAAGAAAAGTCAACCAAAAATTAAGTCCAATGCCTTTTAATTTTGAGTACACCTGCCGCTTCAAAACCCCATGAATTTACATTAAATCTTTACAAAATCGCCAAAATTTATGAGATGTGATTTCTCAACAATTCTAGACATCATCCAACTATAAGATTGAAATTAAATTTACTGTTTTCTGTTTTTTAACTGTTATATCTTTTTCAGTCACAACTAGTTAAATCTTTATTATTAAGTTGAACAGGTACTTTGTGGTACGAAATTTTAATTATCTACAAAAATCCCCGTATACCAAAGTTAATCATGTGCTCATGAGCAATTAGATTCAAGAGGTGATTCTCTAAATTACAATCAGAAATCGATACCTGTGGATTGGAACATTGTTGAGAGTAAGGAAGTTACCACTTACCAATGGAAGTGGTCTATAATCAAACACTATTGCAAACTGACAAGTAGGAAGTGCAAATCACTTTATACCAACTCAGTTGTTCGAAGGTTGAGAATGCTCTGAAAAGGCTGGAGGTTCTATATTTTATCTCTAAAACGGTTATGTATGGGCTTTAATATGAAACATCAAACTGTGACGAAAAGTCGGCCCAATGCTTTCTGTTTTTTGCTAGTTTTCTAGATACAATAAGTCAGCGATACACACTGCACTACATAATCTTTTTTATGGATACTGACATTAAATTGTGGGTTTCATACCAACCTCTTGTATAATCTATCATTTTTAAACATATTTTATTCTTAAATCTGATCAAGCGATTCCTATTTTTGCATTTGAAATTATTTTACTTCTAAGAATGTATGACAGATGTTTCATAAAACTAGCGATATTTTCTATTCATAACGTAACCTGTGTATATGATAACATTGAAGTGTGAAGTAGGTTACACGCAATCAAACATTATTTTAAATTATTGCAGCAAACTACTGTATTTACAGTAAGATAAGTTAAAAGTACTGGTTTAATCAACGTGTATATCTTGCTCAATTATTGTTTATGTGAAATATCCCCTCTGGATTATATTCAGAAGTCATATCTGATTGAGCTTCAACTCATTAAGTTTCGTCACCACAAAGGTTGCATGTGGAGTTATAAGGAAGTGGAAAGTGATAACCCAATACAAATTAGGCATTATTTGACAATGTCAGCTGATAAATCGACAAATTGGCTAGATGTATGCTTTCATTTAGGTTAACTGACGAACTATGTAGATTAATATGTGGATGGACAAACAGATTTACTGTCTATTAACTTATTTAATAAAAGATGAAACATGTGATATTATGTTTAAAAAGAATTAGTTGTTTATAATACATTTTATTATCTCCTATTGTAACTTTTTGTTTCATTCTTAATAATATCATAAATATTCGCTAATTAATGAATCCAATTTGGATTCAATAGCTCAATGGATAACATAGTGGGATTTGAAGCAAATTAACTGAGATCGAGTTTCTTGTCTTAAAATAAACACTGGAATATTTGTTGGTCACAGTTCAATTTTATTTAAAATTTATACTGCCTAGTAAATTGAGTCATTCCTTTCAAGATTGAAATGCTGCAATAAAGATAGATTATTTATAGTCTTTAGCATTAATAGTAGGATAATATGAACCGTTACAAATTAAATCAAACATAGGTTCACTGAGACTTCATGCTTTATATATCTAAATAGACTGGAATAAGAATCTGTAGGGAAATAACATAAATTCATTTACTTAGCAGATTCTTCCTAGCTATTTCCAACCTATAGAGATAACATCGACTAGCTTAAACTTTGTGATAATTGAATAATTCTAATGGATTTCTTAAATCGTATTAACGAATCAGTAAATGGAAATATAGAACCTGAGATATTTATGCTTTATAGGCTCGAGTTCCCAAACCACACTGAATTGAATAGAAACAGTGATAATATCAATACCAATACAAAAGATTAGATGGAGGAAATATAGTAAGACATAATTACGCGTAATAAAAACACAAACTTACACCTGTTACCACTCTCGGAGGAGCATAGGCCGTTCACCAGTATTCTCCATTCAACTCTGTCCTGAGCGATCTTTTCCAGCTGTCTTCAGTTACTGTTCATCCTTTTTATGTCTGCTTCCAGCTCTCGACACAGGGTGTTCTTTGGCCTTCCACTTTTCCGTCTTCCAGCAGGGTTCCAAGTTAGTGCTTGTCGCGTGATACAGTCTGGTGATTTCCGCAATGTATGTCCTATCCATTTCCAACGTCGTTTCTTGATTTCCTCTTCAGCTGGAAGTCGGTTTGTTCTCTTCCATAGTAGGCTGTTGCTGATGGTTTCCGGCCAACAGACATTCAATATTCTACGTAGACAATTGTTAATAAATACCTGTACCCTCCTGAGGATGTTTGCAGTAGTTCTCCACGTTTCAGCTCCATACAGAAGAACTGTCTTGACGTTCGAATTGAAGAGTCTAACTTTGAGGTTGAGTGATAGTTGTTTGGACTCCCATATATTTTTCAGCTGTAGGAATGCTGCCCTTGCTTCGCCGATCCCTGCCCTTACATATGCATCGAATCCTCCTTGTTCATCGATGATGCTCCCCAGATATGTAAAGGTATCCACTTCTTCCAGAGTTCCACCATCAAGTTCAATTGGGTCGGTGCTCTCTGTGTTGAATTTGAGGATCTTGCTCTTTCCCTAGTGTATGCTCAGAACTTTTGCTTCTGAGGTTGCCTCTACGTTGATTGTCTTCCCATGCATTTGTCGGTGTGTGTGGGATAGAAGTGCTAGATCATCCGCGAAGTCTAGATCATCGTGTTGCATCCTACTTGTCCATTGAAGTTCGTGCTTTCCCTCAGATGTAGAGGTTTACTTGATCCAATCAACCACTAGAAGGAAGAGGAAAGGTGAGAGCAAACAGCCTTGTCTGACACCGGTTCTTACTGGGAATGCATTTGTCAGTTGTCCTCCATGCACGATTTTGCACTGTAGTCCGTCGTAAGAATTCCGGATGATGTTGACGAGTTTCTCTGGTATACCGTAGTGTCAAAGAAGTTTTCATAGTGATCTCCTGTCTACACTGTCAAACGCCTTTTCATTATTATTGAAATAAAAACACAAAACAATCCTAAAATTCAGATTCTCCTATCAGGTATAGAGTAAATACGTCAGGGTCATTTTGACTAGTGTTACCGTGTCACCCAACATATCTGACCATAAAATGGGATATTGTGCAGCCCCTAAGCAAGTAATGTACATTAAAATGGCTCAGACCGATAGTCACTGACTTTTGAAGTGGCGATTCTTTAAGCTGAAGGTGGTATTTGGTTATAGTTATTAACAAACTTGCAATGACCGTTCATGAAGTTAAGAATATTTAAAACAAGATTAATTTCTTTGTAGCAAATATGTATATCATGTATAACGCGATTTCAACTTCTACTTAAAAGTAAACAAACCTTAGATGTAATGAAAGAGTAATAGAAGGTCAAATTAAAATAACAAGACCATGAAAAGAATGTCACACAAATCAAAACTAGAAGTTGATATCACTATAATAGTATAATGTGGTAATAATACCATATTTAAAAAAAAGTGAGAACAACAAGTTGTGGAGAATAAAGTTATTCATATTATCACATTTTAGTTTTCATCAACTACATATAACCTGTAATCTTTATAAATCAAGTTTAATTTACATAATTTAAAATGTTATTAGTATAATGAATGTTTAAATAAAGTTTAACAGAATGTTATAAATACGTACAAGAACAGCAATCAGTTACATCTGTGTAAAATCTACATAGAGAAATGTAGTCTACAAGTAAATAACCATCTCCAAGAGTGATTTAGATTGTGATATTATCAAACTTGGTTAATAGTAATCACGTAATAGAAAAGACCAAATCATTCAAAATGATACACTGTGTACCAACACTGTTTCTCAATTAGCTTTAATTTCTTTTACTATATATAACAAAAGCTATAAGAATTCAAATCAGCAGCCTCGGTCTATATATTCACGAAAAATTTGTGGCATCTATATCTCTTTTTGACCAAATATGACTATAATAATAATATTTATTATTATTATTATTATTATTATTATTATTATTATTATTATTATTATCGCTACTAATACACTTGTCCCTAATGCGTTTTTTATGATAAGTTATGTAATACATCTATTCGATAGTTATCCCTGACTCACATATTGGCATAATGGGTTTAGCATTTTTATTATTTGAATATGTATATTATGGTATATTAGAGTAAAGTCTAATGAAGATTCAGTTAAAAATAATACTGCTCAGTTATATGTATTGTGTTAATTTAAATGATGAGCATTTTTAACACTTTGAAATCAAATAATTATGAGAGTTTAAATGATTATGCAATGAGACAGTGTTTCCATCAGTTGACTATATTTGAGAATGTTTGTTAATTAAAGAGTGTGATAGGATGATATAATGAAATAACTTGGACTTAAAATATAACGATAGTAAAATATGAGTCGAGTTACCAAGGTAAAGAAACAGTGATGACTTCATTTTAGACAATTAAATCAGATTACGTGAGTTTACTAGCAATAGTTTCAGTTTCAAAATAGCTATCTGGTTTATTTTGTGGCTGGAATATTTGATGATTAAACTGTTGAATGTTTTCATCTGTACCAATAGGAGACTTTTAGGGGTACGTTCAGGTGGTCTAATGTAAGCTTTTGTTTATATGTAACTGCTTTTTCAGATAAAGGTAAGTTTATACAAACCACTGTCGGTAGCATAAGAAGGGTATGTGTATATTCCTAATTTTCTCTAGAAACATTCTATTTTAGACATGATAATCAATTTGGCTGTTAGATATATTTCTACTAACACTTTCTTTATCATAATGAGCTAATGATAGAATCCTATAACATTCTTAATTCTTCTTTTCTATAGTCTACTCTTTTTATTTTACTTAAAAGTTGTTTGTAGACCTCTATTATCTTCACTTAATTATGAGTATCCTTTATTAGAAAATTTGCTTCTTATTTCATCATCAAAACCCTTCCACCTGGCCTAGGTTTCATTTTTGTGGAACTTAAATTGACTCATCCGCCATCTTTTGGTATCCAATCATTGATTATCCAGCTATTCATTCGGTCAATAGAATTCAGTAAGAACTAAAGGATTAGATAATCATGATATTGACCACTACTCAATGTGCAAATTCATATATCTACCTTTAAATCACATTTTAGTTAAATGCAAGCTAATGATAATATTTGATTGTTTCAACCAAAGTAGCTGTGGAGGAGTTCGCACCTGCATCAGTATCTCAAGTATTGAGCAATAGATCCACTTTATTTAGAAATTAATAAAATAATTTTATCATCAGCTATTCGTATAAGCACTTTACATAACATTAAACATTAGTTTCCATAATTACAGACAAAATGTATACATAATTCATTGACCTATTACAATGATCGATAATAGACATTATACGTGATTGGTTAGTTATCAAGGTTCATTTTATTGTCCTTAAATAACCTTTAGGTTATCAATACAAGAAAGCGTACACCAATGATGACAACAACAAAAGCTAAGCATAATAAAGGTCGATTAATCCTTTTTATCATAGAATAAACTAAATATATTTTGATTACTTCGTAACATTTAGTACATTAATTAAGATCATATAACCAAATTGCCCTGGTTTGTGGAGATAGGTCCTAAATTTGATTGTTTGTATTCACCACAGATTGATGATAGTAGGGTACCATTGAAAACCAGAAAGACCTCGACAAATGTTTCGTCCAAGTATGGGACTACTCAGTCGTGTGCACTGTTGATTCACCCAAGAAATCGGACCCACAGCCCTCAAGTTGGAGAATGTCTAGTCTTCTGTACTACTGGGCTGGTGTGCAATGAAAGAAGTCCCACTTCCACCAGTGATGTAGGTTATGACGTTTACGCAAGTTATCTGTGGTGAACCACATTCCCAAAGTGATAATAAATAGTGATTTTAACGTTTGACTGATATAATTTTAAATCTGAAAGTGGTATTTGTTGTGGTTTAATCTCAACTATGGGGAAGAGGATAACTGAATGCCAGTAAGTACTGAATTACTGTCTCGTTCTAATGTGGGGTAAATTACAAATGCTCATCTGTTACCTAGAGATAGGTCGAACTTAGAATTTTTAAGTTTCATGGTGTATGACTTTTCCAGTCGAGGTCTACCTTATTTTGGATATTCAATTTAATGAATTGTAAAAACTACCTTTTGACAATCAATGTGTAGAACGATGCTTATCGCTAACGGTTTGCTTCCCTAGATGACGTTAGTACGAATTCAGTATAGTTGATTAGATAGCCATTGCAAACCAGAAGGCATTGGTGAGGTATCTCATATAAATCGGAGAATCTTCAATTGTACTTATATTCAAATTTATCCGAAATTGAACTCAGAACTTTCTGGCCTGGCGAAAATTTCCGCAGTTCTAGAGTTAAAAATGGACTAAAAATTTCAACCGTTCAGGATATGAGATAGATATCACTAGTAGCAATAAATTATGACAGCTCAAAATCTCGAAGTAACTGAAGTTAAAGAATGTAAACCACTGACTGTGAACTCAGTGGTGTGATAGTTAAGTGCTTCAGGATAAGCTTGAATATCATGCGTTTATGAACACACGATAATAAGTCTATCTTACGAACCATAAACGGCCTTATGTTTCTAGTTTTCAGCGCTCAATTAGGTATAATGAATCCTAGATGAAAGCTACAAGTAATATAATATTTGGTAAAAAATACTAACAAACCTTATTTAGCTAGGGTTTTCTTAGGCCAAATGTACACCTTCACGTCCCACATCTTTAGGTTACTATTTATTTAGCTCACTTATCTAAATAACTAGTTAACAACATGAAGTTCCTCTCACTTAAGCAGACTACATAAGTATTTTACATGCAAAAGCTGACCAAGACTCTCTGGGGATAATTTCCTGCAGGCTGGAAGTCAGTGGATCATATATTCTGTACACATTTTTGTAGTTCAACACCCTTTTTTAACATTTTGACTACCGGCTATAATTTTGAACATTTTGTTGCATCATTTCGGCGATTTTTACTTTTATCAATTAATTAATCGGAGCACAGACCTCCAACCAGCATTCTCGAGCCAATTCTGTACTGGGCTTTCCTTCCCAGTTCTTCCCAAGTGCTATTCACTCTTTTCATGTCTGCCTTTAATTGCCAGCGTAATATGTTCTTTGGTCTCCCTCTTTTCCTTTGGCCTTGAGGATACTAAGCTGGTGCGTGTCATGTGATGCAGTTTGATGATTTCTTCAATGTGTATCCTATCCATGTCTGGTGTCTTTTCATAATTTGTTCATCGGCTCGATATTAGTTGGTTTGTTCTCTGCCACAGAAGGTTGTTGTCGATGGTGTCCGACCAGCGCATCTGAAATATCTTGAGCAGACAGCTGTTTGCAAATACTTGTATATTTTGAAGGATGCTTTTCCTAGTTCTGTAAGTTTCAGCGCCATACAATAGATCTGTGTTCACATTTGTATTGACAAACATGACTTTGATGTTGACTGATAGATAGTTTGAGTTTCAGATGCTTTTCAATTCTATAAATACTGCCTTTGCCATAGCAATCCATACCTTTAAAAATAGTCCTGGTTAGATTAAAAATATCACGTAAAATATTTCCTTGAATTATCACTAAAGAAGTTTTAATATCGTTTGTTTTAAATTAGAGAACAACTAAATTAAGACATTTAATTTTTATTTGGTAAATATTATGTGTTTTGGTATACCAGTTTCTGTTATATTCACTAATTTAACATTTTGTTCAGTCAACATTGATCAGCATCCAAATAATCAACCCCCCCCCCTTTCCTCATATAGGACGTATCTGGTACTTCAGCCGATGAGTCCCAAATAGGACGAAACGCGCGTCTTGGATTCCACTTGCCAGTCACAATCCAACTTAAATATAACTTGTGTAATACCGCTATATAGAGGCAATCCGCTCAGGATGCATATATGGCAACAGAGGCTGACCAGTTTCAGTCCATTACAAATCAACGGGAAGATACAAGCTTATTCTGAACTAAATAAACTGGGTTGATAGAGGTTTTGGCGATTAAGAAACATGATGTTCTAGAGTCCATCAGAGGTTAATCATGCTTAACTTCTAGATGATTATGTTTTGATGAACTGACTGTGTTTTATTTACTCCTTCTGGTCGACGACACATCTGTGAGGTAGTGTGTAGAAAGCTTATTTGTAGGGAAGCCTTCTTCATTGTGAAAAGTCGGTATGTATAGTGATGCTAGTTTTCAACAATAACAGCCTAATTGGTTCCACAAATATATTAGTATTGTCAGCAGTATAATTTCACCCTTAGATCTTCAATGTACTAATTTAAGAATCACTGCAGTTCACAATATATAAAGCTTGAAGAGAAACATAAAAACCAAGTGTCCCAACCAAAGAACTCAATTACAAAACTTGTCCATGTATCACCGAATCAACAAGATAACTCCGTTTTGGATAAAAAAAGACGAATAATTATTGGAAGCACTTTAATTTATCCAACTACATACAATACATACTAGTTTGAAAGTTCACTTTCATTTACTAGATTCCTTATTTCTATATGTGTTTTACCAGATGTTAAATTTGCATTCTTTTTATGTTTTTATATTGGTAAATGAATTGCTTAGATGTAAGATCTGGACAAATGCTGACCATCATAATTCAGTAGATTGGTTCACTAAATTCCAACTTCATTGATAAGTAGAAATATTCATTTGATAACTTTCACCATTAAATGTATAATTACTGAGCTGCAGTCTCGCACTTACTACAATTAAATTGATCATATAGTTTTAGTTACTCCTATACAATATATTTGATTCAGTCTTGTTTTGATTGATATATTCAAGTACCATGTACATACTTATGTAACCATTTTGAGCCACACTCATATTACGTTAGAGTTTGTGATGCTAATCAGTTGTAAAGAGTTTAAACTATAGAAACATACAAATTGAAAGTCAAGTAACCTAACTAAGAAACTACCTCTAAAATGATTTATAGTCTAAAACTAATTTGTCAATAACTACAAAGATTGATCAAATAAAATCCTTCACAATATCACTAAATTCATTACAACACACACACATCCATTTTTCTTTTTGGACTTAGTAACTCAATTGTGAATGTGATTTTGTTTGACACTAATGAATCTTATTGTGATATAACTGTTATATTCAAGTGGCAAATTCCATAGAAGACAAAACCTATGTCTTATAGTCCACGTATCAGCCATGATATAACTGTTGTCATACTAAGTTGCTTTATTTATTACGTAACACTACTTCAGGTAGCAACTTTTAACATATTTTCTTATACTGTTGCTTAAATCCTTCACAGACTCATCGTCCACAATATTTAGAAATTGTTACTCAGTCGAATTATAAAAATCCTTATTTAATTATTTATCATAACAAATCTAAATGGAAAAGCAAATTTAACTCAGAAACAAGTTGGTTAACAAGAAGATTTTCATTTCAATTACATGAAAAGGGACAAATTAATACAACTAGTACATCGTCGACTATCACTACTACTGGTATCAATAGTTATGAGTTAAATTGTTGTGATAATAGTGCAAATAATTACAGTTTAAAACAAACAAATTCAACAATTCGATCATTACATGATTTATTTCATGCAGCTGTCATTCATCGTGATTATAATCCAACTCATAGTTTGTCTGTAAAATCCTCAAAATCTAAATTGAAATGGTTTCATTCATCATCACAAAAATCAGTGGATCATTTCAACTTTTCTTCCTCAGTAATGTCATCATCATCAGCAACACCATCGTTAGCTGACACTGTAAATAATTTATTAGTAAGTTATAATGATTTTACTACACAGTGGTCATTGTTTATAGCCCTTCGCAAATAACGTAGAACATCCAATTGTTCAGTTTACTTTATCACATCAGTATAATAAGATTAAATCACAAAGATGAATATCAACTTAGAAGAAATAATCGAATACTAATTTTAGCAAAAAGGTTAGCTGCAAAGACAAATTCATGGGATAATTATGTTGAAACTGGAGAGCTAGAAATAGATAAAGAGTTCTTGCCAACATTTAATCAATTCATGGACTGATATCCTGTTTTAGTATAGCAGACATTCATTTTCTTCTCACCTATATTAGTTACCACAGAACATTGAAGTATGCAGGGGCTGGGGATTCATAATGCATGTCTCTACCACCACAGTTGATGAAGATTCATAATCCCATTAACCGGTACACTAATCTTCGTTAGTACTCTGTGTCCCTACTTAGAGCTGCTCACTCGGTACACCTAACATACGCTAGTAATGCTTGGGAGACGTCGAGAGTAAGAAACCTGTAAGCTACCTTTGTCTTTTTGCTGTAGACTTATTTTTTGAAAAATTGGTCCTATATCGTATCTACCTAATATATCTGCTTTAGGCCACAAATTGCTGTTGCAAATGTTTTGATACAACCTAACTGTTTTAACCAAAATAAACTGAGTGTAGTTTGAAATGATAACCTATTAGTTAAGTAATGTTTCTACTCAACTCCAGCTATCGAATCTGTGTGTAACGCAGTATGTAAAAGTTAAATTTTATTATTATTTAGCCACTTAAGTTGAAACGTGAAATATTATCGATTGTCAGATGTATTATTAATTTCAAAACTTGTATTGATACACGCTAAGTTTTCAGCTTGATTTTCATTGAACACTGAAATCTCGACAGCGCTAAAACTACCATTGAGAGCTTGTGATATCTCAAAATATTGAACTCATAGCCATCAGGTCTCATTGATAACATAATAAATTTATACCAATGTTTCAATTTGTTGTTTTACAAATATCGTCTTTTGCAGTCAGTTATAATCAGTGTACTCTTAAAATCATCTAATAATGTCTAAAACATAGCTATTAGAGAAGTAATCTCGAGTGATATTGAAAGTATTAGGGTGCTTATCAGTTTCAGGGTACCAACGTCATAAGGAAATATCTCTTCTATGTAATCGGGAATAAACTTTTGGTTATGTGTAATCATTAAGGCTTGGAAGAGTGATCTCAGGACTTAAAATACAACGCGTTACGTTCAATTAAGTATGACCCTTTTTAAATCGGTTTTCCATACGGTAGGTCTGTATATCCAAAGACTTACTGCTCGAGACGAAGATCTGTAAAGCAAAGTAAAGTATGCATACACTTTAGTGCCATCACACTGCCAACACAACGTAACTTTGAACCTGAGCGTCAAGTTTGTTGCTTTCATACTCACCACCTCCCAACTGACCCACCTAGCATGATGGACTAAGACGGACGATTGGTCTAGCCAGTATATCTCGGTCGATTCGTCACAATAATCAAGCTATTACAAAGTAGCACTTATGATCAGAACCACATCACTACGGTTCTTAATGACATGCTTGGTTACTTATTTTACAATATTATCTATAAGTATAGTGGTTACAAAGAAACATTACTATGAATCTGTCTTTCCAGTATTGTTTGCCTATGAAATGTCATTTTGAGAAATCATCTTATTTTTAATTTTCTAAACAAATTATCACAATAAGTAATTTGGAACTCTGTATTTTTAGCAGTGGAAAATTAATCTTTCTAAATCTTGTGGTGATGTAGGTTAATGGATTAAGTATAAACCCCCAATGGTTAAAATCCTTTTGGGAGATTGTTTTTCATTCATTAACCTCTGTTAAATACTGCTGAAACTGGAACTGGACAGTTGTTTTATCTAAATACAAAATAACCACATCAGTAAGCACGGGCGACTGTGCCACATCAAACGCCTAGCTATTTGTACCACTGGGACGGTGGGTTTCCAATGGTAGTACTCTCACTTCAATCAGTCTTGTGATGCAGCTCAACGATCGTGCAATGACGTTTGGGATAATTGCTTCAATGCTGCCTTATTCGAACTACACTAGAGACGATTTCTCACCAGAACTTTGAAATAGTCTTGAAGTAGGTCACTAATAAACTGATTATCATAGTTAATCTCTAGAGGTTGGTTATAATTTGCTGTTTGTATTCATAACGACTGTACAATCACCGTTCCTAATTCTCCTCGGTATCCAACTTAGATCAGTCTTTAGCAAAAACTAACAGCAAATAGTAAAAGGCATCCATAGTGACAAGTGGAGTCCAGATAAGAAGGAAGCGAATTAGTTATCACTAATGGGATTGGATGATGTTTGCGCTATATCGAAAAAACTAATTGAAGAAAGAATTCTGCTATTACACACCTGCTGATCCAGTAGTGATAAAGTCTGATCATTTTCCCCAAGTCATGACAGTTCTAAGTTTGGTTTATGATTGGATCGTATGTGCCCACTACAGTTGGTGAGTTGAACACTGGGATGAGCATCTGTCCAATGTTTCCTGATCTTCAGTAGTCAAGCTAACAGTTTCCGAACTCAGTTGGCATCATTGTTGTGTGACTTACAGCTGATTATATGAATCAGTACTCGGTAAATGGGTTGCAGCATTATTGTTAGATTAAGTAGAATTTGTTTGTATCAACACTCGGATACAGGTACATCCAGCTGACGAGTTCCGAATAAGACGAAACACGTGCTTTGATTCCGCTTATCACTCACAATCTAGCTGACACAATTATTGTTTAGTATTATTTTAAACTTGTTATTATTGTGTTATTATTTTTTATCTTAAATCATTTATTAGCCTCCTTCAAAATCCTACCAAACTAAATCATTATCTTGTATAATCAACAATTCATATTTGGCGAATTCAACTTCATCCATAAATTTCAATGTAAATTTACCATATAATGTAAATCAATCAACTACATTTCAACGAATGTGTTTAAATCAACAAATTGGATATAATAATAATAATAATAATAATAATAATAATAATAATAATAAAGTGAAGTATCAAAATAGTAATAAATTAAATCTATTACTTGGTTTATTCATGGAATCAGGAAAATATGTCATTATTCAATTTAATTGTATTAATGAAATGAATTTATGCCTAACAATACTGAATAAAATTATTGCAATGAATAAACAGATTAAAGCTTATCCAGATATTGGTAAGTTTGTTATTGTTTCTTGTGTTAGTTAAATGTATTTCAATGTAGTGTTATGTTGTCAGTTCTTTTTATGTAAATAAATAATGTCAATTCATTGGAGATGGATAGGATGCTCCTTGAGAAAATTATCAAACTGTATCATAAAACAAGGGCTAACTGGGAATCATCAAGGTCAAACAAAAAGAGAAAAACCAAAGAACACATTATACCGGGAATTACTGTGAAAGAAAGTTCAGGATAGAATTGGTTGGAGAATACTGGTCGGGAGCCTGTGCTCCACGAAGGGTAACAGACATCGATTGACCGTTTGGTTGAGATAATGCCATTGGAATGACACCGTAAATCAGAAGTCAAAGATCATCATTCAATAAAAAATTCTTATTATTATATACGGGGTGGAATAGAAAACCACAGGATAATGCGCCGGGTTATATTCTGAAATGTGTATTTGATAAGGTCTTAATCTACTGAGTTATACTACTTCCCGAACCCTAACTAAGGACTCCTATTAGGCAGACAGAGATCACCTGTATACGACTTCCTTTCATTCTACGATGCCATATCACAAACTTCACGTTTTTTAAATAATGCAGGAACGCCAACATTTGCAGAATACTTTGTATTCAATGTATTTCGTTGCTTGCTCATCAGCTACATACATGCTATTGATTTTAGATAACTCAAATTATTAATACGTATTTATTTTGTTAATTGAATCGTTTATCTGATCATCGATCTAATGCTACCATGGCAATTGAAGATTAACTACTGATTCCTTTTGAACACAAAGGTTAGGTTTTAATCTTGTAATTGCAATGGCCTCAGCTAATTTTAATAGAATCGGTTTATGTTGATTACTGATGATTTTAAAAGCATTTGTTACATCGACCTCGTGTCCCGTGTCCACCAAATGACGTGTTATTGAACTTCTAGAAGTGGCTGCATCTTTTAAGCATAAGTTCTTCGGGATATGTTCAATAAATCGTAAATTGGCTCGTCTTTCTGTCCTTCCAATGTACCTGCTTTTGCAAGTACATGTGAACTGGTAAATACAATTGGAGGTGACATGAGACGGATATTTATCAACTTTTACTTGACTTAATAAACATCGTGTTTTGTAGAGCATTAGTAGTTTGGCAGCAGGGAATGTTTGTTTGATGGCTGTTCTAAGTCTTTGATTGAATTGTCTGGCTACTTGATCTCCTTTGAATACTTCCTAGATCACTCATTCACTGTTACTATAAATGTCGCATAGTATAGAATCTGTTTTATTGACACTTGTAAAAATATTTCTAAGCAACCCGAATAACCGTTATAAGAAAGATACTGTTATATTATTACCAGTGTTCGTCGACACACACTTCCAAACCTCAGAAATATTTATGATAATGTTACTAGTAAATAACCACAATCTTTCAGATTCGTTATGATGAACAGTAGGTAAGTTAGATTGTTATAAGTTTCTAGCTTTCATTGGACGTAGATGGATCTTATCTATCATGTTGCCAACAGTATTAACACAGCTACTCAAATACACAAATTTTCAGCTGCCTAAAATGCTTCACCACAAACTGTTGGGGTAGATACAGACTTTTGTTAGTCCAGTTGAAGTAAATTGTATTTTAAAGATGTAAGTTCCGTGCCTACTGTACTTAAAAAGTATGATAACTTAGACCATCTTCTACTTTGCTCATTCCTTTTCGTCATAATAGTTTAATATAGACTATTCTCATTTCAACAAAAAGGTCACTTGCTTTTTTCTTCGTAATCATTCTCATTTACTTCATTGTTCAGTACTACATAAACATATACATTATATTACTTTCAATCATATTTAAGTAGTTCGTGTACTGTCTAGACAAAATGAATTTAATTGTTTCCATTAAATAAACAAAATATTGATAAAATCACTCTCACTAACTCACTCACTCGTACTATTTGTTCATACGTAAATATTTTGATTCAATGATGTAATGAAATTATACGAGACAGTAAATTTTAACGAGTATAAACATTACAGGGTAGATTGAAATTCTACCTGACGTAGCTTCGATACCCAATCATGTGCAGTCACACACTCACACACTGATAGACATTTAATGAAGTTCCTTTTTTCATTCACCACTTTATGTAGTAACCACTTAACTACATAAGTCAATTAGTGTAAAATTAAAATGACTTTACTTTTTATGTCATAAAATATGATTTAATGGTGATAGATCAAATTTAGTTATCACTATTCTGCACTGAGAGATATAGTTTAGTTGTTATTATGTTGATGGAATTAAAGCTTGCATGTGGTAGTGAGTCACACTATTCTTAATGCCGGTTAGCTGGATTTAATTGCATTTCAGTGCTTAACAACACCAGTGGGAATATATAAACACATTCCAGTTATATATATATATATATATATATATATATATATATATATATATATATATATATATATATTGATTATCTTTGACCTTAATATCGGTGATTGATTTAAATCATCACAATTTAGTCAGTGTGGGATTAAATAGTTTTATAGCTTCTCCACAACTTTTAAGAACTTAGCTGGAAATCGGTTGATGGTTTTAAACACTAATTTGAATAATGTAATGTAGTTTCTAATCGCGTTCTAACTAACGTCAGTTTTTGATATTGACTTCAAATAGTCAATTATTTTACGAGTACTATACTACTGTATTCTAGTGGTCTCTCTTCTTAACTGGTAGCTCACAAATGTTTTGTCAACTTTATGGTCTAAATATTTCTATTGAATGTCTTGTTCAGTTAGCATCCGGTGATTTGATTGACTAACCTTCACCAATGACCTGAAGCTCATACTTCGAGGAAGTAAGTGAAAAGTGATTATCTTTTACTCCAAATGCAGGCAATCATATCATCTGATTGAACCTTCAATTCCTGTTACTGAACCTTGTTAGTATAAATCAAGTCGTTATCCTTTCCAAATCAGTTTCATAATAAAAAACCATATCTGACTATTGTGTTTATGAAATTGAAGTTGATAAGTTAACAAACTCACCAAGTTGAGGGCAGATTCGATGAATGAAAATGAGATCTTACGCTGAGAATAATAAATTATTAGGACTACCTAGTAGAACGGAGGTGATTTAGAGTGTTTAAGGCGCTTTTAACCAAAATATATTAGGCTTCGAATTCATTCTACTTATTTCTCATCAACAAATTAGCTTGTAGATGACTATAAAACCCTGTACTTGGTTAGTTAGGTCATTATGACTGTCATTGCAGGAGGATGCTTCACAATTACTATTACGAATTCAAATCATTTACTTTTACTTAAATAAATTCTAGATTATCCGACATCCGTTTTTTATGAGACTTTATTTAGCGTTATTAACTAGTCACATTTTCGTAGAGCTTCAGAGTTATCATCTGAAGAAGATTTCCTAGTAAGTATATGAAGTCGGTTATTATTGGTTATTGTGAATATTGTTGAATTTGAAGATTTAAATCATGAAGTGACTGGTAGGCAACCACTAAAATTTGTCGGTATTGGACTCATAAGTAGCATTGAGCATTCATGACTCCATCATGGATTGAATCCAGTTCTTTCCCGTTGTTCAGTGAAAACCTGACTTTTGCAACATAGGTAGTATGAATAATGAAAAATATTCTGATTCGGTTGTTTAGGTAATGTCTAGGTTACAAGCACGTGACGTCAGTAGATTGATAGCATAAATATGTGATTCACTTCCTATGGCAATCACAAACGTGATAAATTATTATGAATGGATGATTAATGTTAATCTTCTGGTTTTGTTGGACAAAATGAGCTGGTTAATCTAAGAATATTCTCCCCATTCATTTTTATTCCGAATTTCACATTATGCATTGAAATTAGTTAAGCAGCTAGTGTGAGTCAGAAAATGATGCCAGATGTTGTGTCTTAGTTTGCGACCCCTTATCCACAACCCTCTCCCTCGTTTAGGATCGAGCCCACAACCTTTAGGCTTTGTGGAGATCTCTGAACAGTTGGGCCACTGGGTAGATTTCTAACCTTAGTCAATGGAAGAAATATGTACTTTGTGTTGCTTAACTTTACTAACAGACACAGAGATACTGTCGAAGTGTGACGATTAATGATACTGCTATGTCGTATTATGTAATGTTAAATGACTCCTAAAAGTCACTTATGTTTATTTCAACATTTATTTTTACTTCAATTAGTTTTATCTACATTTATCTTTGTCTACTTATTACAGAATTCACATGGTCTGTCAATGTTCACTTTAAGCCTAAAGATTACACTAGTGCTCGTTTAATACCAAACAGCAGTGGATCACATTATTTGTGTTTTACAAGTACAGAAATACTTTTAATTCAAGGAAATCTATGTGTACCTAAACTGATAATTTTAGTAAGTTTATTAATGTAATAACTAATCTTTATTCGTTATTAGGTATTGTGGAGATTGTTGAACTTGAATTTGATATCAGGAATTTTCCTAAATAAGACAACCATTGAAAACCAGGAAGCACTGGCTAACTGTTTAGTCTAAATATAGGGCTTTGCAGAAGTGCCCGTCCATAATATCACTATATAATCAACCATAGAGCACTCGAGCTTCTTAGAAAATGCTTAATTGGTAAACCACAGAACTGGGCAACATCCAACTGCTGTTTATAACTTCGGTCTATTCACGATATATACAGGCGACATCATACATTCCATCGGTGGGTAACTCCCTTAGATTTAACATGGTTAAACCCTAGTAATTCTGTCCTCATACTATTGCTCCATAAATTACCTTCTGAAGTTAGTCACTGGGGATTCAGCTGATATTGATTTCAGTTGAGTGGCATAAAGATTATTGAATTTTGTCAGCTAAGTGTTTTTCGTGAAGCTTGAATACCCTAGGCTCAATTATATGGTTAGGATTGTGGATGCGCACCTCTTGGGAGTCACATATTAAGACGAAACATCTATTCATTACCTACTTATTTGCAATGGTTATCTCACTCAGAACAATTCGTAATATTAAATTCATTTAATTTCATCTCATGATTTGAGTCAGCGCTTCCCTACACCCTATACATAAACAAAATCATAAATTATTATGAGGTTTAAATATGCTTTAAGTTACAGAAGGAAATTTTATTAATCGTTGTTGTTGTTACACATTAGCTTAATGGTGCAAATATATCAATGATGGCATAATATAATATTGCAAATAAATTAATCATATGCAGAAGAATAATCTGGAACAATGATAGTAATGTAAGACTAATGGGCTAGAAACGAATTGTTGTATCGTTTGCAAGGTTTGATCTAAACCGACAGTGACTTACAAAAAGCCGATGTTACATTTTAATTCGGTATTACGTAATCAGCTTATGAAGTGACATGTTTATGACGGAAGATGTGTTATAGCAATTTAAAAATACTTAAAGGTTAGCTCTGAGACTTCCTAAAATTCAAATGATTTTTTATCTTTTCGTAAATATATTAAAGGCCCTAAATTGATCAAGCTCTGAAACAATACATGTATCCTGGGCTGTATACCTTCATTAATTGTGTATCGAAGTATTCTGATCAGGACTAATATACAGCAATAGAAGCCTATGATTTTCAGGCCTTAACAACATAAGGAAGATATAAATACACTTTAATTATATAAACACCTTCGATATACTAGTGTGGATGTCTGAAATCAGTAGCTCAGCGTGGAACGCGAAATTGCTTGAAGTGAACAGACTAAATTTAAGTTACAATGTGACCATGAACACTGGGATATTAGAGGTAGGTTCAACCAACAGAACCCATGTCCGAGATTTCACTTGATAACTACAAGCTGACTTCAAACATCAATTAATTGACAGAATTTAAAGAACAGGAAACATTATTTTGATTACTGTGTCGAGTAGTGCGTGAAATGTGTAGTTTAATTACATACTACGATACCTTTGAAAACCTATTTGTTTCCAGTTTTTTGTGGTTCAAGTTACTATTCATTCATCTTCTTCTTGTTTTTGTTCCAACCAGTATCGATTCATACGTCAATGTACTTCACGGAGAGATGGTCAGTTTCGTCTGTACACAGGCCGTGCTTCACCAATTGGCGAGTGTGAAATAATTTTTGAATTAGCTGATTATATAGAGGCAGAATATGTACATGAACAGTGTGCACGGTTAGATATTTTTTGAAGTTTTTTCTTGAAATTTGTTTCATATGTATTGGATATGTCTAGTGCCTCAGAGATTCATATTAACTTGTTAACCACCTCTTAAGTCACCAGCTAGTTCCTTATTCTAAGACAAAAAACATAAAACGAAAGTTTCAGTTTTATGGCACGTTTTATGTTAGTCAGTTAGTCGTTAGCAACGTCGAACTTGACATTAATCCAAGCTCATATACTTCATCAGATCTATTGGTTGGAAGTAAAATAAATGTCCGTAAACGTCAAAGTGCTCACTGATACTATAAATCACCGTATGATTGGGTGATGCGAGTTAGTTTCTCTGGAGAAATACCAATTTATTAAAGACTTCATATACGTTTAGTTATTAAAAAGTAGAGCCCGCTAGGTTGCCTTTATTGGTTTCATTGTCTTCATTAATCTTTGTATTCCCGTTGAATGACTTATTTGGTCGATCTCTCTATGGTTGCCATTCTTCGTATGTGTTTATGCCGTTGATCAATGTTAACATGTCTACTGATGTCGACCAATCTGAATGTCAAGCTTAAAGAAGTTTGATTAAATTCCCTTGACTCAGAATGCTGACACTGTTAAATAAAAATTCATGCCATATCATTCCACTGTTAGCCTATGCTAGTGTGTGCTCTAGTAAACTGGAAGTCTACATTACCCAGTATAATGTTTTTTGAGATTGGCACGATTTACGTTGTAGATGATGTTGCTTTCTTGTTCCTCTCTCTTTGTATTTATCAGTTACCACATAGTGACATGAAATTACTCTACATATTCCAGAATTCTTCCTTGCGATTTGTAGGATTCTTTTAGGTATCCTTGGTCAACCTGTTTCCCGGTTTATAAAGTTTATTTTACGATGTGAATTAATTCACAAACATTTTCACGAAATTGCTGAAATAGCCCGTTGAATTGAATTAAAACAGTATGCGATGGTTAGTTATTCCTTTCCAATATGATATTCCTCGCTGTATAAAAGTTAAATTCCTCCTACAAGACCTGAAGATTCTTGGCTTGACTTCTGATTCTCATACTAAGAGGAAACAGCCGTCCCCTTCTTCTTGGTTTAAGTCATTGGTAACATAAGCTACAAATTACATTTCCCAAACTTCTACTGACATATGTGCCTTTTTAGAAAGTGGCTATCAAGAGAATATTGACTTATCAATTATGATCAGCCCGCGGCTCTTCTAGGGTTGTTACCCGTCCCAAGCCCGGGTAAAGGAGGAGGGTTGGGCATAGGGCTAGCACCCCTATCCCGTAAAACACAAGTTTGCAAAAAAAAACGCTAACCAGAATAAACAAACCTAACTCTACGCTGGAAGTGAAAGGAATCTATATGACGCTTCATGATGAAAGCCGAGATTCTTCGGAAGTCATGAGGCCGATGCTACCCTTTCTAACGACTAGAGCAAAATTTTTATAGGTACATGGAATGTTCGGACAATGTGGGGGACAGGGAAGATCACCCAGACAGCAGCAGAAATGAACAGATACAACTTGACTGTGCTCGGGATCAGCGAAACGCATTGGACTCAAACTGGACAGAAAGCATTAGCCACGGGAGAGGTGCTACTATATTCCGGGCACGAAGAGGAAAATGCCCACACACCCAAGGAGTTGCTCTGACGCTGTCTAAGAAAGCGCGCAATGCACTTGTAGGATGGGAACTACATGGACCCAGAATCATCAAAGCATCTTTCAAGACAATGAAGAAAAGGATTACAATGAACATCATCCAATGTTATGCACCCACCAACGACGGCAACGACGAGGACAAAGATCAGTTTTATGATAGGCTGCAGTCAATTATAGCGAAGTGTCCAGGAAAGGATCTGACAATCCTAATGGGGAACCTAAACGCCAAAGTCGGAATGGACAACACCGGTTACGAAGACATCATGGGACAACAGGGACTGGGAGGAAGAAATGAAAATGGTGAAAGATTTACAAATCTATACGCTTTCAACAAAGGGGTTATAGGTGGTACATTATTCCCCCACAAACGCATACACAAGGCTACATGGGTCTCACCGGATCATACTACAGAGAATCAAATTGATCATATATGCATCAATAAAAAATTCAGAAGATCAATGGAAGATGTGAGAACCAGGAGAGGAGCTTATGTAGCTTCAGACCACCACCTAGTGGTTGCCAAAATGAAGCTGAAGCTAAAGAAGCAATGGATAACTGAAGTAACAGCATTACAGTGGTTCAATACAGCCTCTCTTCGGGATACTGACAAACTCAAGGAATTTAAAATAACTCTCAACAACAGGTTTCAAGCCTTACAAGATCTGCTGAACGAGGAAGAAACCACTATGGAGGACAACTGGAAAGGAATCAAAGAGGCACTAACTTCAACTTGTCAAGAGGCTCTGCGCCGCAAGAAACACCATTATAATGAATGGATTTCCACAGAGACCCTGAGCGAAATTCAACAAAGTTGGAACAAGAAGGCAGAAATCAACAACAGCCGAACTAGAGCAGAAAAAATCAAGGCACAAAATGAATACACAGAAGCAAATAAACAAGTAAAGAAGAGTATTCGAGCCGACAAACGTAAGTATATCGAAGGCCTTGCAACGACAGCGGAGAAAGCTGCAAGAGAAGGAAATATAAAACAGCTATACGAAACAACGAAGAAACTGGTAGGGAAATATTGTAAACCAGAGTGACCGGTCAGGAACAAAAAAGGCAAGCTAATCACCGAGATTCAAGAACAAAGAAACAGATGAGTAGAACATTTTGAGGAACTCTTGAATAGACCAGCTCCAACGAACCCACCAGACATCGAAGCAGCATCTACAGACCTTCCGATAGATGTCAATTCACCAACGGTGGAAGAAATCAAGATAGCCATCAGTCAGATCAAAAGTGGGAAAGCAACAGGACTTGACAATATACCAGCCGAAGCACTCAAGTCAGACATAGACATAACGGGCAAGGATGCTCCACGTTTTATTCAAGAGGATCTGGGAAGAAGAACAGGTGCCGGCAGACTGGAAAGAAGGATACCTTATCAAGATACCAAAGAAAGGAGATTTGAGTAAATGCGAGAACTACAGAGGGATCACGCTATTGTCAGTACCCGGAAAACTCTTCAACAGAGTGTTGTTGAATAGAATGAAAGATTCAGTGGATGCTCAACTTCGAGACCAACAGGCTGGTTTCCGTAAGGATCGGTCATGCACAGACCAAATTGCAACACTACGCATCATCATGGAACAATCAATTGAATGGAACTCGTCACTGTGCATCAACTTCATCGACTATGAGAAGGCGTTTGACAGCGTAGACAGGAGATCACTATGGAAACGTCTTCGACACTACGGTATACCAGAGAAAATCGTCAACATCATCCAGAATTTTTACGACGGACTACAGTGCAAAATCGTGCATGAAGGACAGCTGACAGATGCATTCCCAATGAGAACCAGTGTCAGACAAGGCTGTTTGCTCTCACTTTTCCTCTTCCTTCTAGTGGTTGATTGGATCATGAAAACCTCTACATCTGAGGGAAAGCACAGGATTCAATGGACAAGTAGGATGCAACTCGATTATCTGGACTTCGCGGATGATCTAGCACTTCTATCCCATACACACCGACAAATGCATGGGAAGACAATCAACGTAAAGGCAACCTCAGAAGCAATAGTTCTGAACATACATAAAGGAAAGAGCAAGATCCTCAAATTCAACACAGAGAGCACCGACCCAATTGAACTTGATGGTGGAACTCTGGAAGAAGTGGATACCTCCACATACCTGGTGAGCATCGTCGATGAACAAGGAGGATTCGATGCAGATGTAAGGGCAAGGATCGACAAAGCAAGGGCAGCATTCCTACAGTTGAAAAATATATGGGGGTCCAAACAACTGTCCACCAACCTCAAAGTTAGACTCTTCAATTCGAACGTCAAGACAGTTTTTCTCTATGGAGCTGAAACGTGGAGAACTACTGCAAACATCCTCAGGAGGGTACATGTATTCATCAACAACTGTCTACGTAGAATATTGAATGACTGTTGGCCGGAAACCATCAGCAACAGCCTACTTTGGAAGAGAACAAACCAACTTCCAGCTGAAGAGGAAATCAGGAAACGACGTTGGAAATGGATAGGACGTACATTGCGCAAATCATCAGACTGTATCACGAGACAAGCATTAACTTGGAACCCTGTTGGAAAATGGAAATGAGGAAGGCCAAAGAACACACTGCGTCGAGAGCTGGAAGCAGACATAAAAAGGATGAACAGCAACTGGTGACTGTTGGAAAGGATTTCTGAGGACAGTTGAATGGAGAATACTGGTGAGTGGTCAATGCTCCTCCGAGAGGGGTAACAGGCGAAAGTAAGTAAGTTAGTTAGTATCCACTTTAGCTCAATATCTCTATTGATAACCAATATCTAGTAAAATTAGTAGAACAGGGTTCGACTCTTAGTGTATTCATCATTAACATGGATGTGGAGGTACATCCATATAATGATATGACAAAGCAAGTGTTTTAAATTATATTATTAGCTACAATTCAACTTTACTTGGATTGTATTTTAATTACATTATTGTTCTAAACTGATTATTTTGCGTCACATCTGTATTTCTGCCAGACAGAATTATTTTATTTTTGTTTTTGGTAACTTAGTTTATCCGAATTACATTTTTTGTGAAATGCAATTGATTTGTAGTAGTTTGCTTCTTGACTATGATAGGTTGTCAGGAGGAGGTTAGGGTCGGGTAGATAGCAGGAAACCCTACTTCACCTAGGTTTTGTGCTATTTGACACTCGTTTTCAAGGCGCACCTGTAGTCCTAAGGTATTTGGTGCTTCCTTGGAGAGTTAAGGCCGTCTTATTCAGCTTAATAGTCTATGACTGATACTACTGAGCCATCTAAACTGTAACTCAGTGATAAAGCAGTGTGTACACTTCAATCTTACCAGTGGTCATGGACAGCACGAATAGGTCACTTGGTACAAACTTTGAATCCGGGTAACCCGAGTTTGTTTCTGCATTCTATCATCAGTTTCCTTAAAATTTCAGATGTGCCTTTAAATAAACTTGTGTTAAATAATACGGAACCTAAGTGAAGAAATGTTTCATGCTGACAACCTCTAACAATCTACTATTGCAATATAGTCGATAGATTTTCGAATCACTTAGTCAAATTATCTAATTTAAACTTGATAGATGAAAATCGATCAGCGCTATGAAGGACTTGACAGACAGGATATTGATTGTCAGTGATAAATCAATATATCTCTAGAGTAATTCTGTTTAATCAAATTGTCTCATGTTAAAATAGAATTAAGTCGAGAATATGTGTACCAATAATAACCTAAGTTACTGTGGCTTGTCATGGTGATTATTGATTATGAGGTCTTACATCATACGCTGACTATTATGCCACTAAAAAGTAAGGTGTGGTGGATGCTAGCTAGGTGGTTTCACTATCAAGCACTTACTGTAAATATCATAACATCCTTAGGTTCATATCATGTAGAGCTGTGATGAATGTAGCTGTTAAATCTCATACTATGATGAAACAGTTATTCTGTGCCTCTTAGTTTTCAACGAATGTTCAAGTGATATCAGTTCACAGTTTAAAATTTCTCAATAACATCTGCAATATTTTCATTTGAGTTTGCCGATATTTAGCAACACATCTACTTGGTCCGAGCTTCTTCAGATAAATAATGAAGATCTTAGTTATTTCCCTAAATGAAGCTCGAACCAACTTACGAACGAAACATCTACGTGGTGAATAATTTTTTCAGTAATTTTATAGTTACAAAGATAAAAAGTATAAAAATCTGTGCACACTACACAATAAATCAGTTTCAAATTACTTGTATATGAGAAAACACAGTTAAATTTCCTGCTAAACATTCATTTTAATCAAAATTAACTGAATTTCAGCGATTTAAACTTTATTCACTTTAGGCTACTTATTTATGTTGAGTAGTATATAATAAGGCTCATATACAAACTCAGTCAATCATATACAAAGTAAAACCAGGCACATATGAGTATTGATTCAAACTACCATATCACATAAGTAGGACGAAGTTAAACTAACAAGACTAATTCTACAACAGGAAGGAGTAAAACAAAGGTATCAATAAAAAAAATAATAATAGAATTTAAGATAAATACGAAGAGTCAGTTAACTGTGACTAATTCCATTCAATATCCTTTCAACCAGTGATTGCTATCATAGTACAAGTCACAAGGAGGCAGTTTACACATCCTAATCTAATTCGAAATAATCATTCAATAATTTAAGTTGGATTGTGACTGGCAAATGGAATTCAGGATGCGCGTTTCGTCTTATTCGGGACTCATCTGCTAGATGTACCTGCACCCCAATGTTGATGTCCACACTGGGATTCGAACTCAGTCCGCTTCGTGTTCGTGGATTCCACTTGCCAGTCACAATCCAACTTAAATATAACTTGTGTAATGCCGCTATATAGAGGCAATCCGCTCAGGATGCAAATATGGCAACAGAGGCTGACCAGTTTTAGTCCATTACAAATCAACGGGAAGATACAAGCCTATTCAGAATCATTCAATAACTTTATAATATCAGACAGAAAACCTAGTTTTCTGCCATTTTTATTTATTGTAATTTCTTTCTTTCTACATTGTTTTCATTATAATTTTCTTTACTGTCTAAAAGTGAACGACAACAACAACAACAACAATAACAAAATACAATCAACTAATTAAAATAGACATAAACATTTCTAATTCAGTTTCCTTTATTTAGATCTTCTTTCTTTTACGCATGTCATGAAAACTATCAATTTATTCATAAATGTGTGTATGTGTTTGTCCGCGTTTATGTGTTTATCTCACATTGTTTATATGTCTGTTCACTAATTAGAAATATGCATTATTGTATACTGAAACTAGGAAAAACAGACACACGGAATTTGTACACATACGGTTTATTTTTGTGTGTATCTGTTGTAGTGATAGAGAAGTTTTGGGTATCAAGAGAATAGTTTTAGTCTGATTAAGTTCTCCGTTTTAATATTTTTGTTCATAAGATAAATCATAACATTAGCAAAAGATAACTTATCAATGAGACATTTTTGTATAAAGTGTAACTGGGTGGTAAATAGAGGTGGGGGTGGGGCATGGAAAAATAATAAGCATGTAAATGGTTTGTTGTTGTTATTGTTACTGATATCAATGTTACTGTTTCTTTGTTATACTCATTGTTATTATGACTGATGAAATTAAAAATACAGACGAAAGTAGTGATATAGCCACAAGGTTAATGGCAATGTACTATAATGGAATGTGGTTCTGTGAGAATTAGTCTAGAGAAAACCCTCAACTTAGTTTTTGTGCTATTTAGCATTCATCAGCAACTTGATCGCAATAATTCGATTGACACTACAAATGACTTGACAAACATATCAGTGGCTACTACTTTGTGATCAATCAAATCTCCAGGAGGTCACTTACGGTGCAAATATCCCAGGAGTAACGATTGTAGACTGTAAAACTGAGTGATGTCAAATCGGGTCCTCCAGTTCCCTCAAAAATCCAGGATTATCTTAAAGACCAATGTCAGAGAGCGCAAAATTCAGTTAATGGTACTCCTCGCCAGTGGCTGCCTTTAATTCAGCCAGCTCACTGGTGCAGATGGTTAGGCGTTCGTCGAAACGTAGGTCCTGGGTTCGATTTCCCGCTTGAACTAACGCTAAACACTACTGAGGGGTCCCATACTACGATGAAACAAACGTCTAATACTCCCTAGTTTCCACTAGTACTTTACTATCATCAATCTGTGACGAATTCAACCAAATAAATAGCTTAATTAAAATACAACATTTTAAACTGTTAAGTGGCGAACTATACCTACTGATAATAATGTAAATTTGGGGAAGAATACAAATTTGTAGTCTGATCAGTACTACTGGATAGTTTATTCTACCTTTAAACTATCCAGAGTGAGTTGATTAATATTTTTTTAAAATTTATGACTATAAGTTAAAACACAATGTAGAATAGAAATATCATTGATATCGTTGACAACTATAAACTAATAATGCATAGACCTACCTTGATCATAAGGTTTCTAAGAATCCCATGACATTCAGATTAATTAAAAATCAGTAGGCGCACCAACATTATATGCAAACTACTAATCAACAGACTAAACTCAATCAAGTATATGGTTATAAGTCAAGAGAAAAAATAATTAACATAAATATAGTGTTTAAAAATTCCCATGTTTATCAAAAATAAAAACGTTTGAATGAAGAATATTCTTTTCGATAAATGCTCATCAGGTTCTAAGTTTGTTTAGTTTGTTTTATCTGGTTAGCGTTTTTTAGCAAGCTTATGTTTTACGGGATAGGGATGCTAGCCCTATGCCCAACCCTCCTCCTTTACCGGGGCTTTGGACCGGCAGCAACCCTAGAAGAGCTGCGGGCAAAGGCCAAAGGACACTGCATCGACAGCTGGAAGCCGACATTAAAAGGATGAACAGCAATTGGAAAAAGCTGGAAAGGATTGCTCAGGACAGAGTTGAATGTAGAATACTGGTGATCGGCCTATACTCCTCCGAGAGAGGTAACAGGCGTAAGTAAGTCATCAGGTCCTACATTTATTAGTTCAAAATTATTAGTCACAAGGATAGCCAGTTCTGAGGCAAGTAAAACATTATTTAGATATCAAGGATAATTGGATAATTGGTAGCTTTTTCATCGAGTTATTTGTCAAATACGAATGAAATAATAACCATCATCATGTAACTTGTGAAACGTAAACGACAATTGAGATAAACAAGATTATTAGTCAAATATATATAGGTATCTCTGTATATGGTTGATTAACGCATATATATTCTCCTTCTGGATGTGCATTTCCATATTATTATTATTATTATTGTTATTATTATTAGTAGTGGTAATCAAAGTACACAGAATGAATTTAAATATCACATTTTAAGATCAAACAAATGAATTGATTGTAATTATGTCTATTTTTGTTATTGTTACTATTTGACGAATTTTGATTATCGTTCACTCCATTTTACAAACTCTTACCCATTCGGTTTCATTTTAAGTAGGATTTGACCTTTGATCTAATCGTGTTTTGCTACCACCCCATCTCCTATGTAACCCATATACAGAGATACTTATACACATACTTGACTAATAATGTTGTTTATCTTATTTGTCGTTTACGTTTCACAAGTTACATAACGATTATTATTTCAACATTAGCATTCTTATTTTATGAATAACCCAAAGAGAAAAACTTTATATCCAATTATCCTTGATATCTAAATAATGTTTTACTTGCCTCAGAACTAGCTATTCATATGACTAATAATTTTGAACTAATTAATGTAGAACCTGATGAGCATTTATCGAAAAGAAGAATATTCTTCGTTCAAACGTCTTTGTTTTTGATAAATATGGTGACTGATGAAGACAATTAAATTCACAATGGCAACCAATCACATATAAAATAATTGAAATTAGCTGGTTGAAGGTCCATATCATAACTAGAAAGCTCACTCCTAACTAAAATACTGGCTGAAATAATTTGAACGAAAGTGGAAACCTAATAGTTGAACCACCTGGGACAGATAAATCAATAATACTCCACATTTAATTGAATTTTTATCACAGAATAATTCGTTGCAGTTAAATGTCGTGCCTTTTTTTTTAACGTTTTGTATATCTTAATCAAATGCAATTTACTGAAAGGAAGAGGTGGAATTGTATTCATTGTTCATTTGTACTTTTCAGTTGAGCGAATTTTAAATGGTTGTGTGGTATTAGTAGATTAGTTTCCTGAAGAAAGACTTTTTGACTTTAGGTATTCACAAATTAGTCTTACTGTGATGGGATACTAAAGCCATTCAAAACATACTTAAGCAGTTAGCAATTAGTGGCAGTAGGTATAATATGTATTTTTCATCTTTTAAGTACTATTTTCATCCACAAGAGGTATTTAATAATTAATGTGTTGGTAACTTTGTGATTAGGATATTCAACATTTTGTCACTAAGCTGCAAGTTCGAAACCACTCTAGTTCCCATATGTCTAAGCAAGATAATATCACTAGCTGATGCAATGTGGCTAAAATCCTAATAAACGGAAGCTGTACTTGATAAGCTACCTAGGTTAGTTTGTAAGACGTAGCTTTTTCGATTTGTTGGTCGGTCTGTGTTATCGTATATGCCTCCAAATCAGATCTTCTCGATATGGATTCAAGTCACAAATTAGATTAAATTCGGATTACGATTGACATACATGACTCGTCAGTTGGGTGTACATAATGCCCAGTATTGATACTGACATTGACTTTCGAACTCAGTCCGTCATATTACCTATAGTTAAACTGACACCAAAAAATAGGAAACCATAAAGATCTATTTCTTTCTAGTATGGGACTCGCCAGAAGTAAATACCTACATCCTAGTGATTGTATCTATCGACTTATCATAGGTTAGAGTCTCGCAAAGAATATCGGTTCCCAAAAATTACAGACTCCCTATTGAAGACTGTCAACTTCTACAAATCCTAAGGTGAGTTGGACTTTCTGTTGAATATTTCCACTTGCGTAGCATATGCCGTGGTATTCTATGTTAAAGAAAATCAGTGTATAATAATGATCTTTTTAACTAGTTCATCGATCATTTGCTTCATCTCTACCTATTTACCCTCATTATAAAAATTCCTGCTAGTACTAGATTTAAATTTTCAGGATACTTTTCATTGTAGTTTCACATCACTTGGTCTAAAATCAATCCAAGTTGTTAAAATTATGGCTCTGTATCAGTTCTCTGAAAATGCCTGTCAAGCTTTAGACAAGTGTCGATCAGTGTAGCACAAAATATATGCCTATAGTTCCCTGCGAACTACTTTTAGTCACCTTATATGAATACTCTACTTAATACTATCTTTTATATCATTTATTCACTATACTACTTATAAGTATGGTAATTTATCTACACGTTATTTGTTTTGTAACAGGTTAATGCACCAGTCTAGTAGAAACAAACCATCATCATCACTGTCCTCATTATCTTCATCTTCAAAGCGTTCTAATTCTAAATGGAATAGATTTGGCTTCAACAAAAATAAGTAAGTAGTTGTAATTTCCTGTATTTGCTAATATTTAAGGATACTAGTCCCGATAAATACTGACTTACTGATGAATTCATGAAAGTACATTTGCCAATATGACGCAAAATATAGAAGTATGAACTAATAAAATGATTTCAGGGGTTTATCCGAATGATAGGTTGGTCTTATAACTTACCCTAATTAAGATTAAAGAAATGCGATCTAACTGATACTAATCACTGATCATCGAGTTTATAATGGCAGACTAAATTAGAAGCTTTTGTCCACTTCCACTCTTTTTTGTGAAACAGTGAAATAAGTATAAAAATTCGTATGACTTGGTAGTTGCGCAAATGCTATTTGTGACACAACTGGTGACACCAATCTACGCATTATGAAAGCCAAAATTACTTATACCAATATAGGCTATCTTTGATCCTGTCATGATGCTTGTGAACACCTGTTCTCACACAGATGATAGTATTCTACGATTTCCTCTGTTTGATTACCACTGTCTTCGAAGGATCTCTGACATCCAGTGGAAACATCGTGATAATATGGTGTGGTTACATGATATGTGATTGGGCCCAGCAATCACACTCTAGTCTGTGTCGCTACCTTCAAACATCGGTTTCGGTGACTTAGGTATGTTTTGTTATTGTTATAGAGACTTCTATACCGTTTTATATTTGGTGATGGTATAACTAAATGGAAAAGGCGAAAGTAATCAGTTTAACATACAGTTTTGTGGTATAAATGGAAAGTGTACAGGATTCGTTGTTACTGGTTCAGCATGATTACCTGTTTATAGTCTTAGAAATAGTGAAACCCAATGACAGACATCAATGGTAATTCTGGCGTATTTTACTTCAAACTTCTTCATAAAATAAGAGGAATTTTTAACTGAATCTTATAGTCTATATGATATAAAACCGTCGATAATTTACCACTTAATACTGTGATTACTTAGCATGAATTCAGTTTCTACTTTGTTGTACCGATTAAAACATCTTATTAGAATGACAACAGTAGGTCGCCTTATTCAACTGGCAACATAACTCACACGTCATGAACATTCGAAATAAAATCAGTTGAACAGTGTACAACTAAACGTCTTCCTAATATTATGAAATTCAATGATCCAATTTTTAAGTAGATTAACTAATGACAATATGAGGTATTATAATCAATTTAATGCTATGAAGGATTAGTTTGCATACCTTAGTGCTACAAGAAGTTTGCTTGAATTTGAAAGGATCAGTGATAACATTTACCAATGTGGTATTCAATAAAATGGATTATATTAATACTCGAACATTGGTTTTTTGAATGATAATGATTTTACACATCACTGAAAGGCTGTGCATAGTATGAAATCTAGGTTAAGGTATTAATGATATATCAATGTTCAGAGGTAGATTTTATGCAACATTTTGTGATCGATTTATCGTTCATTTGCAACATTTGGTAGGAAGCTGTATTGTAAATAGGCTTCGTCCTGTTTGATACTCGTTGGTATCAAGACCTTTCTGTTGTCTTAAAGAGAATGAAACCTTCTAACAAATTCGATACTGACAGAATTAGTTCCTTCAAAATCCCAAGTACATCTTGTGGAAAAAACTCAAATATCATAGAACATGAGTTATTCTGCCTTCCATGCCTTCTTCCTGAAAATCTAATAATTCCAGCTTTAATTGTCAAATCAGTTTCCTGTATTATCGTTTCTAGTTTCTCTAATTATTTCCCATTTAGCTTACCTCCTTTGCCAAGACCTATTTCACTGTCACAGAATACTGGATTAGTGAATACAAATTTACAACCAAGTAGACGAATAATTCGTTCTAAATCTATGCCTATTTACTATACTACTAACAGTGTAATGGATGATATGAGTAGTCTAACAACATTTAACAACAAATTATCTCATCAAAATGTATTACATCAATCATTTCCTATATTGCCCAATTTCAAAAAAAATTATTTCACTCGAAATTGTTATCAGTCATTATTTATTACATCATCACCATCATCATCAAATTATCACCAATCATTGAATACATTAACATTGAAATCTGTCAAAACATTCAATGAACATAATAATGAACATTTATTATTATTAAATGGTTCTAGTAAAAATGAATTTGGTTCAGTGATAAATGAAAATAAACCTACTTTAATTAATTGTGAAATAAAGTAAGTAAATATCCTATTATTGGAAGTTATCTACAACGATACTATGCCTAGATATTCTTTCTTGAATATACATAGCCATTTTCAATGTTTAATAATGGAAATGATCTGATCAGTTATGATGAATCGGTCAATGTGAGGAAAAATATTTGACGCGGATTTAGAAAGCTAATTTAACTTTTATCAACTTAAGTCACTTATACTATAGGCGAGATATTCGTCCGTAATTCAAAATAATAGGTATCAATGATAATCTCTGTCTCTATAGTAATTGAAGGCTATGAAATATGGTCTGTGAATGTAGTAGACATAAGTAGGCTGTAGGTCTTTGATTGTATGATCTCTTTGTAGTACTACTGTTTTCTTCACTACGAATTCTATTACTACTTTTGTATCTGTTTTTCTGTGCTGATTTAGTGTGTCCATTTGAATTTATGCGTATGAGTGCTGAATTCTGTGTTGTATATGGTCAGTTGATTAAAATATTGTACATCTTAACTATTGAAGCGTATACTACAAACTCACTTCATTCATTTCGATTTGAACAACCAGATAATATTGTCAATTATCATATGGAGATTAGGACTCAAAGACAAGTACGTGGTAAAGGAATTTCCACGTGAATTTACTATCAATAAAACCATGTATTATTATTCATTGAATCTTAAAAGTACTTTGTTAGCTACAAAAATGATCTTCTGGGTGTATATCTATGAGTACTGAATACTGGCTGATAGTGCTGTCAAAGTCTTTAAAATTAAAGCTAGACAGTTTTTTTTTACATTTCACTTTGTCTCATTTAGTTGTTAATACCATAGGATAGACGCTGTGTTCTTTCGACGTAAATTCTTAGTTTACTGATGTTCTACGTAAAAAACTATTGATATCTTATATAACTATGTCTCGACAAGTAATCATTTACTGTCTGTTCCTTTAACAATTCTATAAGATTTGTTATTACTATGTACTGACAAAGTCTAATACACATTTGAGGGTGAACACTTCCACCAGATTGATGGAGTTGCTTTGGATAGTCTTCTAGGATCACTGTAACCGATGTGTATGTGACATATGTGGAACATATAGTTAGCGATTCAATAGATGATATGTATTTTTGAAGGAGGTATGTTGATAATGTCTCAGTCATTTGTAATAAATTTGGAGAACAAAAACAGTTTACTAGATGAAATGACCACTCTCCACAACTATTTTACTTTATCATTCGAAGAAGAGATGAACAACCAACTTCCGTTCCTGGATATATTAATTAGTCGGAGGGTGGACGCTTTAATTAAACGTTTCACCTACAAAAGCCTTCATGGAGTGGTCAGTATCTAAACTTTCAATGTTATGGTCCAGTACAGTATAAAAGAAGTTTAGTCAAAATTTATTCAATAGGATTCAACATGTTGGTACAAATGACATTATTGAATAAGACAAAAATTTGTTAATCGAAACATCGACATCGAATAGAGACCGTTTGAAGGGCAATAATAATAGTATTTCACCATTCAGAAGTGACTCAAGCAGCCTTACATTAAAATGTTGATATCAAGTCAGCATTTGTGGTGCTGTTTTAGACTTATTTGGGGTATATGCTAAGGTTTAGTGTAGCTTTAGCTATACAAAAGTTTATTCTATCCCTTCTTTGTGTGTTCAAAGACAATTCGTACTTACACTGAACCTACCTTGGTAATATTGATGTTATATCCGGAGTAGAGTGTGATTTACAATGTTTTCTACGTTACCTTTGTTTTTTTCTCTTATCTTCCTATTGTTTCACTGAAACTTGATTTTTTGTAAATAAATATCTTGACAAGTTTGGGTATGATTATATTGTTCGAAATATATTGTACATATATGCATCACATGGCTGTGATAGACTTCGTGTTCTTATAGCAGTATCAAAATCTACCAAAGGGTAATAAATGAGGCTACGCAAACGTATCGCGAAATGTCAACCACTGATGTCCAACTTACTTCTCAGAAGGTTCTCCACGGATCCAGTGGATGCTGATTTGATCCCTAGTGGTTGTCTAATTCACATAAATTTATGGTATGAAATAAACATACAAGGGACTGGTTGTTTTAAATATTAAGTTGTTGTCAATCAACAATTTAATCTTTTTCGATACAGTGTTGATAGTTGAAAATGATTCTGAATGTTTAATTTCTTTTATTTCAGCAAAACTGACAACAATTCTACATCACACTACCTAGAAATGAATTTAAGTAAGTTTTATATTATGTGTATATATGTGTGTGTTAAGCTTAAAAATGATAGACTATTGAGAGATACCTACTACACAATAATGGATATACATGATTATTCTCTTTGTGAATCACTTTTTATCTCAAATTTCATCTCTGATCTCTATGTCTTTCCATTAGTACTTACTCTGTTACTACCTTCCCTACTCTGGGATTTGGTCCAACAATTTAATCTCTATCTGCTAATCGAGGCATGGCAACTTGATGTACGCATGTACCAAGTTTTACGTTGTAACTGACTGACTGACAGATACATGAGTAGATACTTTCTTTTTAAGCTATTATCATTAGATTTATAAAATGTGGTCGATGAACACTATGATTAAATAAAATATTTACTTGGGATACTTTTTATTGAATGTTTCTACATAACCATCAATATGAATAGTATACCATGACCAATTGGTTCCTCATTACGGAAAGAATAAGGATACCTTGTCATTTTAAATACATCAGTTTAATGATTCTTTCGATATTCCATATAGATTATATCATTCATCTAGCTATAGTGACAGCCTATATGTTCTTATCAATTTGATATTCTATAAATACATTGTCCATAATCATAAGTACATTGTCAACATTATGAATACAATCATTTAGAAATATACTGAAAATTTCTTCAACCTGGAGGTACTAACAGAATATATATTGAATTTAGATGGTTACCTTTGTGGTGATTGGTATTTTTAATTGACTGAATACTTCAGAGGTTGATATTGGTAAGGTATCACTGGAAACCATGGAGCACTGGACAATTGTTACGTTCTAGTGTGGAACTCCTCAGCAGTATGCACCCCAGATTCCGTTTCAGAAGTTTCAGGTAAACGAATACCTAACCTTTTGCATCGTTGGACCGGTATTCAATAGTAAAATTCTCACTTCCATTAATTTGTGACTGGCAGCTCGGTGGTTAAACAATTGAGCGTTTGCTGAGAAAAATGAATGTTCTGTACTCTATTACCTAGTAAGGTCGTGAGTATTAACTAATAAGGAGTTTCACACTAGGACCAAACAGCTGTATAATGCCTGTTCCTGGTTTTCATTCGTTATCTAGCAAAGGTTAGTTCATTAGGTTCAAATCAAGTTCGTCAACCTTCACAACTCACTGTTGTGAAAATATCCATGTTGTTGTCGTTTGACCTGGATATACATAACTAAGAAAACTAAAAAGCAATGAACAGTTGATTCATTCAAGTATGAGACTTTTCATGAATGCAAACGACCATTTTGAAAATCGATCGCGAGGCATTCATGTTCGGCTTAGGTCGCCTCATAGTTGGTGTAATTACTAGATCCTCATTACTGACTCAATTTGTCAGATACAATTTTCAGAGATTCCAGGGAATCGCTATTATTATAACTGAACCATGAAGAAATGAAACATTTATCACAATTAGTGCTAACTGATCGCTAGATTATTTTACAAACTGACTGAAGGTGGAGATGTAGGCCCATAATCTGTAGTTAACTCGGTTTCATTGGATTCTGTCTTTATAGATAAGACCTAGAAAAGGTTTACATTCTAAGTTTAGAAGAACCCTTCATTGAGTGGTTAATTGAGAAGGAATAACTACATTTGTACTTATATCATCTAGAGTGAATCTGTGTGGCTAAAAAAGCAAGAAGAACAATACACTTTAGAACTTTAGAAAAGTCTATAGCCTCACCAAAAGATAGTAAAGTAAAAAAAACACCATTGAATTTATAATGTTTTACAGAAACCACTAAAAGTCCTCAGCATAGTATCTGTAATTGTCATCAATTTTCTACTAGAACAAACCAATTGTCTAGCAATTTCTGAGGGGCCTTTGTTACAACATGAATCTTTACTTATCAATAATGTATACATTTTTTTTACTGCTTTTAGATGAGAATAAAACAAAAGATGATAATGAATCAGTTACTCTTAGAAATAATTCTTCATTACGTAATAGAAAGAAGGCTTTTTCTGCATGTTCTCCATCAGATGCTATACTATCATTACATCCATCATTATTTCCCAATATTAAAGAGTCAAAATTATCTACAGCATCAGTAACAGATAAAATTATTGGTCATCGTGATAATGGCGATCTATTTGCACAATTATTCTTTGATTCATATATTACATATCACCATAATTGTTCATCTGCATGTCATGCTGAAAAATGTGACAGTTGTACAAATCAATTATGTTCGTTGACCTCATTGCATAATTCTGCCAGAAGTTCATCATTATTCACTAATTCCTCAACATCGATTAAATCACACAATAGTCTATTTCATAATAGTACTACGAATACTACCGCTGCTAATAATGATAATCATAATAATAACGGCAGTAATAATACTGGCACCAATACCACTTGTAATAGTATGTGTAGTAGTTTTTCACCTATGATGATAGCAACCTCCAGTGGGTCATCTTTATTCTTCAACTGTGGTAACAGTAGTCATGGTGGTAGTTGTAGTAGTAGTAATAGTGGTAGTATAGATGTAAGACCACGAACATCCAGTGATGTAAGTAACATACGTCGGTCATATCTCTGTCATTCTCGTATACATCAACATAATCCACGTTTATCGATGCAAAATCATTTCAGTCATCATCATCATCTTCGTGATTTACAACATCGACAGAATCATTGTTGTTATTCATGTCCTCTGCGTGATATGGACTATCAGGCATCAACAAAGAATAGTTTCTCTAGTTTAAAATTATGTAGAGATTTAACAAGTATCAATGAATTACAACCTGCAAATAATTCACCTATTATAGATCCATTGAATAGACCACGTTCAGCCACAACTGGTTCTAATTTATTCTTGACTAAACAACGTTTATCAATTGCATTGAATCATTTAAAAATGAATTGGTCGAAAAAACTATCCAATTGTAAAAATAATTCGTCTACTAAAAAACCCATTGTTAGTAGTAGAAATAATTATACTAAAAAAATGAGCTCAGTAATATATCAATTCAATGAGAAAGTACAAAATAATCCTGATAATGACGATGAATATATTGAAGCGTTTTCAATGGATATGCATCCATTTACAAACAAATTAGATCAAATGAAGTTGCCTACAGAACCAATTCCCAATTTATCAAATCATTACATGCTAATAGATAACTAGTTACATCATATTTTATAAGCTTTAATTGACTACTTATTTAATAGATAGTAGTATACACTTAACAAGAAAAAAAGTAACAAACAAGCAGCTCTTCATCTGGTATTTATTCCATCTTGTATATTATATTGTTAACTAATCAATAAATATTCTTTCTACGTATGTTTCTCTCCTTCTCTCGCATCCCTCCTACTGAATTCTCTTTTAAGCACATATTCAAAAGAATATTTCTTGAGTACTTTGATGTATATGTTGCAATTCAGATGATTATATATATATATACTAACAATTAATGTATAAAGTATGATATTTTATCTTTTACAAATCATTATAATGTAAAGTTCTCAATTGATATTAGATGTTATTGAAAAGAAATGTAGAAATTGGCATAATCATAGAAGAAAATCGAATACGTTCACATTTGAATTCATTCCATAGAGTTACAGTTTTAGTTTGTTTTCCTTAAAATAAAAATGTATCACTCCTTTCCTGATCCGTCTTCCATCTCCTCCACTCTATCATAATCACTTCTTGTAAAATGTCTATATTCACTTCGTATTATGCTTATCAATTGGATATATTTTATCAGTATTTTTTTAATAGTCCTTATTATTACTCTGTTCAACAAACTTTATGTAAATTTTCTCATTGCCATGACTTCACCTCATTGAAATTAATTCAGTCAGTTCTGCATCATTCTCCTCTTCCTTCTTTTCTTTTTCTTATTAATACAGTTAAAGTATTCAATGAAAAAAAACATTGAAATCTAATAATCCCAGTGAGAATTTTTATGTACATTGAAATTAAATGTCTTTCATTAAATTGTATTTATTATTGACTACTTTATTTGGAATTCATTTTTCATAAACTTACACATACAAATATGTATACAAAATGTTTTTGTTGTGACGCGTGGTTTGAATTCTTATTCGACCGCGAAAATCTCTGTCGTCAATTATTAATCTCGTCTAAGTGGACCGCTTGATTTGACTCCTAAGCTTTGACTCGACCCCCAGGCTAGAACTACACTTCAACGTGAACAAGAGAGAGAAGACAGGAAATACGGCGAAATAACACTTTACTGCAAGGTGTCAATTATGTACAAAAACTAGGGTATTTATATTATCATAAATGTCCTTCAGGCTTTTACAGATTTCTATATCCTACTAAACACAGTAGTAGTAAGATAACTGTTCAATCAGAGATATATCACGTGACTTCTCATTGGTCTAGAATGTTCTGGTAAAAGCTACCTGCGTGCTGATTGGACCTAATTTTCTCTATTGATTTCTACGTTTTTCTGAACTTGTTTCAAGGGGTTTTTTTAGCTCTACCCAACAGTTTTCTCTTTGGATTTTGTATTGTGACAATCGATAATAGGTCTTCATGTATATTCTCACTAATTAAAATATATGGTAAACATACCGTGTGACGTTAGTAACTATTAATCAATACTCGCATACGTCTACCCCGTGACTACCAGTCCCTAAGATGAAAATGAGAGAACATAAGGTGAATGCGCCAATCAAACAAAAATCATACAATCCTCTATATATACACAATATCGAATCCACACAATATACCGATAGGGACACTAACATCTATGCAAAACGGAAACAATAATGACTAAGGACTGAGGGCACAGGTACATGATTAATCGATCATAATCCCTGAATAGTAAATGATATGACAAGAGTTCATAGGTCGAATAAAAGGTTAAGCTCTTGGAAACATGACATTAGTAGAAATTAAAAAAAATCGATTTACTCAAAATAAATAAAAGTCTTTTGAAGAACAGTTTACAATGTTATTTACTCTTATTGAATCTCTTAATATAACACCTTTTTGTTTTGATGAGTTTATCTATTCACGATTGAATTGATCTATTATCATAGAAACATATTTAATTTGACATTACAAATTAATCTACGTTAGGCAATCATTGGAAATTAGGAACTGGTACTAGACACTTATTTTATCTTATTATGGAACTCTATAGCAGTAAGTATTTATGATTCTGGCACTTAAGACTTCGCAACAAACATCCAACTGTTAGACAATTGAACTAGTTTCAACTGGTTGATTCTTCTAACTTAGACAATTTACGACAGGTTTGTGTGAACTGATCCATTGTCATCGGTAGATAACTGCCTCACAGTCAACATTGACGAGTTAGAACCATCAACCATTGGAAGCTAATTCAATGGTTTAACATTCCACCATTTGCCTCGAAGTCTAAAGGTCATGGGTTTGATCCTTGGAGGAGTAATGGATGTTCACTACTGGAGTCTCGTACTAGGATGAAACAGTTGTGTCAAATTCCAGTTCGTGGTTTTCAATAGTTATCTGATTTAAACCAATTCGTGATATCAAATTGATATTCAACTATGCCCAGAAAACGTAAATACAGATATAATCAGCTGATAATATTCGTCACAGAATGATATTGTTTAGACACTAATCAAAACTAATGAATAACTGAACACTAAGTGAAGATATTCAGTTTTTTTATTTATAATAAATAAACTGTAGGCTATTTCAACCACAACACAGCAAACTCCAAACGAGATATTCATCCCTTAATGAAAGGAACAGTATACTGTGCAACTCTATACTCTGTTTTAGTATATGGATTTACAACATTGCCATTAAACGTAGACGACACACCAAGATTATTAGTTTTTGACCATCAATGTCTTCGAAACATCACTCCCAACAGTTGGAATCACCGAGTGAGTAATAATAAGGTTAGACGACGAGTATTAGGCAAAAGTGGCAAATCAATCGACAAGGTTGTGAATCTTTATCGACTGAGGTGGTTGGGATATGTGTTGCGTATCCCCAACCACCATCTGTCTCGGCGTGCAGTGTTAGCTGATATAGGAGCAGAATGGGAAAGAGTTAGGGGCGGCCAAACCAAAACAGCACCTCAGTCCATGAAGTCACTAACTGCTGGTTTGAGTTGTAGGGGTCTGCGTGAATACCGTAACCAGTGAATAGAGACACTGCGTGACACAATGGCGCAGATGTATCCACTTACTGTCCTCCCTTAGATCGTGAGGTTGAAATTATTTCATAACTTACTTTAAAAGCTCCCTGAACCATATTCTATATGTCCATACTTCTTGTTACTATTATCACTATTATCGAAGTAACTTCTACTAATGTGGTGTTAAACTTGAAGTGCCATAGAAGTATGCCAACTTGTACTGATGCAAACATGTGCCAGATTCTATGTTGATACATCCATCTGATGCATCCAATGATTAATTTATATTGAAGCAAAAGAATTCATAAACGATTCCCTACCCCCCCTCTTCTCTGCCTGATCTTATCACAGATTAATTATAGATTAACTTTCCTATTTTGACAATGTAGATAATGTTTATTATTGAAGAAAAAAAAGAACAAACAAGCAAACAAACTTACTAAATAAAACTACTACTTATAAGAATTTTTTTATTCTATGAAAACAATAACAATAATAATAATGCCAATTGAATAATTTCAATGAGAAGCATAACATTAAACTGATACATTCTAAACTATAAACAGTAAATTGTACAATACAATGCAATGATATAGCTAAATTAAATAGAACTAATAATAAACAAATAATAATTAATTGACAACAATTTATTAAATATTTATATAATGAAAGATTATTAAAGCGATTGATATTATAATAATCAACTAATAACAGTATAGACGATAATGACGACGACGTGGATGATGATGATGCCGCCGACGGATACTGTGATATGCCAAATTTTAATAACCATACTGATGTACACAACAGAATAAGAGTACTGGATACAAAATGATTAAATTGTAGAAGAGATGAATGATGATAACATAAACTGGAAATACTGGAACAAATACAAAAAAAGAAAAAGCAAAAAACAAATATAATAATGTTTAAAAAGGGTAATAATTACATAAAATGAGGTAGTTTTATGAAAAATGAATTTGTGATCATAGATTCAGTCAGTCAGTCAGTCAGTTACAACGTAGAACTTTGTACATGCGTACATCAGTTCAAGTTGCCATGCCTCAATTAGCAGATAGAGATTAAATTGTCGGACCAAATCCCAGAGTAGGGAAGATAGTAACAGAGTAAGTACTAATGGAAAGGCACATAGATCAGAAATGAGATTTGAGATAAAAAGTGATTCAGTAAAGAGATCATAATAAGCTCAAAAATTAGAATTTGGAGGAAGACAAGGAGTGGAGTGCACCTGCGCCATTGCAATCGATTTTGAGCCATATCACCTAAAGTCTCTAACCATTTGTTACGATCATCGTGTGGGCCCCAACCAGGGGCCGTCACGGTTTTACTCTTGTGATCATAGATTGATCTCAGCGAGGGATGTTATTGAAAACTAGAGAATAGTGGATATGTTTTGTGCTAGAATGAGAATCCTCAACAGCATGAATAGACGACTTCGTTAGGAATCGAACTCAGATTCAATATGTTTTGAAACGAAAATTACACCATTAGTATATCAACGTGATATGGAAACATTAACTAATTGACACAAATGTATTAGACTCTACGTTGCTTATGACTGACTGATCAACTAAAATTGGTCAGACCAGTATTCAGTGATTTCACTGATTAATAACAAATAGAAATCTATTCACTTGTAACTTTTCACAAATCTACTTGTATATTAACGAGAAATTTATAAAACAGTAGGTAGTAAATATCAGTTCCTTTGAGTAATTAATTCAGGATGATAATGTTTAACTTTCCAACTTTTATTACAAGCTCTATAGAATCTTATTCACAATGAATGATTGTTGTATTTTCAACTATATGAACTCAATAAGTCAATAGGAGCTTCACACTAGACACATCTTCAAGTTATGTAATACCAAGAAAGGATAAACACATATGTGCCTACTAACCCAATGGAAATTACAAATTCTTAAGTGCAGTACTATTCAATTCATTAAAGTAATTCATTCTCTTTTTTTTCATGTTTATTTATACTACTTATTATGGTAATACAGTTTTCCAATTTACTTTAATGTAGATATAAACAATTTTAGCTTCACTTGAATTATAACTATTATTACAAGTGAAGCTAACAATGTTTATATCTGCATAAAGGTATTTTGAAAAAAAAATGTACTACTATAATAAATGGTTGATATTAAGTAGATAACATAATGATGTTGTAAATTAACTGATTGATTCGGTTGAAGTGTACATGAGTTTTGTTGATGCGTAGTGACAAAGACATAATATTGATTGTTAATTAAATACTATTAGTTGGTCTGAATTAGACATTCATTGATAACCATAAACTGGCATTGAATAGCTGTTTCGTCCTAGAATGCGACTCACGAGTATTGCAAAACCACAACTCTACCAAGGAATGAGCACAGGACTCTCTACCTCCATGATGAACACATTATTATTATACCAAAGGAGTCAGCTCCTAATAGATAAAATTTCTAACTTCAGTCATTTCGCGATAAGTTTACTCGACCTCTTCCATTGCCATCGGTGGGAAACTGTCCCATACTACTGGTCATATCTCACAAAAGCGCCAGGAACTAACTAGACAAGTTATTCATATTAATCAGCTGATTGAAATTGGGTGTTGTGAAGATTGTCCAATGTAAAGGTGATATCACTCATTGCTCTGAAACTAACATGCAGTAATCTCAACAACAATTAATTACTTGACATTTGATTAATTGAAAGAATTACTCTTTAATACCGTAACATAATCAACGACCAGGTTTGTGTTCAGTTTAAACTTATTTATTCGACTCATTATGTTGATCATTGAAACTGATGCATAAATTTATTGAAGTGAACATAACACTCACACACACACACAATAATCCATTTGTCGCCAACAATCTAACTTTGATATCCATAATAAAAAAAGTTCAATTAGTCTCAAAATATTCTCTCTTTCTCTGCCCTATACCTATGAAACTCATTAGAGTTAACAATTAATTTCGATTTCTATATGCTTGCAGTTTAGTGAAAAGAATGTTCCGTACTCCGTCAAATACTTGCTTTATAAAATTACTGCTAAAATAAGTACTCTTCACTGTATACTATGTCATCTCCACTTATACATTCTTATCTGTCAAACATCAACGTTACACAACAGTAACGACAGATTAGTTGGTCATATAAACTACTAGTATATCTTTATAACTGTCAGCTATAAACACTATGAAATGTAACACCGATGATACGATTATACAATATACACTGTATGAAAACGCATAAAAAATAAAACATTTTGTGAAAGTGGAAAAACTGCTTTGACTCATCATCTTAAACTGTTCATTGTTTTCTTTATCATCAGTAAATCAATCACCAACGTCCATTAATACCCTAAAAAGGGTTAACTGAGTGTTGGGAATTATGAGCACTTTATTTAATTCTTCATATCATCCATCACACTCACCCCCACACTATGTTGAATCATATGACGTAATAAGATTTACAGTCGAAGAAAGTTTTCCTAATGAAATGGTATGAAATGCATACTAATGTAATGTATTATCATAACACAACATTTAGTTTACTCATAAATGACTCTACTATAAACATAGTTTCGAGTAATTATCACCAGAAGTCAATAACTATAATGACTACACAAACAATGTTAACTTATTTTAGAATAAGTTCTCAATTGAAGTAACCAAATTTTAGAACACTATCTTGACGATTATTACTGTTCGTCATTAGGGAAAAAAGGAGCGAATCAAGAATAAATAGTTCATATAATCACATAAAATCAGTGAACTGTTAAGCAATCAAAGAAGACTATTTCAATTATTTTATTTGTTACAATTGGGGGGGAGGGGGTTGTGGAGATAGTTAATTGTCAATCCTGATATCACTGATTGATCTGAATCAGATAACCATCGATCACCTGGAAGCACTGGACAGCTGTTTCGTCCTAGTATGAGACTTTTCAGCAATGCGCATCCACGACCCCATCGAAGATAGAACCCAGGACAAACATTGTGTTTCTTTCATTGTTAAGTCACTCCTTACCCTATCCTCCTGTTTAACAAATTTACTGTCAGTGTATCATCTATAATTTCTGAACTACAGATAAATGATTGTGCACACGTTATCCCTATTCAATACCACTGTCTCCCTTGCCTTGTAATAATGTTAATTCCTTTATTGGTCGGTCTGTGGTCTGCTTTGTATATATATGAAGGAATATTTGAGATATAATACGATTTGTCTAGTGGATTTATCGGCTTGTATTCTTCTTATTTCTGGCTTGGAATTAAGTGGGCATCAATAAGACATGCAGAGAGACTAAATAAGCATTGGTATTGTTAATGCAACCTTGTGCGTACATGGTCATATCAACAAATTGATCATAAATATAATCATAACATCTATTCTTTTGACATCCTAACAAACAGACTTGTTGAGAATGCGACAGATATCACCAATAATAATGGATGATGGTCGCGCTATACAAATATATATCACAAATTGATGGAAGTGTGAATTCTACCATTGGATGCCGACCTAGTGCTACAGAAGGTTAAGCATTCACCGTCAACCTGAAAACCATGGTGCAGACAGAATCTGGAGTCCACACTGCTGAAACAGCTATCATTTGCTCTCTAGTTTTCAATGGTACCCTGCCAACATCAATCTGTGATATACATTTAACCAACTAAATAGACATCTATTTATTCAATAATAAAATAGAATATTTACATTTGTGCAACAACAAATTGCCTGTTTTAATCATTCAAAGTAATAATCAATCATTTAACAATGTCGCATTACATTTAATACAACAATCTTATTAATACCTTTATACTTTAAACGAATAGATGTTAATAATGAACAACATCATTAGATTGTATACAGTTAAATAAAGTTGATAAGTTTTGATTAACACAAACAGCACTATATTGATGTTATTTCATTTAATTTACTGAATCACTTTTTATCTCAAATCTCATCTCTGATCTCTATGTCTTTCCATTAGTACTTACTCTGCTACTACCTTCCCCTACTCTGGGATTTGGTCCGACAATTTAATCTTTATCTGCTAATAGAGGCATGGCAACTTGAACTGATGTATGCATGTACAAAGTTCTACGTTGTAACTGACTGACTGAATTAATGAAAAAAAAACCACACAAAAGAACATTCAAATATACACCATAATTTATAATAACAAATTAACTAACCTAAAATCAAATTGTTTTATACGTTCAATTAATGATATCCAATCACTTAACATGAATACACTGATCATTGAAAGAAGAATAACTATTCGCCATTTAATTAAATAAAATAATGTTAGATAATATTTCATTTGACATTGAATATCATGTTGATTAGTCAATTCTTTATTATGCTTCATTGTTAATTGAATAACAGAATTCTGTTCATACTGATGTTGTTGTTGTTGTTGTCGTCGCTGAACATCAGTTAATTGACAGTAATTACATACTGGAACTTTGGAATTGATTATGTAATTTTGTCGACAGAATGAAATATTCTATTTATTATGAAATAAGAAAAATAGAATAATACAAATATTTGCTAATTGTATTCACCATAGATTGATTTAAGTTGAGAACTAAGAAATATCAGTAGATAGCTGTTATGTATTAGTAATTAGACTTTTCAATGGTAGTGGTCCATACCATATATCCCCATCAGGTATTAAGGCTAATAGCTAACACTTAACTATTACACCATTTAGTCAAAATCTTATGGTTGATATTCAGTTGATTTGTGATATATTGAACTATCATTACATATTGTTACTAGTACTTAACTGATAAACGTGTAAAATATTTGAACTCCAAATGATCATGTTTACTTATAAGTTTTAAAATTACCTCTTAAAAGTAGTCCGTGAAACCAAAACGCTTTAGGGAAGTATGTCCATACTGACATTAAGAAATCTCATACTAGGATAGAGTAAAATATCCAATTTTTGCTGGTAATCTATACTAGATGAATTTGTGATATTAAATTCGAATCTCATGAATTCAGAATTAAACTACAAACAAATTCGACAAAATTAGGTGACTAGATTCTTTGAATATGAATAATACAAATGATATCACTATGTAAAAAGGAGAGAATTTTGTAAACACGAATTGGGGTCACTTTTACAGAGTAACTGTGTATGTGACACCTGGTGATATTGGGTAAATGTCATGTGTTTTCCTTCCTGAATTATTATATGCTCATTACGATCCTGTTACCCAGAACCTTGGATACAACTACCCTAATTCAGACTTTATTGCAGTTTGCATTTCCAGTTACTAATTGGACCTGCATATGTGATGTTCTAATGCCATTGTTTTTTGCTGAATAAATGTCTCACTCGCAGGTATTTATTCTCTCTATCGATATCTCTGGAAAGGGCTTCAAACGCTCAGGCATCATGTTAGCCAATTATCGTTTTCCAAGTCTATCAGGTTGTTGTCATGGCGTAAGTCCTACTAACTCCTTCCCATCCCCCTACCGCACGGTAACTGTATAGTCATCCACACAAAATGGAGCACATTAATAAAAACGAGCATTATTGGACGTGACTAGAACAAAAGCAAGCATCGAAAAGCCGATTTACTAATGGATGAAAAATTCAATCACACTAATATACTGACTAACAATATATAAATATTTATGAAAAGCGTCAAAAGGGAAATTTAATAAAACAATATAGATGGACATTTATAAAAGTGGATCTCTGCGGCCTCTATGTTTTTTAGATCTGTCTGACCCCAGTATCCTCAAAATAATTTGAATTTCATATCACGAATTCACCTGAGTAAGACAAACGTTGGAAACAAGAAAGTACCGGATATCTGCTTTGTCCACGTATGGTACACAGGAGTAAGAATCAATGTTCCCATCGGGGGATCTAGCCGATGATCATCATCCTTGTCAGTAAGATCATAATCTTTTAACTAAGAATTCAGCGGTCATCCAATAGTTGACATTCCTAACTTGGAGCAATCCACGATAAAATGTGTGACCTCGTTAGTGAATAACATACACCTAACCTGATTGTTAGTTACGCAATAATGAGAAAGATTCCATAATTTCAGATTCGCTATCGTAGAAAAGAGCAAAATTCCTTTTTTACTTAGTCTTTCATTATGTAGAAGGAATTTCTTATTATTCACAGTCGTTTTATATTTTTAAATATAATTTGGTAAGCTTGTCCAATGGATATGCTGTTGCACTCGTCAAATAGTCCGATTCATTTGAGTCAGAGATAAAAGCTGAGTTAATTTTATGATTCAGCTGATCATTAATAACTCATTTACCAGGCTTTAAGACATATTCAAAGTATGATGTCTTGTAATATCATCCACTTATTTGTAGTAAAACAGGTTGACACTAGGTTCAAATCAATGTCTTTATTAGATAAGAGTTGAGATGCTAATAAGTAAACAAAACTTTTTTCAAAGAAAAAATGACTGATCATTGTGATCACAAATTACACTTACATTAATCAATAACAAAAGACTGAGCAGGAGAACAGCAACAGATTCACTCAATATCCAACCAACAGATAGGATACACAATGTTGAAATGTTCATGAACAATGTTGAAGATGAAGAACTAGTTAAAATGGAGTTAATGAGTACAAGGTAAATACTAGAAATACATCTAAAGACATTAAAAAAAAGTCTACTTGTTGCATCAATCAATCAATGCCTGTTATCCCATGTAGAGCATAGGCCGCCGACCAGCCTTCTCCAACCAACTTTGTCCAGGGCTTTCCTTTCCAGCTGTTCCTAAGTGCTATTCATGTCTGTCTTCAATTTTCGAGGTAATGTGTTCTTGGATCTTCCCCTTTTCCTTTTACTTGTTGCATAGCAAACAATAATGATAATACTTGAAGCAGATTGCATAATTAATGAGTATTTAACTGAATACTACTACTGTATTTATTATGATGGCACGATAGTATAATGCCTAAAATACTAGAATCTAAAATCTGATGCTTATTTGAGTTTAGGGAATAGCGAAATCTGGGAAACCAAACAGATTTTAGATTTGTATGTGGATGCAATTATCAATCATTTTTCCTTCGTCACGCTTTAAAACAAAGATATACTGACAGTTGATGACACCATTCAATTTCGTGGACAGAGAAATCTTGTAGCATTACCATTAAAATGAATAATAAACAAGTAAATGAACCATAGGAAGGAACCCTTTGTCAAATATTACTTGTCAAGTCAACGCTTATGATAAACTGTGAGGACAATTGTCAACTTTAAGTGGTGTTCACTAGAGCTGTATGTTATACCGAATATTTTAATATTACTGTAGATATTCTCATTATTTATCTCGTTATTCGGCGATCGATCACCTACAGGGATACCCAATCGTTGTCTGACAGTTTCCAGATAACGTAATTCCATTTAGTGGAGACGCTGGGAATATACACAAATTCGTAAACGGCCTGAGTTACAGTGTATGCATTTTTTGGAAGCATCTCTAAATACAAAATGTTTTTTTCTGACTGCTTTCAATTATCGCGTAGATGGATCAGAGTGGGTAAGGTTGTCTACCTATCTTAGAAGTCTCTTCAGTCCTAGAGGTTAGGCAGTTATTCGATGAAATGTGGGCTAAAATTTAGAAATCCCGTTTAAAATTTGCAAAAGTGCGTCGTTTGTGACGCAATGAGAGTATCCGAAACAAAGGAGGAGTATACCGCACAGTAATATTCTCTAAATTAACTTGCGGTTCTGTAATTGAGCTATCTAAGTAAAAGAGAAGAATAGATTGAAGGTCTTCGATCTTATGTGACTGAGTAAGCAACAGTAAAGTAAAAAGAAAAGTACGATGCAATGATGGAAAATTAATTAATGTGATTGATAATCCTCACAGACTGGTGGGGTTAGTAAAGATGCATTCATATTTTTTCTTCTCCTGGAACTCAAGATTCGTTATTCACTCATTGTTATCACATCAAATCATAACATAAATAAATGATAGTAACAGATTTCAGTTAAGTCCATTCATTGGAATTCAGTTTTTAAAGACACCTCCCTGATTATGAAATGGTCCTGACTACCTAGAACAGCGATCACAGCTTCTAAGAAACAATTCATTTAGACCTGTCATACTTTCGAAGTCTCTATATAGCATCATTTGAGTATGGTATTAAAAGAACATCGTAAATAAAATTGTTTTTAAAATAGTCTATGAACATTCTTACAGATTATCATTTTGTTTTATAATTGAACAATCGTTTCGATGGATTATTCGAGATAGAAATAAAAATCCATTATCGAATATACAATTCAATATTGGAACAATAAATCCCCATGGAAGAGAAATTATTAGAAATGGTAGATGACCTAGAATTAACTCTAAATAATTTGCGAAATAAACAAATGATGACGATGATGACAATAATTGTAACGTGGTAATTAATCGTAGACCAAGTTGTCCAGTTTTTTGTAGTTCGATCCATTCAGAGAATCTAAAAACAAGTAATGGAGTGAAATTAAAATAGCTTTTGTATTCGACAAAGATTAATCTCAGTTGGAGGCCACTGAAAAAACCATAGACTAGCAGTGAACAGTTATTTTGACAAAGTATACCAATTCTCAGTAGCGCAGTGCCTCCCACGTCACACACACATCCCTCACAACGACTCAACTGGTGACCAGTGGGAGGATTTCTACCTTAATGGACTCTTGACACAGCTGAACGATTACCCGACACCACTGGCGACAAAGCGCTCACCACAGTTTGTCTTTTAAGATTGGAGATTGAAATGCATGACATACGTTGTGGTGTGCCTTTTAAAAAGTCAACTATTCCAAATTCCTACTTGCTGTTGTAAGGAAGCGACATCACTATGATGCCTGTTGTCTGAGGGGTATTTTGTTTCCGATACACCTTTAAAAAGTCGGCAGTATAACAATGGTATCAGATATTAGATTTGTCCCTTTTGATTTTATAGCTATAAAACCGACTCGCTTCGTTTATCAGGACTAAACGAAACAATCAAACCATCTAATATAATCCGATCGGTTCATCGGGTCATACACACCCAATTTACAACATCTTTAAGTTAATAGCTTCAATCAGGCTTAAGCGCACACGATTGTGATAGGCACATAGAGATGTGATGCACAAAACATCTTTAAGATTTACCTCTTCAGGCAATTTTCTAAATATATCACCAGCAATATCTCCTTATAACTCTTGTGACTTTTTATACAAAGTACGTTTTATTACATTCTACCATTTATTCTAATAAAGTACTATTAAAAGACAGTACTTAATCACCTGACAAAATTCATAGTGTTATAAAGATTGTTGCAATTGACATTTCTGCATCACAGATTGATTATTTTCAAAAAATAACTATAGACTAGGAAACAGTGAATGACTGTTTCGTTCTAGTATAGGATTCCTAAGCATTTAGTATTCAATATGCAAACCACAATATGTGTACCATTAACTAAGTTGCATTGAACTTATTGAAGTTTAACTAAGGCAAATAAAAATTTTGTATATTTACGAATAATGATCACAATTTATTAATATTTAACTCACGGTAAAGATATCAATTGAAAACTGAGAAAATGTATGAATGCAACGCCTAGATGATAATGAATTTCATGAATTATTGATATTGAATTCAGATTTGAGTTACACAATGAATGATCTGTGATAATTATAAGTAGAAAAGAAAAGAAAGGTAAGATTTCCATAACAATGTTCAATACGCGCAATAAAGTATCTCATTTCCGTTTCTACTGAAAAAACATCCTGTATTCAGATTTAGACGAATGCTTACTAACTTCAGTGTTAAGTTTTCTTCCGAATTTAAATCCCGAAAACTCAGAAGTCACAAGTCAAAAGATCGAAGAAAAGAAAGATTCTACTCTAATGTCAAATGTACTGAAAAATTATAAGTAATTATTGCTTCTACTTGACTAAAAATCGCCAATGCAACTGATCAAATCTAAGAACAAAAAGCTGCGCAATCAACCAATTGTACGATGACATGTCGATGATCCTGAAATTTTACTAAGTAGTGGTTAGATAGAATGCTGTAGAGCCTATAAATACTTCTTCGGGATATCTGTAAGCCATTTCAATAATTAAGGTCTATTTTTCACTAACAATTTAATTGCAAGTGTAAACGTAATAGACGTCAGAGTATATTAATGAAGATTATCACCAAATCAATTGTTCTCAGTGACACAATGAATGAAGAAATGGTCATAATTGCCGGATTCATCAGACATACTGAATAGGGAAAAAGATTATAAAAAACATCAACATGGAAATAAAATACTAAATGAATTTCAACAGCATGACAATTTGTTTTTGATTGATGTAGATCAATAAGTATCATAAATCAAACATAAGGTATTATAAACTTGTTGTATTTACAGAGGAAAGGTTGATTTAACAACTATATAAAACCTGAGAGTTTCGATAAACTCGCTTTGGAAACTACTCCCATCATAATATGTGAAAATGGTGTCGAGCCAATAAGTAGAGCTGATATACTTCAACTTGATACATAAAATTCGGTCAGCACGACAATACACTAAACAATTATCCTACTGGTCACTACTCAATTATTAATCAATGTAAACATTTTGGTCAGTTCAACAGACTAGTTGCCGCCATAGTAGCTCAGTGGTAACCGTCGTAGACTAGAACCTGGAGACCTGAGATAGAAATCCATCAGAAATTATCAGATTACAGGTACACCCTGGTAACGAGTACCAAATAACACGAAATCTAAGTGAATCAGAGTTTCCTGTAGACTAATAAGAAACCACCTAACATCGAAAAACTTTTGTTTTTGCAAGCAACTCCACAGCAATACATACCTACAACCTAAGTAGGGATTCAATCTGAGACATAGCTCAAGTCAACTAGTGACAACTTCTCACTTAAACCTCAAGGATTTTATATTTAAATTAGTCAAGAATGAATGAATTCATACTACACTTTCGATGTAATTAGTAATATACACTTTAATAAAATGAATGATTATTGACCACTAATAAAGTTATGTTGATAATCGAACGTAGCCCGCCCATAACATTAGCTGAGTACTTATAAAAATAAACCAGGAAAACTTTAAAAAGGTCCAAAGCATTCATTGAAATGGAAAATATTTAATGAACCAAAATAAAAAATTATTAAATCAAGGATAATTATGACAGTCGCGAAGTCCAAATGACGAAGCATTAAGAGCATAAATTTTGATACCTACAACTGTTGAAGGCAATCTGAAAGAAAACTTGATTAAGTCAACTTTCGATTTAGTTAGTACCTATAAACATACAGTATTTGTAATCCCGTTCCTGACTTCAACATATAATGTGAAACCATTAGGTGGTTGTTCTTACATGTTGGATGAAGAGTAGTAACTAGAATAAAACATAAATAGAGCAGAGCTAACCAGTTTTATTTGAAAGTAGTCGGCAGAAAACCCTAAACAAACTAGGTATATGCAATTTTTGAGGTAAGCCTTCTAACAGAAAATAGTACCACAGAACATTTTTTTAGTTTACATAACAGTTGTAATTGCTTTTTACTGTTTTCTGAGCCAACAAAAGTTTTGTAAATAAACATCACAGGAAACAACGTAACATCGAAATGATACTATTACAACAGTGCTTACTTTCATTTGGTGCTATCAGTCGAAACGTTAACAAGATTAATGACAACAACAAATGTCCACAGAGTAAGCCGCCAAAATGCATAAAATGAAGGCGAATTAACTAATTTAATAAATAAAAAGAGAGTGTGTAAGGAAGTGAATGAGATTAAAAATCATTAATAATAAAACTACTTTACCGATTTAAAAATAAAACCGTAAATAATACAATTGAAATGAGGTGATCATGCTTAGACTTGCTTTTGTTACAAAATTGATCTCGGTTAGTTACTATTCAGAACCAGGGAGAACTAAACAGCTGTTTCATTCTAGTATGCAGCTCCTCAGAAGTGTGCATTCAAAATCACATCAGAGATTGAATCCATAACGTGTCTTAGAGAACATAAAATTATCAGTACCACTAACACTTCACGATCACTGCACTATGTAACAAATTGACTAGTGTGAATCCAACCACTGGGCAACAGTTCAATATTCCATGACAAAGTGGGTGGTGGTTGAGCATATTTAATAAATGCTTCATCCATCGTTAACTAGTAACTGATGATTAACCTCAACAATATTCAAGCTATTGCTCTACGATGAGTGCGTTGTGCTTTTAAGAAATCTATGATCGAAAATATGCAGCCTATGTGTGCCATTTAGTATATTAGGTCATATTTTACAGCCAGAGTGATAAATAGTACATTTCATAATAGTACACTGATCCTTTGGGGTTGACAGACATATAACACAAGTCAGTATGAACATCATAATTGGCTAGATTAAGTTAACAAGTCCTAAGTAGGTCGAAGCAAGCATTCTGGATTCCGCTATCGACTTCACTCCATTCTTACTAGAAATTACGATAACGTACATCACAAACTAGCTATAGGTAGACGATAAATGAAGACCAGAAAACGCTAGATAACTGTTTTGCTGTAGAATGAATATCCTCGACCGAGTGCAACCATAACTCAGTTTGTTATCGAAAATATGTGTATCTGTACACTTGTAGAGTATTGTGTAAACCAGAACTAAGATTTACTTTCTCTTTGTTAAATATTAAAACTACATTTCGAACCTTTAGTATCAATCTTTCAATAAAGTGAAGTTCAATCAGTTAGTTACCCATTGATGGTAATGGGTGACGAAGAGTAAATATATTGTAAATTGACTACATTTAGAAATATTAACTGTTGGATGCCAGACAGGTATTTCAATGGTCGAACGTTAGCCGTGAAACCTGATGATTCCTGACTTTAACACGTGGTAGTTATGTATATGTGCACTGTTAAGGAGTTCATATTAAAATGAAACAATTTTCTACTGCTAACTAGTTTTTATGAATTCCTAATCCAGGTCAATTTACGATAACAAATTCTTGAAATACAATTGAACCTAAAAAAAATCCCAATTCAATTGAATGATGAGAAAATAAAGAAAACCAGATGAAACCTATCGATCCATTCAATATATATATTCATTCCAAAAACGTATTACAAGTACATTCTTTTATTATGATTAATGCTGGCCAATAAGAAGAGCATAATGTTTACGACTCAAGGTCAACCTGGAAATTGCCAATCATAAACAAGGTTGCTGGAAGATTTTAATGTAATCAAATTGAAATAACAATAGTAGTTGTTAGCCTGATATGAGGAGATTTATCAAGTAAGTCAAGCATACTTCATTAAATTAAACAATTATTCATATTCATTATTATTGAAATCAGGATTAAACTGTTGAATAATTAAAGTTTCAGACATTTTTATCATATACTTTAATACGTGTTCCAATGAAGCTTACTCATTTTTAACGACTTAGAGGATACAGTAAAGAAGCTCTGGTGAAGTAACATGACTAGGATCGATAAGAAACCTCTTTAATGAACTGTAGATTGACTTCTATTTTCATTTTTAAAAATCACATAGAATAATGTTTCATGATACTGATAAGTATATGCTTTGTACAACTAATGTAACTAACTCCATATGAACAAGCCAACTTGTAAATGTATATACATACGATGCAAAATGAAGGGTGATCTTTGACACAACTAAGTCAAAAGGAAAAACAAATCGAGACTTTACAGAATAGAAATTTTTCCTTAGAGATTTTAAAGTAAACATTTCTAGAATTTATCAGATTGTATCATGGAAAGAGATTTATTCGGTACATTAGGGAACGTTTCAAGTTGTGATATTCGCCCAAAAGTACTGTAAATGAAGCCGGTAGGATAATCATATTTGATTAATGCTTAGTAAAGTTTAGTTAGTTGATTGTCAACCGAATCGTTGATGAAAATTTGTCTAGTTCATAAGAAGAGAGATTGAAATGAGCTACATTCTTGCATCAATGGAATGCAGCAATAAAATAAATATACCATGTATTTCAAGTTAATTTTTTATATGTAGATCTTTGTAAGGAATTAAATGATTCTTTTTTTCAACACTACATCAAAGACTTTTGTTTACCATTCAGACTATCACGTAACATGATTGAGGTACTAGAAAAGTCTATTTTAAACTGTTTTTATTTTTCAATAAAATTAACATTTTGTAAAAATATCCTCGTAAAAAAAATTGCCTTTATTGAAATGGCTTTATTTCTTCTGGTATAAAATAAATAGGCTTATTTCATAAGTTTACATGGTCTTAATATTTAAGATAGAGCATGGTTAATGTAAATCGGTATACGATCTCCTTCAGGTAATCACCAGATAAACTTCTTCATAGAGGCTACATTCTTGATTAAGGGTGTCCTAAACATTATTATTTGGTACCTATCAGTTGGATATATATTAAATACGTACATGTTAAATGTATTGGTGCTAGCTTTAGCCAGTAGCTTAGTGGATGACAAATCGGTGTTGAGGGTTATACGTACTGGGTTCGAGTCTCAGTCCAAATAAAATGATACTCGCATCCTAAGTTTCAACAATACAGCATTAAATCTGAAATTTGCATAATTATTTATTCAGTGATTGTTAAGTTGAAAATTACTCAATGGTTGTGAAAAAGTTTCTGAACGTAGAAGTCATGTCCAGGACGAAAGTTTTAAAAAGTAAATGTTTTCGAAATATTGTTCGCGGAAATTCCGGGTTAGAAATAGTGCGGTTAGGTAATAATAATACACTAAAGGCAATAAATATGTTGATGAGGTGGTAAATCGTTATTAACTGAAGTAATTGAGATACGTATTACGTCTAATAAACAACCGATGTATGACGTTGGTTGGTGGAGTAGATAGAAAGAATGCTTGGGTTGAACAAATTGAGACACGATATCACTCTATAAAGTCATTGACAGCTGATATGAACCATAATGATAAGCACTGGCTACCTGGTCAAGTTGTAAACGATAACCAGGAACAGTACAAGAAAACGCTGAGTGATGTGGTTATATTATTTGACCTAAATCTATTCATACTTTATCTTCATTTAGATCTTGAATAACAGTACTCCTTCATACATATCTTTTCAGTTCATTTTCTTTTTTTCACTTTCATTGGCATTACATTTATTTCAGCCCATTTGTGATTTGTCTTGCTAACACAGCAGAGCTATACATTGAATATGAATGTCTAATCGTTCAAAATCAAAACAATAACTGTACCACAGTTGTCCAAATTTAAAATGAAATTTATTATTTCGACATTAAGTTAAATATTTACTATCTTTAGTCAATATGTTCGATTTGAAGTTGTTACGTCGACGTTCAGAACCACTACCAATAATTCAATCTGATCGTGATCACTGTCAAGTCAGTAAATCAGATACAAGTACAACTAATTCCTTATCACATGACCCCACATTCAACACTGACCAAACGGCCCATATGCTCACTATGCCTGCCAGTTTATGTCGTAGAAAATATCTTCAGAGAACAAATCATTGGGTAAAAGATACTACTACTACGTCTAATACTACTGACAACTTGACTGACGCTATATCACAAGAATCAATTCAATCAACAACAAATATTTGTCATAATAATCAATTAGGCACTGATACTACCAATTATTTCCACCGTAGTATTTATCATGACATAATGTCAAATAGTTATTATCTACTTAAAAGTAATCATCAACTTGAATTAATTCAATCAAAGAATAACTCAACGAATTTCTTCTTTATATTGGCTAGTCAAATACGAGGTGGTGGTATTTCTCGTCAAAATATGTATCATCAACAACTGTGGACACATAAAGAGGAGGTAATTAGTGGGAATGCAAAAAAAGGCAGATTAAAACAGACCAGAGATACAGACATAAAATGTACAAAAGGTAAATATAGACATATATTTTTTATTTGTATCCGTCACGAAGTAGTCTTGGTTGGATGAAACTGAAAACCAAGAACTGGGACTGCTTAATTGTATTGTCTTAGTAGAAGACTTCTAAGCAGTGCAACTCAGGTGAGATCGTTCGCGCTAATGCATATATACACTAGACTCAATGTTGAATATGACTGACAACAATTAAACCGATCACAATCCTAAAAGCTCAATCACAAAATCATCTAATATGAGAATTGTATGCTATAAACTGAAATCTTCATAGAAATATAAGTATAGTTTGATAATTAAGATAAATGAACATCAAAATGTAGATCCAGATGTTTCAACAAATCGAGAGAAAGATGTTCTTTTTCTTTTCTAATTCACTAACAGTATCTAATTCGATAAAGTGCATATTGATTTAAGAGTATTTATAACCTGACGATAATACAAACACAAATTTGAGTGAAATAACAAAATTCTACTTATTTAAGAAATTAAAAAAAGCATAGTACAAATTAAACATAAAATTAGAAGTAATCTTCAATAGTGCGAAGTATATCTTTCTTGTTTTCGTTTAAAAAAGAAAGGCATATAAAGTAAGCAACAATTCAATTCATACTTTATCTATCTTGTTGAATAATGCAATTTGAATGATCTATCATTCAAGAGCCTCTTGTATGTAATGCTTCATCACTTCAAATTTAAAGTCTATGTTGTTATCCAGCTGTTTGAACTTAAGTAGGTGAAATGGAAGGAGATTTGAGTCTAAGACACAAATATTACTGAGACCGACATGAATATGCTCAATGATAACCTATATGATAAACTTTAAAGTATCAATAAAGAGCCCATACATGGATTATTGGCTTTATCTGTGAATATATCAGTTAATGGCAATCGTAAATATGCACGTTAGCTTTAGTCCCTATAACATGACCAGATTAAATTGAAAAGATTAGTAGCAGATATAGTTCAACAAGAAGGAGTGAAAAGATAATGTATATGGAATAATAACGAAACTTAAGATTTATAAAAGGTGAATGTAGCAACACTACTATCACTGAATCTGTGACATGTTGAGGGTGCCAACCCGGTAGTAGGTTGTATCCAATAATATGGATGAAACAAGATATCACTGACATCATGTAATGATGCCACGTGTTGATTTTACCACCCTTAGTTTTCTTGCATTTTATTCATACACTACCCAATACCGTTTGCCGAAATAGGTAGTGGTTGATCATGTGTAATACTCGTCTAAATCACCACAGTTAAAAATATTTATAACCTAATCAAGTGAATCTCCATCATTGCACAAAGTGATTTGTATCTAACATTAGAATTCCCCACTCATTCAATCGACAATATGCAACAGATGCTTTTAAGTCACATGTGATGACGGACATTCCGTCTGATTAGCTCCATTTTCATAACTCATGTTTCACAGTCAAACGTTAATAAAGAGAGAATTGATGTATAGTAAAATTGTATTTTGGCTGGCACACGAATACCTGTCGTGCGCCAGAGACGAAAGTTAACAAGAGCTAAGGGATCTTATTATGTTTTTATCTGTATACTTAGAAAAGTAACTGATCGTCAACATTATTATCATTAATACTATAAACTGATTAAGATTAAATCTTCTCGCAATCTAAGCTCCTTAACCGTTCAATAATTTGTTGTTTTTTGATGTTGTAATAGAAATGCAATCATCAAATATTTCTGATTATAAACATCCAATTCATGATGCTGTATACGATTCATCATCTAATTTTCTACTACATTGTATGACAATTGATGAATGCTATAACAAGGTGGAATCCATTTTAAATAATCCTGATGCAATATCATCATCGCCTTTAAATAAAGAAATAGACAGTGAAACACTTACAAGAGCAACACCAATCAGTGAAAGGGGTAAAAATGGTGAGTTATCTCAGTTTACGAAAGTCACTGATTCTTTCCAGTGAATGAAGCCTCATGTACTCAAAATTATTACAAATGATTTAATCATGATCGAAATAATCGCTAAGTTGAAATTGCTTTGGCGGAAGTTGATCTTGTTTGTGAATTTATCACAGATTGATTTCTCCTGTAGACGATTTAAGATAAGGGATCACTGTTAAACAGTTATTTCATTTCATTATGCGACTCCTCAGTAGTGATTGAAAATTTAGAGAAGTAAGAATGTTATCATTTAACACTGAATGAACTAATCATGTTGATCGTTAAGCATCGTCATCGCACGTCGCCACTAAAAAATTATATTCGAAGACGAGATATTTACCAGTGCGCATAGTTGAAAAGTTTTACACTGCTACTGTTGAGGTCCTCTGGAGTTTAAATTGTTATTAAATGGAATTCACTCGGCAATGAAAGTCATTTCCCAGTTATTAGTACCCAAAAAAGTATCTTACAGGTGTTGCGACCAAATCAAGCTAAAAATGTAACCGTAAAAGCCACAGATAATATGCATGATGATAGTCACACATAACTGATTGTGATTGTTTCCGGTGGACCAACTGCTCAAGGGACGTCCATGGAACAGGTCATTATGATAAAGAAAATAGACTATAAAAGCAGCGACGATCGCTAAATTTAGGTCATACATAATTAAGAAGTTTCAAATTATTACCGAATAATACTAGTTGATAGAATTCTAATTTGTGACCAAATAATGGCTCTCTCCAAATATAAACATCACAACCAATCAACTGGATTTCTTAAATGAATCAAAGGAAGAACCATAATTTAGTAGTATGATGGTGAATAATGCTATTACGTCGGTTGTCCAATCTGAATTCACAGGAAAAGGATTCGAACCTATGATTTGTTGACTGAAAAGTGAAAGCTTTAATCATTACACCACCACTACAGTTTTCTACAACAACATTACTTGAACACAACTAATAGGAAGTTTTATCGTTCCAATACCGTTGTATGAATTATATGCTACATGATTGTGTAGTACAATTAATAGTTAATGAAGAAAATATATCATCCAGTATTAACAGAGTATTTTTCAGTACTTGAGTACTTTCAGTATTTTTCATCAAAATACTTTATCAATGTTCACATAAGTCAATTAAGTGTATTATTTGCAAAAGTCCTTTGTTTCTTTTATCAAAGACATCTAATGCTATGACTAAGAATCAGTTTACTAACCTCATTTTATGAAGGTAAACTGGAAAGGAAGTGAAGTTTTCTTTGTACAGAATATAGCAGGCTAATGGTGCATTAATCTGAGCTTAATAATTTACAGTCTGTCAACTTGACAAGCAAACTTGATGACTGAATTTTATTAGATATACGCTTAACTAGTTGGTGGTGAATTACTGTTGTACAAACATCAAAGATAAATTATAAAATAAGAATACTGTTGACGTGGATATATATTTATCAATTAGAACTTCGTGTAAGGCACATCTTATATTAAGCGGTTTAGAAGCATTATTCGATTGCTTAAACTTGAATAGATAGAGAAGTATGCACATCGGTAACCTAGTCAGTCAGTCAATCAGTTACAACGTATAACTAGGTACATGCGTACCGATAATCTAGTGACTGGTAATCGAACGTCTAAACCATCAACACCGCAAAAGATGGAACGAACGACGAATGAGTGATAAAAAAATGCCGATTCTTAATGCTATTCATAAAGAGATTCATCCTAAAGAAAGTTTTTAAGATCTTAGTGTGCATTATATCTAAATAGGTCAGTTTTCATTTTCTGTCCACTAATTATCATGGATTGATTCATGATCTTCTTGAGATTAACGCCATATCACAATTTAAAGACTTCAATTTCATTCATCTGTGTTGCTTATTTTAACCAATATATTTCTTCGCATATATTATTAACATTTACACCACTTTTCTTTAACATCTTGTATATAACGATAGTCTAATAGAACTGAACTGAATGAAAAATTCGTCTTTTAAGTTTAACCTCGCTAGGGAGGTAGGAAATGCACCACTGGAAATATTGCTTTTTCACAAAAGACAGGTGTTAAATAAATTGATCATGAGACTATGACATTTTACTATGCCTTATAAACTTCAGGCATCAAAGGCAACATCTCATTAAGCTGTATGTGACCGGTTTAAGGAGAGTATCATGAAGAATACACTTGACTTAATTTCCTTATTTGTTCCAGAACAAAAAAAATATGATGACACAGAGTAAGAGAATGGAAAATGGCAACCTTCAAAAAACATCTAATAATAATCGAAACCACATTAATCATAACAAAATCCTTGCTTTACTTCATATTATCTCTAATCCCCTTATCAAGCACCATTTACCTTCAAATTTTTTCATACAGCCACTCAGTATACGGAGTGGTGTTTACTCTCTTGACTGACAATAACTAACAAACAATCCATTTCATTATGAACCCTTACGTGATTAACTCATAATAACGTGAACAAAAGTGTTAGAAATAATCTGTTGAAAATTTGTCTATAACAGTTTTGTTTATCTTACATTTATAGATACTACTACTGTAATTCCTTACGAACGTATTCAGTTTACGAAGAAACGTAAAAATGATAACATTCCTAATAGTGGAATAATTCCCCAAGAAATAAATCGACATAAATTTCATAAATATAGAAAATACGTGAATCAACCATTCAAACTGACGACAACAACAACAAGAATGAATGGTACTCGAAAACGTCCAGATCCATTTGCATAGTTTTACTTTACATAAATGAAATATGCTAAAAAGTCATTCATACATTAATGTATACATTTTCCCTTTTATTGACATTTTATTTACAATGACTAAAGGTACACATAAAGGTGTACAATCGCTTTTTCATCAAGCCAGTGGTAACAATATTATTGTAATTCATGTGTATAATTGTGAAAGAAAATATATACATTACTCTTGTGTAATTTTTTAAAGACTTTTAGTAGTATGTGACAGATGCTACGGACGGTTACTGAGAGACAAGTATTTCTTTGTTTTCAGAATTATCTTTGAAATCTAAATTCGGATTTTTATTAAACATCATAGATGAATACATTATTATAGTTTACATATTTGAAGCATATTTTCGATGAAATACTCACTAATATTAAGGTTATCGAATGATTAACGCCAAGGTAACATGTTAAGTGCAACGGAATGGTAGTTAGGAAATGAGTTACGTATATCTAATCAAAATCAACCTCATGGTACAATAATGACTGAAGTAGGATAGACAAAAGAGGTCAAACTGACACCCGAAAGGAGTGTGTTATGTACACATTTATACTTTGTACTAAATGGTGTGAACAAATTTTCATCAAATCCTTTTGAATTGAAATTTAATTTCCCTTGAAAAAACAATTCAACATTTATTACTAGCAATAATGGAAGCCAATCAATTTCAGGAACACTATTACAAAGATGTTCCACAGTCTCACATTTACACAAACAAAAACCTTATTAGTAACAAAGGCGAGCAACTACTACTACTACTAATTAATACTCACTTGGGAAAACCAACTGACTAAAGAATAATACACAGACACTTCATAAACACAATTTGGGTCCAAATATAAATCAATAAACGAAGGAGACTCTTTTAAGTAATTTGATAATGACACGTGAGAAATTGGAAGTTGAAAAGTTATTTCTGTCTCTTCGTTTCTAAAAAGTAAATGAATAGGGAAAAATGTCACTGTCATCAACAAATTTGAACTTTAAGACACCTACATATAATTCACTTGCTAGTTCATCGGAAATGTGAATAGAAAATAAAAATGTTGGTGAAATGTAAGAAGTTTCACCATCGATGTTTTTAATAAGCAACCTTGAGATTCAAGATCCTAAACTAGATTAAAAAAATTGAAGACCAAATTGTTATTTATCTCATCAAAATGAAACAATCCATTGATCTCTAGGCTTTCTTGAAAGGTTCTAGAAGAGGCTGATTAGTTCAAAACATTTGTAACCTTTTTTCAACATCTGAACACTTCGTCGAAAAATTTTCGGCGGTACACAAAAAGTTCTATAACAACTGCAATATAAATCTATCATGGAATAGACTTTAGCAAAATAATGTTAAAAAGTAGGTAGCACTAGGAAGTTTCTTCAAACAATCCAGTGCATAACCATTAGCACGTCAGTAATCAAGCACGAAGCAGTGTATGAAGCCTGTTCCTTCAATACTAGACTTGTAATCCCTGTAAATCCAATGAGTGTTTTGTTACTAAAACTCACTTAAACACCAAGTTAGATACAAATGAGTACTAAAACGTATGCGCCCCACATGTGTGCAGCACTTGGGATATCGGCAAAACTGAATTTGGTGATACTCCTAAGAGACCTTACTCCAAGTTATCGACCAAGAGATTTATTCCAGATGGTTGTGGAAAATTGTCACACGGTAGTCATTAGCAAAATACATAACACGCCGACAGTTTTTTCAAGTTTCTAGAGCTCAAGTACACTATTTGTTTTGCATTTTCTAATGCCTATAGGTGGACTTCCATATCCATTGGACTTGGTTTAAGTGCTAGTCATCGCTTTCGTTATTACAATTCAGAATAGGCTTGTATCTTCCCGTTGATTTGTAATGGACTGAAACTGGTCAGCCTCTGTTGCCATATGTGCATCCTGAGCGAATTGCCTCTATATAGCGATATTACACAAGTTATATTTAAGTTGCACATATGGCAACAGAGGCTGACCAGTTTCAGTCCATTACAAATCAACGGGAAGATAAAAGCCTATTCTGAATTACATATGTACCCGTCGCACAAATGTGACTGTCTGGACACAGTAGCCTAGTGGTGAACGCGGTGGCGTTTGACACGAAGCGGACTGAGTTCGAATCCCACTGTGAACATCAACATTGGGATGCAGGTACATCCAGCCGATGAGTCCCAAATAGGACGAAACGCGCGTCCTGGATTCCACTTGCCAGTCACAATCCAACTTAAATATAATTTCGTTATTACACTTTTGTAAACAACACCGCAGTGTGATATCTTAAATTTAAACGATTTAAAAAATGTTGACGCTTTCTTTTCAACTTACTCAAATGCAACATAATGAAAATAATTACACCAAATTGTATTCAAAGTAATCATTCCCATGAATCCTATAAATAATTTGAAGATAAGCAACAACACTTTAACATTTTACAATTAAAAGAGGCAAACAGTCAAGTAAAACGTAGAACCTGACAAAAATATGCATAAGTTCAAATTGGCACACCTTATTAGAATAGTAAGATGAACAGTAAAATAGCGCTAACATAAGTGAGTATTAAGAAAAATTAGACATGATGAATATGACTCGAAGAGAAAGAACAGGATGAAAGGATTTCAAAGCTTATGATTTGAAAGGACATCATGTCTTCAGATTAATCATGTTGATTTAATTGGGTCGCAGTTACGTGGTACAGGGACTTAATAACGCATAGATAAGTGGCGTGCTTTACATTAATTATGATTAACCGACAAACTGGAAGCCATTTAACTGTTTATTGTTTTATAATCTCTACATCGCTCTACTGTCACCGTAGTATGAACATTTTACACTTAATGAACAAAAGGAAGTTAAGAATAGTAAGCTTGGTTAATAGTAAGAGTATTACAGTCTGGATACTAGCTGACAGTCATCGACGAATGCACTTGACACTTAAGTTTACATAGAAATTACAACCTATAATATAACTATCGAAATTTACAGTCTTCAATTTCATTTACTTGATTTCTAAATATTTTTTTGACGGCACTCCATCAGACTTCAACAGGTGTTTACATGAAAGTATAAACAATTTAATGATCAGACATTTAAGCTTGAATGTTGTAAAGATTCATGAATATAAATCTAAGATCACGAATTGACCTGAATTAATGATATGGTGATCAATAATTAAATTTGATAAACACAATTCACTTTCATTGGTCCAGGAATAATATAAAAGAACGACATTTAACACTGAATGAATATTGATTGTATTTGTTTTGCATCAAAAATTTTGTATACAAGTGTACAATTTTGTTACGAAAAGTGATTTATATTTGTCAATAAGTTATTTTTATCTTTTGATATCTGTTTCCTAAGATGGGGATGAGGTATTAGATCACCCAGTCAGATTTGAGTAATTAACACTCAGTTGAAACTAACTCAATAAATCTATCAACCATCAGTAGCATTCCTCCGTTATAACTGTCAGATAACTATTGTAAACAAGATCCTGACATTGAAGAGCATGTTGGATTTAGTCATGATGATCATACTACTGATAAGTAATTAAAGTAAAATAACGTTTTTCTTCATATTTCATCGGTTAATTATAAATGATTGTTTCTAGTCAGTTGATTCATACTTTGTCGGACCACCGATCACAGTATAGTCATTTTACGCTTGTATGTGCAAAGAACAGAAAGTTGTTGTTATTTATAAACATTAGTAATAATAGGGTCTCAGAATCGACTTCCGATGGGGATATAGGGTGGACAATACTAGTAGAGAGTTCAATACTATGACGATGTAGCTATCTAGTGGTGGTTCTTGTTTTCAATCATTTTAATCATCAAATTTATACTGAAAACTTACTTCTACCAATAGAGCAATTAGTTCGTTTCACCAATAAACTTGGTGAAATTGTAGATGGACTAAGATAGTAAAATTCAGGCGGCAAATAGAAGCGATGAAATATTCCTGTCAGATTAGGGTTAAAGATTGTTACAGGACTTTTTTCATAAAATGGCAATAAACTTGGATGATTTGGTAAATTCGAATGAATCCGCTGATTTACATTATGGAATGTGTCAATCAAAATTGTCGTCTATGAGTACAAAAGAAACAAGCATTGTATAGTAAAATTATGATTAACCTTTCATTATGGTTCCAAATAATAACACTTTGGGAAATCAAATGACGTGACATTAACCACTACTTTGGAGTGATTATCGGGATTACGAATATTGATAAATGAATCTCATAAAATATCACTGTACCACAACAACTATTTTTGATTTTATTTAAACACGAAATTTGATGCATATCGGCAACAAAAATATATACACCACAATAGTACAAAAGTTACTTTGTAGATAGAATGAAAAAGAAGGCATTCAATCGGAAAACGTAAAACTTAATAAGACAACGAGAAAATCATATGGTAGGAGACAGAGTTCGGATAGAGATACAGACAAGATTTCTTTCCTGATGAGATAAATCACCATACTTTTATGAAGTTTGAGATAGGGAATTGAAACAACATCGTCACTAGCTTTTGTTATGTGCCATATCTGATTAGGTTGCAAGCCAGTGGTTTGTACAATCTCTAGGAAATCTAACCAGGAGGTTGGAAGAAGCTTACAAAGACTTTCTTTCATTTCATGATACCGTGTTATAAAATGACCACCTTTTCGCGATTTTCAACCAGCCCTAGCTTCGGCAAATAATCCACATTATGGAAGCCACTAGGCTGACAATCGTAAAACATCACCAAATCACCAAGATTTTTGTTTCAAGATAGTGACACCGATTGTGTTATTAAGACTGCATCCGAATACACGATGCCGAAACTCAGCATTACTAACATGATGTACACAGCGGATGCTATCAATTCTTCGGAGATAACGATGATCAAACAATGAGAGATACCGAACATACTCAGCTCAAAGAGACCAGGTTGTGACATAAAGAGCATAACCGCTTTTACCAAGGCGTCGTAATCACGACGACACCAAAGATGGACCGGTTCAGTATAAGCTGATCTAGTTATCATTATGCAAAGATAACACTTGGGAAGTAAAAAGTACATGCTATACTTGCGGATACTAACTGCTGACTGATTCAGTGCGATTTGGATGGCTTGTGTCCTATCTTACAGTAAGACAATATTATCCGGCTATTCAAGGTCGAAAAGCCTTTTTTCAAGTAACAACTTCACACCACCAACATGTACTTCCTTCCTTACCACAATAAGAGAGGGTTAAAATGGATGGACTCTATGAATATACACCCAAGGTTGCACAATGGATTATGGTTGTTGTCGACGAAACTTAGAAAACATGGGTCAATATTTTGCAAAATTACTTAAAAAGAAACAGTACATGAGTAGATTCAGATAGTTATTGCTTGGTCTACTAACGAAGATTGTCAAGATCGCATAATAATACACAGGTTTCGTCAGGTTATTCACGAGGCCACAGAATTAAAGTAAAAGTATCTAATTTTTCTTCCTCTTGTCTGCTTGCAATACAAACCAAACGTCATATGGTGTTAACAGTAAGTTGCTACTTTATTTCAGATAAATAGAACTTTCTGAAACAGAATTCAATCCCAGTGAAACCTTAATGAATAAGGCTTTTAGGTCAAAGAGTATGAGACTGTGACTATCAATTGAGCTACAATAAAATACATAAATTACAAAATACGCTACTTATTAAACGTCAATAACATATTTTGTCAGCACGAAAGCTTGGTAATTTTTTCAAACCTAGTGGAATGGTTAATTGCAGTTATTAAAATGTGACCTAATAAGGCCGTTACGTCTGTTACTTAAATCACCTTAAATTCTTTCGATGTGTATATTCGACGTAAAAGTTCATCATGCATCATTGACTAACTACATAATTTCTTCAACATATTTATACCCACGCTTTATTTTGGCCATTTTAATGAAATTTTCATGGATTTATAACAGTAAGAGCCCGATGATGAGGTTATCCAAAATAACTATTTGCTCAAATATTTCTTCTTTTTTAATTACTACTGTGTGAATCTTTAAATAATTATATGCTTTTTCAATTTTAGAGCCATTTTCATCTTAATTCCACACGGTATTGCGTAATTTTCACGGCGGAATACAACTGACAAGATAATCAATAACATTATTGGATCTGTCGCTTATTTTGATTTCAACTCAAGAAATTAACCTGTTTCATCCTAGTACAAGAGTTTCTTAATAGAAATGTACACTCATTACTTCATATGGGACCAAACCCAAGATTTTCACGTACATTTCCAAACGCTTAACCAATAACACCACTAAAGAGTCAATTACTAGAAACAAATAGCTGTCACATGCTATGTCCTGGTTTTCGTTAATATCCAACCGAATAAAGAAGGTAAAACAAAATAAACCACATACCGCTTCAACTTAGGTTACATTCATATACACAATTTTCGAAATAGTAGATACTACGTCAATCACACCGTGAATACTTACAAAAGGTTAACGTTCATAAAATTGAAAGGTCATAAACTAAGGTTAAGGAGTGAATGACAATCAATAGACTGAAATCATATAATGTAATATAGGTGTTTTTGCATTGATAAAAGAACAGTAATAATAACACATAAGATAAAAATGTTATTTCATAGGCATGCAAAAAAAGTATCCGAAGTAACAGTGTATAAAAGTTTAGTGACGTGACTAATCGGATTAAGAATAGGATAACACTATGATGTGTTTGATGAATCAAAAGTATTGAGAATATTGAAAAAGATTTACAGTTCAAGCAAATGCTTTTAGGACTGAGTTCGAATCCCAGTGTGAACATCAACATTGGGATGCAGGTACATCCAGCCGACGAGTCCCAAATAGGACGAAACGCGCATCCTGGATTCCACTTGCCAGTCACAATCCAACTTAAATATGACTTGTGTAATACCGCTATATAGAGGCAATCCGCTCAGGATGCACATATGGCAACAGAGGCTGACCAGTTTCAGTCCATTACAAATCAACGGGAAGATAAAAGCCTATTCTGAATTAGATATGTACCCGTTGCACAAGTGTGACTGTCTGGACACAGTAGCCTAGTGGTGAACGCGGTGGCGTTTGACACGAAGCGGACTGAGTTCGAATCCCACTGTGAACATCAACATTGGGATGCAGGTACATCCAGCCGATGAGTCCCAAATAGGACGAAACGCGCGTCCTGGATTCCACTTGCCAGTCACAATCCAACTTAAATCCAACTTAAATGCTTTTAGTAGTGTTGTTTTTTCTGAGGTAGATAGCTTTTAACCATGGTTTTAATATAAGAATAGTATTATCAATACACACTTTGTGCAAGATTAAACTTTCGAGTTATCCTACAATTGGTCAAGTATAAACCAGTATAGCAATCAACAAGAAAGCTAAACCAAATAAAAACAACAAAAATTACGATGACAGAAATTCCCAAACAAAGTAATAAGAACAAATTTATTTAATACCTGTGGGATGAATCTAAAGCTCACTTCTATATAAAGTAGGTGAACCACCTAGGTCAAAGAAAGCAATACCGTCAAAAGGGTCGAACTTATTTCTGTTAATAACAAAATTATGGTTCCTGATATTTATAGTTTATACGCTCTTCATGAAGAATTTCGTAGACTTAAGCTTTCTGGTAAATTTCTTGACATTTAATCCAAAGACATGTCATCATTTACCTCGCTACAGTGTTATGTATAAATTAAATGAAATATATTAATGGCATTCATAGACTAATGAATTTTCAATCTAACTCAGCAAATAAGCTATCTAGAAAAATAAACACAACCTTTATAATTAAATCAGTAGGGACATTTGAACTAATATAGACACAATGACGTACACATTTATAGAAACCTATTCTTGATTAATTGTGATAAAATACAGTTTTCTAAGACAACATGCATTTCTTAAACATCTCAAGTAAATGCTGGAGAATGTCGCTAGCAGTATTACATCAATACTTAAGTCCTGGAGAGTATTCTAACTCAGTGAATAATCACAGTCTCATTTATGGATTTTGAATAGGCACTTCTCTTTATGAAATGGAGAAGATTTTATAGTTCAACGGGAGAATTTTGATTAACATTGCGTTCTTTGAGCTTAGTGAGTCAATTTTGGAACTTCCTATTGGCTTTCGAGAAAACAACTTTGTTATAAGACAAAGAATCGGGAATTACAACCTATGAAGTTTATTTTCCATGTTGTCCGGAGTCTTGTTGTAAAGAGATATCTGTTAACCATTTATTAAGTATGATATTTGTATCGCTTAAGTTGTAGGCTTTTAGTAGACTCATTATTGATAGTCACATCCATTTTTCTTTCTGAATTATTATAATCTTATTATGAAGCTATTTTCACGTTTTCTGTACGAAACTAGGTTCGATATTTAGCGTATTTTGTATGTCTAATTACCTGTTAACACAGAATGTGTTATATAAAAGCTTTTGTTTATATGCAATTAACGACTTGGTACTGTCTCCCATTTGGGCGTGTTTTGTTCTCTCACTCCTTACCTCTGGACAAGCTTAGTTACATTGGTTCCAATCCAACCAATCAGTGTGTATGATAAGATTGTATAGGTTATTGGGGCAAACCTAGTTGGTCCGTTCGAGACGCAAGGTCAGTGTAACACTTATCTCGTCTGTCTAGAATTTTGCCTTCACACTAACAGCCTCTAAAGTCATTCAAACATAGATGCATGCTTCAAAATGAAATACGATTTTAGAATTTCACCACAGTTGACTGACAGTTTATTCTATTGACATGTAATTTGATTGATTACGCTGGAAAGTTAAAGATTAGAATCAAGAAAGAAAATAATAAAATGCATATATAATGTCAACATGATAATGTGGAGTGTTACGTTAAATTTCTGGTTGACAAAGCAAGTTATTAATTAACCATGGAAAAATTCTAAAAATTTATTTCATGTTGAAGTGTTGGCTGATGACTTTTATCTAGAAAGACATTGAAAGCATTACGAAATACCTCCAAAACTTTTCTATATGAAATCAACTAACTAATATGATTGGATTGTGGTTGACATGTAAAATTCAGGAAGTGCATTTTGTCTTTTTCAGATTAGTCAGTTAAACGTATCTTTTTAGATTATGTAATCGAAATCAATAATATTTTACGGGGAAGAAAACAATTCACTAGTTAACCATACAACTGGATCCGATAGGAATAAGTTTATTTAGATAGAAAATATCACAATATGGAAACAACAGTTGAAATGCATTTTGGAACTTTTATACACCAATATTGAAAAAAAAAGTTTATATGCACGCACAGCTTCATGGAATTAATATTACTAGTCTGCAACAAAAAATTAGCATAAATAACATGGAATAACCTAGCTCGATAGTTGATCTTATTTGTCAGGTGACATATTTACTATATGTAAAGTTATATCAGTCATTTATAAATAACGTAGAGCCTGGGACTTATGTACATCAGCCCGGAATGCAATATGACATCGATATCATAAGGTTAAATTAACAAAACACTAAATATAATTTAACAAGAACGAATGAAAAGACAACATAAATGACAAAATAATGAAATACAGGATATATATGATTTAGATTAAATGTACATACGTTACATCAGCGATTATGATTCATGTTACTACCCAATATCTTCAATCATTGTTCGGGATTATCCAAATAATTCTAATTAGAGTGTCAGCACATAATAATATAGGTCATATCGACAGTCAATGACTTTATAGTCTGATGCGACGTTTTAGTTTGGCGAGTCCTACATTTTTTCATTCTAAACCTACACAAGCCAACATTGTGCATCAAGGTAAGGACTAGTGGTTAGAAACACGTAATACGCATACAAAACAACTAATGAATTATGACTAGGTACCAACACGTAAACTACACGTTGTCTAAGCGGGTGCTAACCTCAACTTCATTTTATGATGTACAATTGGCGACACGACTTAGTCATTAGACCTTAGATTTGCTACTGTGAGTCTTACAGATCTTCAATCGATTTACTTGGCATACCAAGACATCTAGGAATGAATGTTCCAGCCAGCATAGTGCGACTGGTTTATTACAGAAGGAGAACCCGACTACTATGTAAAGGTGGCAGCGACGGTCAGGAAATATATGGAGGTAACAAATCCAAAACTATAAAAACACCGTGTGTAATTGGACTCAAGCAACTGTTTCTTCAACTCTGAAGTCAAGTTCCAAAGTCAACAAGAACACCATTAAGTTAGTCTATTTCAGGTCTCTTAATAAAAAAACATCACATTATCGGTAACAAAGAAATGACAACTGTTCTCATACCTTTAACGATATTAGAGATTACTTTTCTCACTGACCAATAAATCCGTTATCTTAAAGTGTGAAATGCCTCAATGACAATGTTGTAGAAGCATCTCAAAATGGAATTGGAATATATTAACTGGATGATGTAACATGGTCTGAATAACAAGTAGCTTATTATACAACAAAACTATGTGCATTATTAGGGGTATTAAAAGTCACTAAACTCGAATCTTTTAATTCAAGCACTGACCATTAGGACACCATCTCAGTGGTTTAAAGGTTAAGTGCTCACCGATAAACCTGAAGGACTTGATTTCGACTTATGATAGTACCATGGATCCGCGATAATGAGTCTACTACCAAGAAGAAATAGCTGTTCACAGTGTCTTGGACACGAACAGCCGTCTAACTAATATCACTCGTCGTTAAGAAACATGATGCGATGTTTCAGATTGAAAATATGCTGTATGATTGTCAAAAAATATATCATATGCTTGAAATAAAATATCTCTTCGGTATTATAAGCACTGTAAACAATAATAACACAGTGGTCAAAACATTTGATGCACAACCACTGGATTGCAAGTTCAAAGCCGTTTCATTTACTTCAATTTAGGTAAGTGGATGTTGTAATTAGCTGTATATTATGCTCGAAGATGAATAGATTTCACTGAAGGTAGTTTATTATTAATTAGACAAGCAGGTACAAATTCGTGTGCATTGTTTCAAGTTACTAACAGATGTTATGTCTTGCGATATTGAACGATTCCCCTAAGATCTGAAGCACGTAGAGATGGGAGGGTTCTAATTCAAACGTAGATTAGATAAAATAATTACTAAGCAACTGTTCCTTTCAGTCAAACAGAAAAGCACAACAATAATAAGGTTGATGCAGTCAAAATAATGAAACAACTTACACTATCCCATAGTGAATTTGTATCCGATGAGACTACTAAATACAATTTTAAGTCCTTCGTATCTTGAAAATTCAGTACTAAACTGCTAAATATAGGTAATTTTTGTATCATTGACAATGTGATCAAACCAGCTCCAATAAAGGTCCGAGTTAATGGATTGGGTAACCGAGTGATATATGGTGATGTGATTGGAACGATATAGTCACTATGAAACAAATGGAAAACAAAGTGTGAAAATAATAATACTTTTGAGATTATGCAGATTTCAGCACATGTAAATGACTTTGATGTCTCATACTTAGGGCTGATCAGTTCGATTGTAGAGGCTAAGCTACACCTCAAACAAAAACCAAACTAAATATTTAGAGACACTATGTTAAGTATGGGCACTAATATGATTGGAAATGCACTAAAATTCTAGACGGAGAAAATTCCACGACAAGCGGATTTTCAGAAGCGAAGAATTCAAATCCATTGGAAATCAATAGATGCATTGATAAGGCTAAACCTACTGACTTACACAAAAAACGTTAAACAACCACAAGGTCAAAGAAAAAGTTAATAAAACCCTTGGGAACAAAGTCCTTAGAATATACTGGCTAGATGTGTCGTTCGTATTAGCTACAAACAGATGTAGGCTGAATACCAATCAAAACGATGGGGCACTGGACAGCTGTAAGGAGCGAAGAAGCCATCACCAATAATAATGGATGACTATCGTGCTATATAATAAAATGATAAAAGTGGGAATTTTACCATTGGATACTGATTTAGTGGTGAAAATGGTTAAGCGTTCGCCGTGAGATGTGAAGATCAGGGATCTGATTCCCTGGTCGGAATCTAAGGTGTGTACTGCTGAGGAGTCATATACTACAATAAAACAGCCGTCCAGTGTTTCCCGGGTTTCGGTGGTATCCAATCAAAATCAATCTGTGACGAATACAAATCTTAACAAGACAACCTTAAAGCAACTACACTGGTCAAATACATATAGAGAAATGAAAATATTCACATCCACGTGAAGTAAGCGCAGATGTTGCCAAGATCAGCAATCTAAACTCTACAATCAGCCAAATGAGTTTAAAAAACCCAACATCGTTAAAAACATAATACAAATAAACGCTTTATTCAGTAAAAAGGGTTCTACGTTTTACGATGATTCTTCATAAGCACTGATATTAGGTGATGACATAGCTCGAAATCGACCAGTTGAGCAAATATATCCACTCTTCACTTTACTCTGAATATTCAGTATCCATTCACCTTCTTATCCTCTATCCTCGAACCACATTCTTAGTGTTCGGTCATTTTCATTAATACTCTTGCTAAATTATAGTGACTCTGACCCTTCAACCTAAAGATCTACTTCACGAGGCATTGGAATATTGTCAGATAATGCAGCATTATGGTATTCGATTATCAAAACATGTTCGTTTTCTCAGGACTCTCGAGTCCAAACATGTGGCATGTAAGTAAAACTTTGAGTAAGACTTTCTGGTAGACTATCAACGACTGGCGGCATGTAAACAATCTAAAAGATGAAATGTATCCCTCCCCCACTCCCCTGTATCAGGGCATTATAACGGCACTGAGAAGTGTGCATTCCATCTTTGCATTCCAGAGATCGAATTAACAAAATTAGTATCAAAATATAGCACAACGAGCACAAATAAAAAGGTAATATGTAGTGGGAAATAATGGAGCCTACCAGTGTTTATCATTTGTATCGTTGGTTTCTATACACAAATGAAGCCAGTTGTTCGAGACCTAAAAAAATTTTAAAATAAATAAATGAATGAAAGATTTGAAAATTAATTTTTTTATTTAAAGATAATTGATACCAAGAATTAACTTCTGCAATATTGCGATTTCCATTAAGAAACTGAGCTCAACGAAACAATACCCCTGTGAAATGATGTGAATAGATAAACTGAAAGCTTTAGTGCTTAAAATGTTCCGGGTGTACCGTTCATGACAAATCTACAAAGTTCTTTACACAAAGACTCATATTAATTTATTCATACCACTTTGTGGTATTCCATTATACCTTAACAGTTTTGCAATAACGGCAACTCCGAGAATTATGATATATAAGCTGGATGTTTTATTCGTGAAGCCAAGATAACACTATTATTATGCATGAAAAAAAGGAGTTGACTATTAGGACCTTCCTTCAAAGAATTTACTGATAACGTTGTTCAGAGAAACAACAGAGAATAAAAGAGTAAACCATAAACCATTTGAGAGGATAAAACACCTCCCAACTCCTCCTCTCTTTCCTTGGCTATGAAAATTCTAGATGATGTCGACGACAACTTTAAGCCCGCTGAATTTCTTTCAACTATGTAGAGTATAAAGCAATCGGCCATGAATAACGTAGAACCTAGCACATAAATGCATGGTCTCAGGCTGTTACACAATATTAACACGTAATTAAAAACATTAACACTACAATATGATTGAACAAGAAGCCATGAAGCAAACGTATGTATGAAAAAATAATGGAACTTAAAGTCTATAAAAACATAAACAGTGAACGCATTTGGGCCATTATGACTGATTGTGTGCGATGTCATTCAGAGTTTGTAATATAAAATCACTTCGCTTAGATAGTTACCTCTAATGAACAGTTAATCATTTCACATTGCTATGATTTTCATTGCAATTGCTCAAAGCATACACCTTGTAACCTGAATCAAGCTTGTCATGACCGTAAATTAATGTGTAGAATGGACTTATTTTCAGAATATATTATTGAAGCTGAGCCGGGGCTAATGAGTGGAATCCTGACAGTACGCTTCATCATGCTAACTACTCATTCCCCAGAAGTACTCGCTATATCCCAGTTTGGAGGTTCATAATGGCACTTCAACTCAGTCCATTCTCGTCAGATGTCAACAAAAGAGAAGAACGACTAAAAATAATATCAATATTATTATTAATGTTATGATACTTAAGAAATCGTTTAGGTACAAAAAATGTGAAATACAGATCAACACAATGATCACGTAATGATACAACTTACATTAGTGACCAAGAAAAGAACATGCTGTTCTGGATTGTCGAAATAAGGACCAAATTTAATTAACAAACCATTGTAGGGCTATAACAATAATATAACAACAATCCTTGATATATTCAATACTATATTACTTTTAATTACAGTAGGAATTTTTCAGCATAATAAAGTAGACTAAATGGTAACAAACTTTTCATTTTAGAAATATTTAACTTGACTCAAAGCAATATGTATAAAATATGCTTTAAATAGATGTAAGCATGCTTACCTGTAAATGTATACAATCAGTCATGGGTTAATGAAATCAGCTATTACTCCCAAATACATTCAATGTGTGAAATTTGAGTCTGAACCTACCTTTACTTTTAGTAATGAATAGTTAGAAGTAGAGATTTTTGAGTGCTGCAAATGACGCGACAGATAACATCAATCAACACAAATGAAAACCAGATCGGTTTAGGTATACCTAAGCGTAGTGGTGTGAGTTTGGTTGTAAAACACTGGGTTTGCAAACGCTAAAGTGAAACATTGACTTACAGAGCTGAGGATGTTCCAAAACTCAGTGTTCGATCAACGTCATCTTCAAAGAACGGCTGACACCTAGTGGAAACACGATGTCATTAATACTAAGGTTCGGTAGAGTGTATTTGGGAGTAGTGATAATAATTCAATTGATGTCACCATCTTGAAATACTGAGTTATGTTGCTTGGTCATGTTTTCAGAATACAATCCTAAGTCTTTATATTAAGTACCGATTGGCGACGTTAGAAGTTGGTAGAAAAAGTAAAGAGATGGTTGCGTTATGACATATCGCAGTGGTATGGAAGGAAGCTGCATAACTCAGGTTTTTATCAGCCCAACATGACTTCCTGATTAGGGCCCTAAAATAGTTGTAACTTCGTGGCATAAGACGTTACCCGATATAGCTTATTACAGGAGCTAGTGGCAATCTTGTAGTTTTCTATCAAACTCTTTATTAAAGTGAAGTGATATCTCACAAATGAAAGTTCTCTCCTGTTGTATAGTTTACTTATTCTCTTATCTAATCTTACCATTTGGATTAAGATCGACCTCCCTCTTTCATTTTCGTAAAACGTTATCTTCGTAATTTCGTCGTGCACGCACTTCATAGTGATCGATTGCACCGAATTGTGTTTAAATAAATAAAATAATAAATGTTCAATGATAATTGCCTTTCTAGTTACCTCCATAGAGTAAAGGAGAAGAAGGAAAATATTAAGATCACTGTGGCGGTAATTTTAAATTTATTAGGAATAAGATTCACAACAGAATGTAAGGATTCTCCCCAAAAACACTCACGAATAAAACAAGAAACAGTTTTGAAAATAAATGCACCTGTGGAAAAAAGGGTGACCTGGGAGTTTGAGAAAAGTTTGGGAATTAACTGTTAGTAAAGTACTAGTATCAGTCAGCTAATCAGGCATAGACAATGCAGGACTTGGAACATATATTCATCTGTCCAAGATCCTACATTTAGTCAACACATGAAGATAAACGTAATAGAAGTAATAACACTGATCATAAAAAAAAAACTAAATAGAGGGATAATGACTTGAGGAGTAAAAAATAATTCATAGGAAAAAAATGTATAAAACAAACTTGAAGGAAAATATCGAGTATCTGTAACTGGAACAATACGATCAATTCTAAATCACGCTCCATAGTCACCAACCACTGACAGTAAATATAGCATTAATCTCATCCAGGTTATCTTGACCTATCGACGAAACTCACACCAACAGTCAACGATTTTATGTACTGTTGCCACGTGTTGGTTTGGTCGTTCTTAGCATTCTTACATCCTACTATTATGTTAGCCAACACTATGTGTTGAGGCAAGGAGCGGTTGTTAGGCATACGTAAAACATATCCCAACCATGTAGATCAATGAATATTAATAACCTTATCAACTGATTTATTATATTTAACTATTACTATGTGCTTAACATTAGCGTTGCTTATTCAATCGTTCTAGGATATACGAGCGATGCTTCGAAGACAATTATTACTAAGAACCTGAAGTTTCGACGAGGCTTTCATTTCCATAGCTAATGTTTCATAACTACATGAAGTGGACTGCTACCTAGAACACGAATCCTTTAGTTGATAGATAAACAGCTTCACTTTGCCAAAATTGATGTCAGTTAACAAAAGTTAAACGGGAGACCAAGTTAAAGAAATCATTTTTAAAATATATAATTTTATTACAATTATTATTTGAAACTTCCCACTGTCTTATTTCACTCATTCATTTTTTGCTTTGATATATACTTTAGTACACATATAAGATAAAAACTGAATACTTACCACATAAAAATCCATGATAGAATTTCCTTGATTAGTTTTATGAATCCACAATATATGTGGTGAAATTAATTGGGAGGATTTCAAATTGAATTCTGGAGTTTCATCACGTTTACTATGTAATGTATGATTAGTTAGTAAAGGCTTTGTAATAAACAGATTACGAAATACATTCAAACGATTGGTAGGATCTGTAGAAAGCTGAAATAGAGTCCAAATTAAAAGATTTCTAAGTTTATAAATCATAAAACACTATGGTTTCGTAAGAGAATTCTGTTAACTCTCTCGATGGAATAAATGCAATAGTTGACTTACTTTCTCTGACTACAGCAAACTTAAACAACTGATACTCCATATGAACGAGAGTCATTTAGATGAAGTTTAACAGCAAAATATACCCTAATTTTGATTGTGTAGAGACGAGCAAGCTTCTAGGTGTCAACCTTGAAGCTAATCTTGAAAACCCTGAACTTAAAAGTCGCCAGTGAAATGATACGCTAATCGAAATATATTGAGAGCAGATTAAGAAAGTTGTTTAGGTGTTAATAGTAGGAAACAATGTGCCTAATTTTTGTATTAGTTGGCACTGGTCATTTAAGTAAAACCTAAATCTTCAAAGAAATGATGCTTCTTAGAAAACTAACTCAGTTTCATACTCTGAGAACGTTATCACTTTGCTATCTTGAGACACTTCCACCCAATGATCATTAAGTAGTGGCCAATTCAGTGTTTATATAGTCCTACTTAGTGCTGAACAAATTTCTTATGATCAGGTTGCAATGAAAATGACTCCCTATTCTACTTGCAATCGGTTTCTTCTAAAATTGTGAAACACTGTGACTTTGAATCGAATCCATTAGTCAGCATCAGCTACCTAAAAACGCCATGTGCGCCTTGATGTTAGCGAGTACCAAACAGCATAAAACCGAGTTCATGAAAGCATTCCTGACGACTACTCCAAAACCACATCCCATCTTAACACAATGCAAGCGACGTCGATTTATTTAGACTAGAGGCTGTCACACTATAATTTGACAGACAGAATTCAACAAGTGCTTAAGGAATAGATAAATATGACGGTGGTTACTATACAGTGATCAAATTAAGTTTAGAACCACATCAAAACAAAAGAACAGGAACATTTGAGCTATTGTGATAGACTTCGAGCCATGTTACCTCTGATATCGGACCGTGGATTAAGGTTATCATACACACGTTATTCGTAAGTCTGAGTCGATCAATACAGCTTAGACCAATAGCTGATGACTTCATAAACTGATTTCGTGTCCTGATTTGGCTATTATTCTTTTCTTGACATAAACATATGCGAGTTATAAATTCAAGTATACATAATTCCAAAACTGCCATCAACTTAATGCAGTTTGTGCAAATTGATTCTATGAAATAACAAGACGACTTGAATATAATATGGATAAACTAAGTGAACAATTAGAAAGACGCATTGGATATCCTATACACCCTGCTTTAAAACTCGTCATCAGTAAGGATCTATTAACCCGATGGGGAATGAAACCAGAAAATATGGAGCATCGCTACTAGCATCTAATAATTAATATTGTACTTTCTACAAATAAAATTTTTTCTTATTCATCTTATACTTTTGTACATAAATGGTAGTCAACCTACCGGTATCGTGCTAATTAAAAAAAGCTTAATGTACATTTATATCATGTATTCAAAAAGAAAACCATGAATTCATTCAATGTTAAACAGAACAGTTACTAACAAGAAAAAGAAAACATTAATTTCATATGATTCACTAAAGTAGTAAATATAGAGTTCAGAGATACATACATATAGAGAAGAACAACCAGTAGACCACGTATCTAATGTCAAATAACATAACAATGGAAAGTAAGAATATACACACACGTGTAGAGAATAAAATTTTCAAGTAGGTAACTTCAAAAAAAAGAAACCGATAAAAAGGAAACAATAAATCAAATGAGATGATTGTACAATAAGCAAGCTTACATACGAAACTAAATTATATTGAACAGACAATATAATATATCTTGAGTTTAAACAAGCTGGTAGTGAAGCGATTAACACCAGTGGGATTGGATAAACATTGTACAAACACTGAAATGAGAATCATATCGCTGGAGGCTGGCCCAATAACGGTGATAGTTAAATGTTCATAACGAGAGAGAAATATCGGATAAAGTCTTGGATGCGCACTGTAGAGTCCTAGTGCTCCCTCGATTTCAATGATACTCAATCGACACCAATCTGTGATAAATACGAGCAATTATACCTTTGAATTAACAAGTAATATATCTCAAAGCCATATTGTAATCTTTTCAATTTTCGCGTGACGGAATGAATATGGCCAAACAACCAATGAATAGCAGTTAGCATTTTAGTCCTAGTATATAGTGTAGTATAGTAGAGGTCAGGATATTCAGGGCCTCATGGCAATCGCTTTCAATCACTGAATTAGGATCCAGTGGTTCACACTTATCAGTCAGTCAGTCAGTTACAACGTAGAACTTGGTACATGCGTACATCAGTTCAAGTTGCCATGCTTCAATTAGCAGATAAAGATTAGATTGTCAGACCAAATCCCAGAGTAGGGGAGGTAGTTACAGAATAAGTACTGATGGAAGGGCATAGAGATCAGAGATGAGACTTGAGATAAAAATGATTCAGTAAAGAGAAAATTATGAGAAGCTCAAAAACTAGAAATTGGAGAAAGACAAGGAGTGGATGCACCTGCACCATTGCCAACGATTTTGAGCCATGTCACCTAAAGTCCCTAACCATTGGTTACAATCATCACGCGGACCCCAACCATGTAGTCTGTATCTATTAACATGGCTCAGCCCAATTGTCAATGACTTCATGGATTGGTGCCATGTTTTCGTTTGGCCGCCCCTAGCTTTCTTTCAGCCTACTCCTACAACAGACAACATTGCTCGTCGAGGCAGACGGTGGTCAGGCATACGTAACACATGTCCTAACCACCTCAGACGGTGAAGATTCACTACTTCATCGATAGACTTACCATATTTACCTAGTACTCAATTACTAACCCACGCATTGCTTACTCGGTGGTCCCAGCAAACACGAGCAATGTTTCGGAGACATCTACGATCGAATACTAGGAGCCTACGAATATCCTCTATCCTTAAAGGCGTTCACACTTATAGATTTAATTAAATCGCATTGTGTGAATTTGTCTAGCGTCGTTTGTTGGTAACTGCTTTACAATCGACATAGCTGAACTCCACTAGTCAGATATTATTAACAGAGCCCTGGAATTACTGTCTGAAATCAATTAGTGGCAAGTCTGGGTGCTCACTTGATTATAATTTTACTACCAACATTTATATGTTATTACTGTTGACTAAATTAAACTGATTTTTATCTGCTTGTGACATACAGCATACGCTTTAAAATAAGTGTAATAAACTTTTTTTCATTTCATGAGGTGATGATCTGTATACCAAAATTGAGTCAATAGGTGTAGATATCCTTGTTGGAGACCTAATAATAACTGTTTCATGCAGTTTCACAAAGTGAATCAAGTGTCTTCAAATCGGTTAGGGTTACCAAGCTTAACTCTTTCTCCCCATTCTTCTTTTAAATTTAGAGCCTAGTATATCATGGAGTGTGAAACACTTCCACCTAATTTGAATTAAATTCCTAAAGATTTTCACTTCATGGTACAAAAAAACTTTTCACTTTATCCTCCTTTACACTTCATCTTGTTATTCACTTCACTCGACGCAATAATATGAAGTAACAGTGAGATTATTCGAAGTATTTTAACTGTTCGATATTTTTTTACTGAATTCAGAACTTTTACAAAAGGATCCAGTGTAATCAGCCTAAAACAGTTGTTTCTTCACATCTAAGTCGCCGAGACCTGATGGGGGAAAACTAGATTTTCAAAAATCACTCAAAGACATATTTTTGTTATTTATTTATAAAATTTGAATTTCTCATTTCCGTGTTAAAAGCGCACAATATTACCTTAAGTTTATGTCACCCACCTAGAGAGACGTCAAACTTTACTGACGTGTTCTCTCTTTTAGTGTGCTATTTTCACAACACATTCAAGGATATTTTTATTGCATATATGCGCATTGTTTGTAAGTCCGATTATTCGTCTGTCTGCCTGTTTGTGGAATTATATTTTCCGACTCACGTTGAACTTCTGTTTAGTTAGCTGGGTTGGAGCTATGAGAGTGGAATTTTCTTCGTTCTGTCCCACAGTAGTATTGCTCAGCGTTTGCGACTCATCGGCATTATTATCGTTCGTTCTGAAACCCACCAAGACCACTCTAAAATCAGCTTACTTTCATATACCTCAAGAAAAAGAACTATTTAACGGTGCAATTACCGAGAAGCGATAACCACCCTCCATAAATTTGAAACCACTGCAAAAGGACCATAGTCAGCAGTTTCGGTCAATATTTCCATTCATATTATGGGTGAATAAAGTATGTTATCCTCAAATGTTTTTTATGAACATGTCAGTATATCAAAGCATAATATGTTAGATGAAAGTAACGAATTGAAATGATATCTGTGTTGAAAATTACTATCTAATATTCAGTCAATACACTGTAAATAAACGAAAAAATGAGACGGAAATTTAGATACAACATACTTGGTGAATAACAATGAATCGTAACCAGTAAGTTCAATTCAAAACGAGAATTTCTTCCCAGTTGCTACTCATCAACTGGGTACTCCTGCTACATCCCAATGTTCACAAAAAAACTTGAACCCAGTCCATAATTGTCGAACGCTACAGGACTATGCCCAATAGGAGTAAACAGGCATTCTAGAATCTACTTGTCAGCCACAACACAAAATTACTCGTACACGATTTCGGGGAAACCAATTTATTAGGCATATATGGCATCAATAACTAAACAATTGTAGTTCATATAGATGTGAAAACAAAAACACTTTCAAGTTACGTTTAGTGAATACAGAAAACGTTTTTAGGCAATTCAGTTCACTCTACCATAGAAAATATGTATGCGTGTATAACAACAATAATAATAACGTCAAAATCAAATCCTTTCTATACCCCATAATAATAACGTTAAGCATGTGAATATGTAAGAATCGGTAGTAAAAGATAAAATAACGCGAGACAACCCACCGATTTGTGTACCATTAGGCCTTGATTTAATCTCAGCATTAACTGCAGGCACCTAGAGAGCAGGTAAAAAGAAAGCATTGTACAACAAGATGAAAACGATCAGAGACGAATACATTGTTGTAAAATTGCAACCTAGGGATAAGATTTAACAACTTTTGTAATGCTCACAACGAATCATGTGATTAGCCAATCAACTAAAACCCAAACATTAATAGAAAATTTAACCATTGTCTTGACTTGAAACCTTAACCCTCAACTTTAAATTTTATCGATAATCCAAACACTGAACTCCATTTAGAATAAAATTAAAGAGGCTGATATCTGTATATCTACAAATGATCTGGAACGTATATAATTTGAACTTGTTTATTTCACTATTCTTTTTACTGAAAAATAGTGAAGCTTCAGAAATCTCCGTAAATTCTGTAGCCATGTATCTATCTAAAATACTGTTTTTACCCAGATAAAGTGTTAATTTACGATTAATATCTCTTGGCTGGCTATCTGATGGTAGGGATATTTGACGCTAATTGACTAGTTGGTTCGTTTGAATTCCTTAAATCGATCCTCCAGGGCAATAATAGTTAATCACTGTGAACAGTTAAAGAATTACTAAATCACGACCCTAAAGTGAAGTCTGACTAAATATGAAATTTACATACACCGGCCTTTTTAAGACACAAAAGTAAATAGTAAAAGGAGAGAAATGATGATGCCATTTAAAGAAAATAAATTGAACATGGAAATGAAAAAGAAAGCGCTTATTGAAAACATTATAGTGAGAATGATACGTCAACGGACTAGAATAGTAACAATGCAAAAACAGACAGATGTAGCTCATTTACGGAGTAAAGTTTCATGTATCCAGCTACGAATCACAATTTACTGAGTAGAGGTCAATCATATTACCAAAATGCTCAAATTGAAACACGTGCAGCAGAACTGGGGCATTGTTAGTCGGTCATATAGGACTTGGTGGATATGGGGATTAGTTTAAGCTGCTACGACTCACTATCACAGCAAGACCAACAGTCAGTGACGTCGTGGATTCAAGCAATGTTTTTGTTTAGCCTACTCTCACTTTCGTCAATCTAATATCAGTCATCATCGCGCGTCAAAGAAGATGGTGGTTAGGCATACGTAAAACATGTCCCAACCAGCTCAGTCAATGAAGATTTACAACCTTATCGACTGATTTACCATCTTACCTTAATACACAACGCATAATTTCATCTTACCCGGTGATCCCAGATAGCGCAAGTGATGTTACAAAGACATCCATGATCAAATGCCGATAGCCTACGTATGTCATTTACACTTAATGGCCACGTTTTATATCCACAGAGTGAAAGCAAAATGATGCGCTGTATATTTTTCATTTAATTAGTAGACTGATATATTACCGATCCCAAGAATGACATCAGCTGGCAAAAGAAAAACAAGCTTTTTGAAATTTTGTCACAATTTTATCAGACACCAACCCATCAAGACTGATTAAATTTCCAAGATATATGGAGTGGTCAACGCGTCCAACTAATTCACTCGTTATTTTTACTTTTGGTGTTGACACACACCACAATAATTTGCATCTAAAGTCAGAGAAACACATCACGAACAAACTTGGATTATTGCTCAATGTTACCAAAGACTGCATTTTATCCGAGTCTTTGAAAAACAGGACTAAGTTTTCTGTGACTCCTAAAATTCAGATGACGGAAGCATGATTTCTAACAGTAAATATATGGTGAAATTAAACAAAAACTAGGATAGTTAACAGCCTTGACGGACATCACTTAAAGTTACAAGCTCAGATGATAGCTCGCCGTATGTTCTAACTCTGTCTGCAAAGCTGTCTAATGTTACTTATAGAAGATGCCTTATCCATCCCTTTCATTTTTTTTGATAACAACTGCATACGATTGTCCGGTAAACTTTCTATCAGTCTAAGTCTAAACTGTCTTTGCTTCCGATTGTGTTTCGAGCCTGACGGGATAAGTCTTCAAGGAATGTCAAAAAATTCACTAATTTCTCTTTACCATTTGGTTATGGTCACTAGTAGAAATCACTGCTGTATCAAAGCTGTTTGGATATCTTGCAAAGCTCTATACAAGTAAGCCTCGTTTTCATAATTGCCAGTTGTTACAGAAATTTGCTCTTGGCTTTCTCATAGCGGAGCTCAACCCTGGTTTTTTATGAGTCCCGAAAGATGCACTAGAGTATAATCAAAGACTAACCATGAAATTACATTGTAGCTGGCATTGTTTGAGGACGAGCGTTTCGACCTATTCGAAAGCCGTCAGCTGAATGAATTAGCATCTTAATTCTAAGGTTTACACAAATATTTGGACTTATTTCTCATCTTTCTATGTATATTAAAACTCTAGATTGATGTTTTAAGTAATGAACAATATTCAAAGATTGGGTTCCATGCCGAATTGTCGCCTCACCTAACATCATCGTTAATACAAATCATAAAATGTATATAACAAATATAAGTGAACAGAACCTGATTTTAAAAAATTAACAATTAAGATGAAAAATGAAGTCTTACAACTTACCAAAGAATGCACCGATGATCACAGGATGCCCATACATTTTGTATTGAAGATGTAAATAAACTGAGAGAATTTAAACCAGGATAAGCCAGATCAATATATCCAAGTATATCTGGAACCTATAAAGAAGATTATATATATATATATATATATATATATATATATATATATATTGCCACCTTAGACCACGTGTGAAACAACTGAGATATACACCTATCATCAGTCAAAGCATAAGTATGGTATGCAGTGGTTAGTTGTGTTTAACTGTATGAATGTGAAGTGTTAGTGAAATATGTAAATTACCAATATTCAATCATAGATATCTTCGAAACGTTACTTGTGTTTGTCGCAACTACTGAATAGACAGTTTTGAGGTCAGACACATGGTCGTAAGGAACGATAGGGAATCAGTTGATAAAGTTCTAAATCTTCACTGACGTTGTGGAAACACATATCACCTATGTCAAATCACTGACTCCTTCAAAACATAATGCTGACTGGTACAAGGGTATGTTGGAAGAAAGAAACTGTTGATTGTTCGTGTGAGCAATGTTGATAGATAAAGACTAAGTTGAGGTTCTTTTAATCATAACAGTCAATTACATGTGAAGCATAGCAACATAGTTTGAAATCTGGCATAATAGCATGCATGAACTCACTGTTTTCCCCGTACAACCAGAATTTTAAAATTAACTTATACCTTCCTTCAATCTTTCTTCGATACCAAAGACATTTATTATACCCCGTGATTTTCACGACTACTGACATTACTATAACCTTTGTTATCTTTCTGTGGTGATGAAATGAAGTAATGTGAACCACTGCACATGTATCACAAGTTCTACGTTGCACACGGCAGATGTAACAGATTTGCTTTAATAAATTCTTACAAATTTACACTGTACTATATAAGACGCTTCACGGTCTGTTGTACTATCGGGTGATAACTGTCCATAATCACACAGATTTATCACAATCATTAGCAACATAGTGCACATGATGTTGAGTCACTTAGGCAAATAGTTAAAATGCAACTTACCTACAGAATTCAGTACTGAAGACTAAACAACCATGATACTGGTTATGGATAAAACAACATGAATATATTAGTCCAGTGGTTACGTATCCGACAGTGAAATTGGTTGACAGCAGTTCAAATCTCACAAGAGTAACGAAGCAGCCGGATTTGATGTAAGAGGTTGCATATCGTGATAGAACAATCAAGTTAAGTAGATTAAAGAAATGGTTCTAAAAGGTTTTTCTATGATAGGCAGATCAGTTCAAGAGGAGGACTAAAGGTAACTAACTTAACAACCCAAGGAAGAAGTTATAATACTGATTGTTTAGAGGTTTGACAGAAGATACGTATTTCGGCTCAAGCGACCAGACCTGCAGAAATGCTGTTTTCTTAAAACGCAAGAAAGGAGTTTCATGTACTGGATAAGTTGGCGATAGTGGCACGTGAGAAAAAAATTGAAGACAAATGAGGATTCATAGTAATGGAAGAAAGTTTAGAGAGAGGATTGCTGTTGTGACCGAGATAACCTCGAGTGCTACTAAAGTGCAAGAACGGTTCTTACTTAACAGGTTCTCATACCGCCTAAGAAGTTCCTCTCTCTAAGTATTAGGAAAAGAGGTTGCGTTAAAGATGGTCATGATAACCTATGGGTGTAACTGCGAACTATGAGGGGGCGAGACTGTGGTGTGTAATCTAGAATCGATAATAGCCTTTATACCCTCAGTAGCACACAATATCACTTTATTCACATTGAACATAGCCATGTCGATATTTAAACATAATTTTTACAAAATTATAAAGAAAAATTTCAACATATGTAGCGATCATTAATTAATATACAAGCGGAGAAATCTTACAATTCGATCTCGAGAACCGCCTGTAATCGATATAATAACCAAAGGATAATTCGAGATCATTGAAATCTGATTTAAATAGTTGTGTGCACGATAGTGTATTTGCGCCATGGAACGATCTGGTAAAATTACTAGATATTTTTATAAAAAGAACAGTAGATAACTTCAATAGTTCGAAGAATGACTGAATAACATTTAAAAAGGACAGCAGAGAAATAACAAAGGATTATATGCAACATTTAGTCGTGACCAGTAAGATAAGTGCTTAAATATAACAGTGTATATCATGAAATGTTCAACTCATTAGAAGCATTAGACAGAAAATCCCACATAAATTGAGTTGATATGCTTTTTGAGTATAATTAGCAGTTCATAATTCCTAACACACTGAAACAGTTTAGATGTACCGTTCTTAATAGTAATCTTCAATGATACCGGTTCAATGTCTGACAAGCTTTTCTCTAAAGGTGACAAACATGCTATTTCACAAGCACCAATAACTACTACATACGTAGAAATAAGGCTGGAATGCATAATGCTTATATTCCACAACTCAAATTTAGCCAATTATATAAAGCTTAGTGTTAAATTACCGAAAAAAAAACCACACAATAACTTTTAACTTAAACGTATATTACAAACCGATCGTCCCACAACGACATATATTAAACACCTGTTAGATTCTAGTTTGAGTCATTCCAGGAGCTCGTACCTATACTCCGCATAGGTTAGAACAATAACATTTATATAACGCGTAACTTTAGATAGTCGAGTTGAAAATTACTGATGTTAAGTGGTTGAAGTTTATTAATGTAGAACTCTAACTGCACTAAGTTTCGTGCTAGTTTGGTAATCGTCAGCAAGGTGTACCTTCAATAAGAAAGCTAAATGATGATCCCCGGTGTGATTTGAAAGCAAGTATTTTACAAACGCCATTACGCACACAATCATAGTTATGGATATTCCTTTGATTCACTCTATAGAGTGATCGCGCGAAAGAAAATACAGTAATAGGGGTGATGGATTTCATGTCAGCGAAGTGGAAAATATAACATAACAATCTTACTTGAATGACAAGGCAATATTATTCCTATACAAACTTTGATGAGCTCAAACTACATTGTGTAGTGTTTCTGTTTACTTTAGTTAGTTTTCCTTGTATTACTTATTTCGTTACGGAAGTTCTTCGATGTTTTACCAAAAAAGTATGCTAGCTTCCATTTACAATCAAGTTAGTCATTGTACTAGAAGTTTTACATCAGAAACTGACTTCAGTAAGATAACCTTAGGAAACGAGGAACCACTGGCAGCTCTGTTGCCGTAGTATTGGACTTCTCAACAGTGCACTTCAATAAGGAGCTTCATACTTCGTGACGAGTGCCTATTTTTCAAATCAGTGAATTAACATCCTATAGTAAGACAATTCATAATTGATAAAAAGCCATAAAAAGGGCATGAATTCACCATATTTGGTAAATTCTGTAAATTACACACTATCCTGAATAGTAAGAAATAAACTTCAACATAAGTATTAAGAAAAACTCGGCTCACTTCAGACCTAATCAGTCTACATCAGTTGTAGAATCTAGATAAACTCATCAACATACAACAATAGTATTACTTAACTTGAAAGCAGTATCTGATAATAAATGTCATCGAAGCATTATTCATTCACATAATTTTCCACGAACATATGCTAAACAGTTCAATAATAGGACAAAAAAAACTGTTAAGTCCTTCTTAGCTTCTACTGATAATCCCATCCAAATCAATTAGTAATATCAAAACTTAGAATATAAATCTGCACAGCAAAGTAATGTAGACATGAGGCCAAAGTCGACCTATCTTTTGTTTAAATTAAGTAAGTAATCACAGCTTAGTAATTGCTTAGTTTAACCAAGACCCGATTCCAGATATGACAATTTTTATAATTGTCTAGAAAACAATGAACTTGATTAGTCCGTTTTCACAATTTTACTATCTGGTTATAGGTCATTGTGCACAGTAATGAACATTTTACCTAGCATCAGATAAATTCAATCAATAAATAAAACTATTTTTGAAACTAATTGTAATCCGCGTGACATGTAAATGTTTATATTTCTTAACTAAGTTGCTGATTCGAATTTTACTTCATGTATTTTGGTTAGAGAAACTGGATAGTGTCAGTGGCTCTCAAATTCAACATTCTAAGAGGCTGATTTGACAAGTTTTAAATGCAGCACTTTTACAAGGTTACATGAAATCGACATGTCACAAACTGAGTGAGATTGTATCAAAGACATATAGTTAGCCACTTGGTTGCGATGAAATATGTCTGTCCAACTTGCTCCACTACATCATCAGGAAGGCACGATAAAATCATCAAGATGAGTAACATAATAGTAGTAGTAGTAAAATTTCTGATAGTGTGAGAACACCGGTTTGAATTGGAGGAATGTCTTATCTGGTGAAATTACAGAACTCTTTATATAATATTCAGTGTTCAGGCATTTATTTATATATTCTTTGTATTCTTGAAACTAAATTATATCTAGACTCGATTCTCTTCCCGTCAGCTACATATTCTTAACATCTTAGTTCCTGCTATACTGAAACTCCCCTCATCGGTTGTCCACTGTTTGAATGATCAACAGACGTTCCTCTATACGCTACTTACAAGCAATCATGTGAGTAGTATATACCTAAATAGTAAAAGAACTAGACTAATAATATGATATGAGAATGGATTCTCAAAATAATCGAGCCAAATCCAACTTGATAATCTATGCAACTATCAAACGCGCAAATAAAACAACAACAAAATGCTAATTTAATATTTAAAAGAATGAAGTAATAAATCGAACTTAGTGAAGAATTGTGAATCAGGAGGTTAGCTATGGATAGATTGCGTTCTCTGAAGTTGGTTGTTGAATTGCGGAACATTAGTAATCAAACCAGACGAATACCTAGACGTAAATTTTAAACAGCTCAGGGAACGCAGTTTGTCCAGAATAGATCGGATAAGGAGAACGCATACATCCCCTACTAAAACACTAATGTAGCTCAGCAGTGACATGATATTACGTGTAAATAATAGCTTTAATTTATTTTCCACATTCATCACAAACTGACCTCAGTTAGGTACTACTAGAAACTGAAAAATGGCACCGGACTACTGTTCCGTCTTAGTACAGGACTCCTCAGCAGTGCTCACCCCTTAAACTCTCAGAAGGCCAAACCATAACCATCAGGTCTCGTATCGGATGCTTAGCCATCAAAATTACTGGTAAGATTCGAACTTCAACTAATTTTTCATATGATCTGAAGGTCATTCAATACTACTGGCGATAAAGGTCTCACACTACCAGTCACGACTTTTTATTAGAACTTAAAGAGACTTTTGAAGTAGAAGGAAGAAAATGTTAGAAGCACTGTGAAAATGATAATTTACAAGTGTCTGTGATTTGATTCGCGATAAATTCCAGACATTTTATGAAAGTATGTAGGCAAGTATCCGAGGAAAACACCATACTACCGTCATACTTTTATACAGCCAACAGTAAACCATAGGTTTGCTGCTATCAGTTTTACCGCTATTCAACCAAACTACCTGACATAGTAAGAACCTGAGGAAAGATTGTTGCAGTCAGCGTAGTCCGATTGGGTTATCACAATAGGCAAGCCCGAACATCACGCCAATATATGGGGAAAAACCGGACTCGTATAGGTTAATGATTATATTCTAAATTTATTCGACAAAATGCGAACAGTACCAAGCAGGATTATACAAACAGTTAGACGGTCAGTAGTACTCTGTGATTATTCAGTGTGTAAATATTTCAGTCCTACAATTCAATTAAGGCCTAAACAACTTAATGATGACCGCTCAGACTGTAAAGCTATGTGATCTAGGTATTAATCCCACAGGAAATACTAGTAAGAAACCTAAGTTGAACAAAGTTTTTTTGATTATTGCGTTCATTCACCCAATATCAATACTCTTATTGATGACAACTATGATAAGCATGAATTTTACTGATAGAAATAAAACCCAAAAATTTCGATTGCTACTAATATAATTCTTACCCGGTTGATAAAGTGGACCAGCTAAAGATATAACTAGTTTTACCTTAGTTTGATTTAAGCTCCAACGAGTTGATAACAAGTTGAGAATGACAACAGAACCCTGGAAAGAAAAAAACGATAAAGATTAAAAGGCCACAAAACATGATGACTTAGTGGCATGAGAACAGATCAGTCTTAAAAAGATTGTCTTAATCACGTTAAGTGGTTGTTAGACGTAAAATTACTTAGGAAAACTGATTATACACGAGAAACAGCTTTCATCTAATTTTAAACACCATTATTGCTAAAGCTGAGAAGTTAAATCCAGAAGGCGTATTTTATTTTTATTTGAGACTCGTTATTTAAGTGTATATGATATACCAGTGCTGAAGTACAAACTGAGATTCTAACTTAGTCCATTTGTGTCAAACACTGTAGTGTTATACGCTGAGCTCTGAGTTTAAGTCTTAGTGAAAATTCCAACACTGTAATGTGGTAGATATATTCAACTAACGGATTTCAAATGGGATAAAATGTGCTTTCTGGATCCCACTTGTTATTCACAGTGTAAACTTGATTACACTTGTGAGTCAACGCAGTATCGAACTGAACCGCTAGAGATGCACTAACATCGACAGAGACTGGTCAAGTTCAGTCGCTAACAAAATCAACAAGAAGAAATAAACCCACTTAATCATACTTCATTATTATGCGTTTTATTCTTTAAACGTAAATGTTACTTTCTGAAGACAAATTTACGGTTGATTCATTTGCATGAAATACAACGTATAAGTATTTTCAATCCACCACAAATATTTAAAACGAGCTGCGATTTCCTATACTGTTAGTTTCACGATGAATAGATTGTTTTGCAAAAAACTGAAGCTTCTAGTTTCTTGTGCAAAAACTTTTCATAGCTAACTTCTTTCGGAATTTCGTTCTTATAATGTCGTTCAAAATGATGAAGAAAGCATAAACATCAAACTCAAAGAATTTAAGTTCACCGAAAGTCCTGTACTTTTAGACAATATCATCGGTACAAACTTCAGAGAGAAGTGGGACACTAGATTTTCTTTACAAATGACCAACAGCTTCTTATTTTATAGTTTCTTTCTACCATAGTCTTAACCTTGAAGTTGTTTGATTTTCCTAGCTGATGTTGAGGACAGGAAAGGCATCTAATGCTCTTTGCTTCTCAATGGTACATAACTGAGTTAAATGTGGTAAATGCAAACAGTAATCCAAATAAAAGTGTTGACGATGGTTTCTTATACACTATGTTGTGGACAAACCGGAGTTGGAAATATAATCAAATACTAGTCAAATCAGTGTACTGTCTATGAAGCCAGAAGACACTAGATCCGACCTCTGGTGAGGTCGTGGATGTGCACTGTTAACTGATGGGCCTTATACTAGGAAGAAATAGCAGTGTTGTGTTTCCCCGCTCCTAGTGCTTATCTAACTGATGATATAAAACTTTAAGTTCAACAATCACTGCAAAACCTAACAATAACTATTCTATAGTAGCAAGTAAATTGCTAAGTAGCATGACAAATGCATAAAAATGGATACTAATCAGTGTGACTAATTAAAGTCAGTTAATGTTAGATGCTAAATAGAACTCTAAAATCATAGCAGGTCAGATTGTAATCCCAACAGTATGCCAACACTGCACGATCACAATTAATTGCATAAAGATAAGTTAATCAATTCTTAATAGCGTAATAATCACATGTGCTGAAAATTCATATCGTAAATTATGTCATTCTTAAACTAGCTTCGGTGTCCATATGCGCTGAGTATAAATGCCATGTTTAATTACTGGAACTATCAAGTCGCAGCGAAACAACGGATTAACAAAAGGATATATTATATAGGTCGAGCGCTTATTAAACAATAATGCTTCAACATTTATACAGGAGAGAAGATTGAACTTCATAAAGAAAGGGGTTGACTACAGTGCCTCATGAATATGACTTTGAAGTATAAAACGTAGTTACAAGAGAGACTGTTTGACACTAATTTTTCTAGAATCCACTCTCACTATGAGATTTACCTATCAATTTAGAATGTCGATGATATGATGTTGTTTGGCTGAAGACGTCGATAATATACTGAATACTTCGACCCCCCTTGAGTAACAATGAAAAGGCACCGACCACTTTACTTATCTTAAATCCCATTAACTCTAACGTGTTGGTGTCTAACAAAAACTCCGCTCAGATTTAGAAAGCCTGTTTGATTTTACGTCATCCCAGGTGTAGGCAAAATGTCTGTCTATCAACTAAAGAAGGAATATACTGAGTAGCGTTTATTACATAGATGTGAAACATGAATTCTAAATGCATACGACATTCACGAATTATTAGCAGTTGATTACAAGTGTCTTTGAAGCATTACTCGCGTTAATTAGGACAACGAAGCAAGAAATGCTAAAGTTAGAACCACAGTACTCGGTGAAAATGGTAAATCGGTTGGTAAGGTTATGGGTCTTCATCGACTGGGGCGGTAGAGACATCCATTATGTAGCCTCAATAACCAACGAATTCAGCACGTGATGATGACTTCAGTAAGAGAAGGATGGAAGCTAAAAGCACACAAATTAAAGCATGGTATCAGTATATGAAATCGTTGACTGTTAACCTGTGTAACGTTGGTACATAAAAACTAGCTCTTTAGGGTTCGTGTAACTGTCGTAACCAATGGGTGGAGACTATGTTTAACATGGTGAGGAACTAGCCACAATGGCGTTGAATTCATTCTATATAAAAAAATCAATATGTACCCTTTTTTAAACAAATTAATTCTTTTCTCCGCATATCATAATACTGGTATTGAACATATAATTACCAAGGTTAACTTTGATAATTTCAAATACATTGAGTATTAGATAGGTTGTTTATAAAATGAGTGATATATATTTGTAAAATTCCAATGAGTAGAAATTAAAATTTGAGGCTTAGTGAAATTCACTTCTTTAGAGAAATAAATAACTGAATTGATTCAACACAAGATTATTTAATACGATGGAACAAATCAAAATAAGTTCAAGCAATCAAAATTCAAGTTTAATCGCGTCAAGTCATTTGGATCAAGGTGGTTTGAAGAGAGACATGTATGCATGTTAGTGCGATGTGAAAGGAAATTATGAGAGTATGTGAGAATGTTCACGTGAATGAAATTTGATGTACTTTAATTGTGGTCGGTTGGATAGAAAGTCCGTGTTGGTTGAATAGAAAAGCCTTCCATTTTGTTAAGTGCAGTTGGATTTAACAAAATGTGAAGTGCTTCAGCTATTCGTCTGGCTGAGCAAAGGTTAATTACGGAAAGTAAACAGGTCTATACTTGCACATTTGGTTGATACTGAACATCAAGTAAATATCAAGAAAGCTTTTAAAATCATCTATCGAGTCCCACCCAATCTGCCGTATAGTTCACACATACGTCTTCTACATATAGCGGAAGCTATCGGTATCAACATTCTTAAACCGCACCTGTGTGTACATGAGAAATTTGTACAGCCTCTTTCCTTGTCTTGGCCATCATCATAGCCAACGCTCGGATGGTTTACAAATATCTTATTGCACTCAATTCTCTCATTATTATTATTGTTATTATTATAATTATTACTATTTTTACTATTATTACTACTACGTTGTATAAATCTTTTCATAATTTTTAAAAAAATTGTCACCTCTTAATTGTAACTTAATTTTTACATAACTGTCTTGATCATCAGATTTCTTATAATTAATTTATCGGTTTCTTCTTAATAGATATTATGTAATCAACAGTATGCTGACCCATTCACTTATTGTTTGCACACTTTCAAAACGATAATTACCTTATTCACCTTCATCTCTTAATTGCTCTGTTAATTAGTTGTAATTATTTTACAAATACATTTAAACCTGGAAAATTATTATGTAATATTCGGTAATGATTTTAAACTTAGTGTAAACTTAGATAAAATTAGTGTAGAGATTTGATGAAAAACTAATTGAAAAGAAATTTCTTTGCTCCTCTCGTTCTTTCTTAATAATCGTCTTTCCTTATAATTGAAAAAGCCTTTCTGAATAATTTGGATATTTTTAATGTCAGTCAGTCAGTTACAACGTAGAACTTTGTACATGCGTACATCAGTTCAAGTTGCCACGCCTCAATTAGCAGATAAATATTAAATTGTCGGACCAAATCCCAGAGTAGGGGAGGTAGTAACAGAGTAAGTACTAATGGAAAGGCATAGAAATCAGAGATGAGATTTGAGATAAAAAGTGATTCAGTAAAGATAAAATTATAATAATCTTAGAAATTAGAATTTAGAGGAAGACAAGGAGTGGATGCACCTGTGCCATTGCAATCGATTTTGAGCCATATCACCTAAAGTCTCTAACCATTTGTTAGAGACCGTAGCTGCTATCTTGACGTGGTGGTCGGGCTTGCCTATCGTGATGACCCAACCGAGCTATACTGGCTGGAACATATGTTCCTGTAGGTTCTACCATGCCAGGCAGGTCGATTGGATAACGATGAGACCAAAAGCAGCTACTCAAGGTCTGAGGGCGAAGTCTTACTGCCGACTGCAGAGGGGTGTGACAGCAGTAAGGTGTTTCCCTCGGACAACCAGCATCTGCAGCGATGCTGCCTTCTCACAAGGAAGGAAGGGTTAGAAAAAAGGTCAGCCCTAAAAATGTCACACTTCACCCTACCTCACGGATTTCCGTCTCCGGCGGTATGGGTGCACACTAAGGGCTTTTAAGTGCGGAGCTAATACTCAAAAAACTTTTCATAAAAGGGCCGTGCGTGACAGGCCTCAAGCAGTTGTCCCTTGGGCTCTGCGGTCACGCTCTCAGGTCTCTAAGACCGACACTAATCTACCTTCTTTTTCAGGTTCCTCAAAAAACACCTTTTTAATGTCAATTTTATGGTTGTGGTAGATAACATGAACTGCTATCGCTGATTTAATTTCTAATTTTTCAAGTTCAACAGGATTATTAAGAGGTCATTTATTGTAGCTATCATGTTCTTTGGTACAAGTCTGATTTCTTGAGAAGACTCTCCAATGCAGAAAGCATCACAATCAACACAACCTAACCCGTAGACATAATTCTGTGTAGAGGTAAAGGGGATTTTTTCCTTTATTTTAACTAATGTACTTCGAATAGTGTTGGTAGTCTTGTAGAATGTTTGGATTCCATGTTGTTTTAAAATTCTTTGCAATACATCTGTTGTGTCATGGCGGTAAGGTAGAACGGTTGTACCAAACTATGATATTTTAATTGATTTACTATTAATTAGTAATAAATCGTTTTAATTTTGCAGATTTTTAATAATATTCATTGGAAAATTATTAAGGCGCAAGATGCTGATTATATTTTTGTATTCGGATTTCGTGTCATCTAATGTAATGAGTACTGAATCTTTTAACAACCAATGATATCATTATTGCTTCAGTGCGAAGATGAGGTGTGACAACTTGAACTGACGAATGTGTCAGGTTCTACGTTATTCATGACTAAGTGAATTTGATTTAGATCTCGAAAAATGCTTGACATCAAAATCGACTTAGGAAATTATTGTAATGAACTCGATAATCAATTAATAGGTCGAAAATTTTAGTTATATTTCACTTGCTACAGTTCTTTTAAGTCGGATACGATCTCTAGTCTATGCAGAAACATTCTGGCTCAAAGTTAAGCAGTCTAAATATGGTAAATAATTTGCATACTATGTTCTATGAAATAAAGCGATGACTTTAGGCAAACAACTACTGAAGATCAGGAAGCCCTGAATAGCTATTACATATGAAATAACTCAATAGTTAACACCCACATCCTCACTAGAGATCATACTCAGGACCTTCAAGCCTTCAATCTGATAAAACGCTGAGTTGAAAATCAATCGTTAGCATTTCTAATTTCATCTAGTTGGCGACATCTCGTGACTATCGACCAATGTAAATAGTAAAGAAACTGCTAATATTTCTACATGGTTAGTATCTAACCGTCACAGCTTCTCAGTAGAACTCCAAGAGTCGACTCTCTAAAATGATAACTATTGAGCATGTTATTGTTTTGCGTAGATTATTGTACAGAATTTTAACGCTTATGACACAAAGTAATTGTAGCTAAAATCCCAATGAGAACTAGAGAATACATTGGACAGACATTTTGTTCTAAAATGGGATTTTTAGTAATTAATGTAATTATTATCAATAAACTCACAACAGAATGACCAATTAACACGATATGTTCAGGAGGATTTGGTAGAATAACATATATCCCCAAAATAGTACTGATGGCTTTGTCCACAAAATCTGAACAATATTGCGTTTAAAAATCTTAATAATTGATAAACTACCAGTTTGACGTTCAATAATCTCACCATTCAGAGCAGACTGTTCCTAAAGTAAACAACAAAACGATAGGTTAGTTTGACCTATTAATCGAATACAAGAATGTTTGTCACGAAACTAATATAAATATCCCGAGATTCCAACAAACATAGACACCTCAGGGTTGATGAAACTACCAAGATAAGAGAATTGGTTAATACTTGCAACTGCTTCGTGCACTACGATCAATAAGGAATATAAAAATTGAACCGCTTTAAACTTATGAATTCAACAGTTTTGTCATCCGTCTGAAGGTACTCCTACATGGAACTTAGAGCTAATAATAATCAGTTTTTGACCATTTTTTTAAAAGACTGGGGATAGAATCGAAATCTAGCAGTGAAATCAGTATCTTATCAACGCCGCATTTTCAAAATAAGGTCAGGAAAGAGAGCTTCTAAAAATACAGATCATGTAATACTTCACAGACTATCGTCTCCGGTGTCAAGGTCTTTACAAGTAAATAGCTAACACCCGAAACTACTCAAGAAAAGGTCATATGTGGTCAGACTTAACCACAATGGTCATGCTCATAAGATATTATGACTAATTGTCACCTAGTCATCTTTAACGGCGGTGGCAACTGGGAAGTAGTAGTTGAGAATAATAAATAAAATTTGTTTATCGGTACAGGTCTTCATTTACTACCAAATAATAATTATTATCATTATTATTATCTATCCTGGTTACGTACAATAAATAAGTGCGAATATGCAAGCATTTATAAGCTTTCAATGAATATGTTGACAATCGTTTTTCAAGTGACTAGTTCAAGGAATTCATTAATGCTTCATTTATTTTATTTAAAAATTAAAACTTTGCTTATATGCATATATGGCTTCTAATGCACTTGCTTAACTGGTATGATGGTAATATTAAGGTAATTTCCCATTGTAAATATTTAGCATCAATTGATCACAATCTGCTGTCATTTGTGAATCTTGAGCATATTGACTTGACACTAGTTTCTAGTAGATTTGGTTGTGGTTAACAGTGGAATTAACTATTTGGAAGTTGTCGACTGGATGCACTTCAACACTATTGATTTTCGCACTGAAATTCAAACCAAGTACCTACCTCTTATCCACTTAGCTTAACAGGTATAAAAATATACGTAAGGTTTTATTATCTTATATTGTTGATAGTTTGGAACGCCAACCGATCAGTTACAATTGTTACCATAATTGTTATAATCTGATACAATCCACTGAAGTTGATCAAAACAGATATTTATGTGGAAAGTAAGTTCTCACTATTTATCTCCTCGTAGCTTCAAAACTACTCAGTATTTTATCACATAAACACCGCTTAATTTACTGGAGATACCTATTTTACCAACCATGGTTTACCATAAAAAACCTTAACCTGACAAATTCCCGTGAGCGCTTTGTCTTCATAATAACTAGAGACTAACTAGGCTTAGGATAAACCGTACGAGTCTCAGTCAAGTGCAGTCGATGTAGTTTAAATATGCTGAGAATGAGGCAGGTAATATAGATGTGATCAGGTGATTATCGAACAATACCAAAAATCTACAGACGATGGAAATCCAAACTTTCGGATGCTTACTCAAAATTTTAAAACACTATGCTCGCTGTGGGATAAATATGTGGTAGGTTTGACCTTGTGTCGTTCGGCAGTATGGAACTAGTAGAAAAGTAGTAAAAAACTACACTCCCCCCTTGGTTTCCAATAGTTTTTGAGTTTATGTTGTAAACTAACTTTACTGTGAACAATATTAACAATAAAAACAGTCAACGGATTCTCTGACTATTTATTTCTGTATTGTAACGGTCTGGACGATTATCATGACTAATTATGTGAAACCTTGGGTAGCATGACACACAATCGGTTGAACTGATGAACATGAATTTACTCTGTCTACCCGTAAATCTGAAGTTACAAATCCTTCCATAGGTTTTTATCCCACAAATTTATTCCTGACTCTATAGGTACATTCTTTTAGTTTAACCTTACACTGATAACGTGGCATAACGAATTAGACTGATGTACATATATTCTTGGTTCTTAAGTTCTTTATGACCAACCAACTGACCTTTATAAATACTTATTCGCGTAACTATAATTCTACAATGTAATGAAAAACTACTGAAATTAAGCACCATTCTACTGGTGGTTTGAATACTAGAATATATTCAAAATGAGAGGTCAAAATTAAGTAATGAATGTGTGGTAATCACAACTTCCAAAACGTCCACAAGGAACTATACTGCGTAAACAACTGGGTTTTTACTTATGAAAAGTTTTTGAAATCAATTTTAAAGTATATTTAGATCCTAGCATTTATTCCATTACATTACGAGAAATGTAATATAACAAATCTCATATCGAAAAATGTTTTAAAAGGAGTGAATCAATTTTTGCGGACCATCAGCTAATTACTGAATAGTATTCACTATCATGTTTGCCTAGTCTTGCTTAGTGATAATCTCATTGTATCGGTCGACTAACTCATTTAGCTATCCTACAACAGCAACATAGTGTATGCGATGTCAAACCACTTAGATTAGTGACTGTCATGTTGGAGATTATTCAATAGTGTTCGATCATAGGTAAAGAAGACAAAACAAACATCATATTGCTTAGTATACAGTAACTAGTCAATGCGAATATTTCATCTAGTCCCACAAAGTTTCAGTTGCAGCCGTAATAGCCTAGTGGTGGTTACATGTATATATGTAGGTACATACAGCATAGAACCTAGCACATATGTGCATCGGACACTTTAGAAGCATAGCGAGATAAACACTGAATTAGTAGTAGTTATATCAGTGATAGTAATAAAAATGTATTCATGAAAGGTATAAAACAATTTTAGGCGCGAACCCCAACCAAATAGTCTGGATCTAACAACACGGCATAGAACAACAGTTAGTGACTTCAAGGGCTAATGCCATGTTTTCATTAGGCTAACACTAGCTTTATTCAATCCTACTCCAACAACAATCAGCAACGCATATCCAGGTGAATGGTGGTCAGGCGTATGTAACACATCTCCCAACCACCTCAGTTGGTGAAAATTTATAACCTCATCAACTGACTTATTGTATTTCCTCGATACCCGGCGTCTAATCTCATTACTACTTACCCACAGATCCCGATAAATGTAAGCGATGTTTCGAAGAGACCGATAAACAAGTAGCGACAATCTACATAATGAACACCAGATCCATACAAAATGGTCAGCTGTGTAGTATACAGTATACGAATTGTAGAAGCATCAGCCCTCTAAAAATTCGAGATACGCTTGGCTAATAAGTACAAATTGACTTGAAACTTATGTCGATTAGAGTTTTCTTCTAGCTGGCTCAAAACCATTTTACATAAATTTTATACGTCAAATATTGATCAAAGCGAAGCGAAGACGATAAATACTAAACTGAAAGGACTGAGTGATTTTCAATATAAAAAACCTCAACAACTACATTGTGAAACAATAAAATACATCAGTAAATTAGTACACTTAGCAATAGAGTCCAAAAATAATTCCCCTCAAATCATGAAAAATGTACTGTTTTAAATAATTTTAAGATCACAATTTGAGGGAAGATAGAAAGTGAATACACTTACAATATTTAATTTATTCTGAAACATGTCACTCAAAGACCCCCACTAATTCCCTACGACAGCCACGTAGACACCTACCAACATGAATCAGACCAATAGCTCATAACTTCATGAACTGATGCCACTTTTTGGCGCTTCTATCCTTCTTTCAGCCTAATCCTACGCATGTCATCACTTTAAGTGGAGACAAGAGATGAAGATATATATATATATATATATATATATATATATATATATATATATATATATATATCAATAGATTCCCTTACTTCATTTAAATCAACTGTGTAGTAATCAAACGGCGAATTATATTGTACCAAATCGTATATAGTTGTAGCCAATGATCTAACCGTCTTGAAACTCCCCTTAGAGCCTGTAACAAATAAAACTGGTAAGTTGTAGAGTCTAGATTTAAATATTAGCATTGCAAAGTATTGTGAAGTACCCATATCTAGAACTAAACAAAAATAAATAGACAGAAATAAAATATTTTTCGAAATACCCTTCTTGATATCGATATAGGCCATAGCCTAAACAGTTTCTTCCGTAGTAATCAACGTCGATTTTCTGAAGATAAATCATTAATTCCATAAGAATACCTCGTATTCTGGATAGTCCATCATCCGAGTAAGTATACACCTATTAGATTCTGGGTACATATACCAATGAATACCACTCCACGCCAGAAATAGTATTAGCCATGAATTCATTATCCAACAGCAAACGCTTAAAACTGAGCAGTACCCCATCTGTAGTCAAATTAATCACCCTACAATAAGAAAATCAATTTAATATGTATCTTCGTAATTCGAGTGTATTGTCTTACAGTAATAATAAAAATTACGTGTTAACCTTGCACAATTCCAACATTTTCTAGTATATTAGGCATTTATTGTGATAGGAGCTCTCGAACCAGACTTGAAAACTGAGGGAATATGAAGTTCAAAAGCTAGTCAACTGTAATTCAAAACCAAACCTTTGGTCAAATTTCACTAATAATTGATCAAAGTATTGTTCAATATCTTAAGATAAGCTCCAGCAGAGGACGTTACTATGCATTACTCGGCATCCTGATTCAGATTCTGCAACACTCACTAACCAATGACGTTGAAAAGTAATTTGTTACTAACACTCCCCGGAAAGTACAGGTTTACAGATGGTACATATACATGGGCAAAATGGATTAATAGCTAATAGTAAATATCGAAACGTAACCAGAAATCATTACCTAATAGATGCAAATGTCCAGAGTGTTTCAAAAAGCTAATGGATAGTCTACATTTTCATTTTAGGATGTCATGATACACTATTCATGCCTCTCGATCCGATAGAAGACGTTATTGGTGGCATATTACTTCCTATTCCTATATACTATAATCGAGATGTCTGTATATAAATGTTCCATGTAAGCCTCAGAATTCAAACCTACGTTTAGTGAGAAGTTAGATGCTTGTTATTGTAAACGTGATGACCAAGTTTTGTGTAAATCTAGACAAAAAAACTAACGGGTGTGAAAAGTAGACTATACAGTGTGAATTTAGGAAAGGTAATTCTTATCACGAAATAAGCCTCATCATGGATTTAAAAAGAATAACAGCATTTTAATCGTTGGATACACACACTTTTCGTTTCGGTCGTTTTTAATGAGTCAAGCCCCAGTCGCTACTTAACTTAAAAAATAGCCAGTTAAAGTACCATACAGAGTATCGAAGAATGTGTTTTATTTTCTATCTCTACTTGTTTATTGTGTACTATATTTTACGGTATTGTTCGTTCCCAATACATCGAAACTAAATTTTTGGCTTTAATCGAATTCCAATTAGTTAAAGTATCACAAAAATAACAAAATACTTTTGTCCCATTTTAACAGCGCTACTTCAGTACGTGCATTATTTTTTTCGGGTTTTGACAGTGTTTAGTAAATGTTAGCTCTGCTTTACTTGAATTTTACTTAGTTAAAACACCATAAAGTGTAAGAAGTTTAAATACTTTTCATCTGTACCTCTGAAAGTAGAATAAGTTCTTACCGCTTTTTACCGATAGGCACCCAAAAAATAACTCGATAAAAAAGCACATTTTCTAGCGTTTAAATTAACTTTACGCAGTAGACATTAGTATGCAATCTGGTAGTTGGTTGATATTTAGAGGTATACGTTAATCTGATACTAGCTGTTTACAAGCAGTGCAGCACAACTCGATGTGAATGGTTTTGTTCTTAGTGTTGTCGAGATGCGAAAGGCCTACTACCGAACGCTAAAGTACTCGTAATTGCCACGAAACGAAGCTTTGAGAAACAAAGTTTTTTGCAAGAAAGGCGAAATGCTGTATTCGAACGGACAACATTGAAGGTTAAAGAAAGAAGAGAAAACTATCGTGCAACCATTTCTGAGGCGATTAACTAGAAAAGATGTTAAAATATCCTCCGAAGACGTCTAGGATTACTCTAGTTTAACATCGAATATGAAAAAATATCCAGATAAAGAGCGGCCCAAAAGCAATGTGTATGATCTTGAGTTAGCAAAATGTGCTATCACCCATATGCTGCCAGAAACAACCCTGAGAATATGCATCAGGAAATAAATTAGGTTCTGTAGGTGAATTAATGGCGAGACTGCAGTCATTTTAAGAAGCGCATTGAATGACACAGAAGAACAATACATGTCATTATGCTAACAGGGTTAGTAACTGGAATTTAGAAATATGGTCAGATAGGCAGATTTAGAACGGATTAAGCGACAAGAGACTCAAAGTGAACAAAAAACTCGAATACAATATAAAAAAACTTAACCACTCGTAGCTTTCAAAGAGTAAGGCTTTAAACGAAAATCGTGTGGCTGGAAATTAACTACTAATTATTGCTTACATATCAGTTATATACACAGTAAGAATATCTAAGTATATCAACCAAATTAACTCACTTGAATGTTTAACTAAAGTAAGTGTATATAAAATTCCCAAAAGCATGAGAAAGATCACATCTAAAGAGATGCAGTGTCACTAAAATCGACTTCAAGTTGTACATAGAAGATAGTAATTTGAATTCTATACGGCTTTCATTTTTTGATATCGCGCAATATGAGTAAGAAAAACAAAGGGAGCTTCTCAACAACAAAGTTCTGACTTAAGGTAAATATGTTTAAAAATGGTTGACAGATTTACAACGGCGAGTTTTTTCAAAAACTGGTCAATCTTTCAGTAAGATAATTAATGTCGTTGAGACAAGGTAGTATTAACTCTTTAAAGTGATTCACGAATGATGCTTCTATTTTGCAGGCCTATGAGTCATTCTGCGGAAAACATATCCTCAGTACATAGAAGTAAGCACTCATCCATAAAGTTGCCTTTTGAAGGACAGTCCCGAGTATGGCATGTCTAATATCCATTTTACTGGTATGGAGACCCCTCAATTTCACTTTACTGATCGATTCCCTTGAATTTGTATTTGGTGTTACCATATTGTACTCTCTGTCTCTGTAACAAATTTCATTCCTTTCCGTTTTCTCTTTTATTGGGTTCTTATTCACAACTAGTTTTTTGTATGTAATTTCGTTGGCATATGTTACTTACCATTGGCATTCCTAGATTTGTTTACTGGATCTCAAGGTCTGGTTGTAAGCCACATTCTGTTGATATTTTGGCTGTTTTTACCTGAGTTATTCGATGCAGTTAATTGGTTGCATACAGTTCTGGTTCTTTTGTTTCTTAGGAACACTTTTCAGACAAGCAACTAAACTGATTTATTTTTTCTACCTATTTGTTGTGCTAAAGATTAGTTGTACAAATTGCTTGAATCTCATTGACTGAATAAGGAAAATAAACTGGTGAGGTTTGTGTACTTAATTTGTATTTACTGTTAAATATAGAACCACGTTTGCATCAATAAATTGCGTTTTTGGTTATGCTAATATGGATCCGTGCGTGACTCAAGAACCTGTCTGTCCTGCAATGAAACAACGTTGGTTTTCGAACGTTAACGAAAAGTTCGGTTTTTATAGAGGGCCCCCCGTGTGGTACTTTAAAACTCATTTGTACAATATCCTGGTTAGAGTAGCCTGATTTAATTACAACGTTTGCGTTTTTATATTTTAAACGTAAATCAACGACTGTATTAAATTATCCAGTTCATGAATTTCTTCTATAACACAACTATCTGTTATAAGAGTATACGTGAATTGATTATTAGAATATTGAGTGTGCTTTTCGTACGATAAAACAGCATATTTTTAACACTAAAATACACCTGGTTGGTTGCACTTCCTTCAGCAAACATTCCAACTGTTTATCGTTCTGACCTTTAATATACACTATGTGTTATGTTGACTTATCTGTGTTAGTCTAGGAAATTACATCGAATATCATTTGGCATTTAAGTATGGAAAAAGCAGCCTCCAAGTTTCTATAGCACCCTATATGTGCCTTAATAGAGTATTAAATATAAACGGTTTTGAATTGCATTGTTTGTTTTCTCATACACTTCATCATTGGAGAATAAAAAAACCGAAGCCTCGATGTCGACATTATTTCGATATGTTTTAGACTCGCTTCTGAACTGGTTGCTTAGCTTTAAACTTTTCGTAGGTCTGTATCCTTTTGTAATCAGTGAGACTATGGCATTGTGGGCTTTCAAGTAGGGTTTGGCATAAATATCTAAATACAGAAAGAAATTGGGTAGGAGTCAGTCTTCTGAATATATATTCGGGGTACATCACGTTTTATAAACACAGCTATTGTGGTCTGCATCTGAATCTAAAGTGCCGGTAAATATTTGATTTTAATCGCACTCTCGATATTCTTGAAAAACTGTAGAGAGTTTATCTAGCCTGATTAAGTATTTAAAGGTGGATATTTATCTTTGGCATCTTATCAAGTTTGCCTCAATACCTTTCTTCAACCAACGTTAACAAAGTACTTAAGTCGGTTTGAGAAGTCTAAAATCCTTTTTTATCTTACTATCCTCAATATTTTAGTGTAGTCAGTACACATAAAAAATCACTAGGTTTAGATTTTCCGGCTACACTGCTGGTCTAGTAAATGAAAGAATGCAGTTGGATATGCCTTTGTGCATCATAGATTTTATAATCTTCCCGTGTGTGTCAGTTCTAAATTCTCCTCCACCCTTCTTAGAAAATGGAGCCTATTAAAGAATTTTTCATATAGACAGTCGACCTGCTCTACAACAGCAGTGACAAAGCATAATTTTATCTTACGATACTGATTCGTTAATCACTACTTCTCATATAACAGTGGAGAGACTGTGTATCCCATCTATTTTTGCTCGTGCATAACAACAACAGAAATCTGAAAGTTATTTGTGCTTTAAAATGATAGAGTTACAAACCATTCGAATCGTCACAAATATGTGTTTTAATCCTGACATTTTAGCTGTCCTCGTCCTTTTTATATAGTGCCTCAGTTAAATCATTCATTTCTCAGGGATATACCAAACATAAACTAAAAATCTAATATTGAAATAGATCCATGAATATAGTTGTCTGAAAACAGAAATATGATCTTCAAGGCCTTTGACGCTGCCTTTGTCTTTTTACCATTCAAAGTGAGAGGAGAGTTGTGCATAGAGTAATGATTAATGAACGATGTTGGGAACTGTAACAAACAGTTCTTTGCGGACCAACTCATTCTAAGTTTTCTACTGGCTAGCTGGGTCTGATGCTGCATCTATTTCAGAGATGTACTTATAATCTGTTGTAGAGGTTGTAACTTGTGAATCATGAGTTACTAATAAATTAACGACTGTTGTATCTACTGCTTGATGTTGTCATAGTTTTATTGATCAAATGTTAAGCCAATCTATGTTGACACTGTCATCACTTTTCTAATTATATCATGTTTGCTGGACTTGTGTAAAGTCCTTTTGTTTAGCGAATTTACGCCGTTAGATGAGATAAAGTTATCGCAATAATGTGTGTGGAACAAGGCTGCATTTGTCAGCTGATTACCGCTGTGTTATGAGCATCTTCCAGTGTCAACAGCTACTTCTACATGCTAACAGATTGCAACTAGTGTCAGTCTGAATTTCCACTTGGTTGCTCTGGTGTTACATGAACAACTACAACCGATCAGTCAACATTACTCTATCGTTATTTACTTGCTACTTTACATACACAATCGGTCTATTAGTCATACCCTTTATAGTAGAGGTTTTGTTTCTTAAATGGAATCCGGGAATACTATTTACAATAGGAAGATTGGCCCTCCAACTGGTCTTCCACGAGAAATGGTGTTCACATTTTTTAACACATGTAGTGTCAATCTCAAGAAGCTTGCAGCAACCCTTCGACCAAGAAGTTACGTACGTTCTAATACCACGCCACTACTCACTGAAACTTAGTCTACCACGAAGTTTGGTCACCTCGGTTGCTAAGTATCAGTGCTTGGCATTGTTTTTTAATTTCGGTCCTGATCATTAGTCTAGCTTTAGGCTTTTATATAAGTTGCTATATATAAGGAGAAAATATCGTTTCACTGTTTTGTTTTCTTAGACTTGGCGCAATCCTTGTTCTTATTTATTCGTTATACTTTAATACCTTGTTTTGATTGATGATAAAATATCAGTAGTTAGGTTTGATTTCATCTTTCAACCCCACAGTGCTTTCCCATTTTTCATAAAAGTTGCTTATGAAAGTAGGGCTTCATTCGGTCACTAGGTAATGAAGAGGACAAGTATATCACTCATCCAACCACGCTAAAAAAGGCTTTTTAATTACTAAATTACCTTTTCGCTCTTATTTTTGTCGCCTAGTCTTAGGCGCTTTTCTGCTCATGACATGCATGCATCACACATCACCAGCTGGACTTCTAAGTATGTTACCTTATCTCAATATATTCCTGTACCAAATATCTTTTAAACACTTTGTTTTCCTATCACATATTTAATCATACACACACGTTTTCTTTAGAATTTTCAATCTTTCGACATCACTTTTTTCCTAAGTATCGTATACACAACAGCGTACATTACCACTTTATTCAAATTTTTCCTCCATATATAAGCTTCTTTGATAAAACAAGGAACGAATTCTTTAAAACAATTACCCTGAATATTTTCTGAATAAAGTAAGTGGCGCTGTAACTGTGTGCCCGTCTAACTTGGAATAATACGATCACGGTCAGTAGCAGTTTGAAATTCACCCTCGGTCTAGAATAGGACTTACATGTTATTCGAAGGTTCCAAGTTATAATTAATGGGCTTAAATAAATTGGCTATTTTTTGGCACGACTAGTTTTTTTATATTATAACTTGGTCGAAACTGTCGATTACTGTCAGGCTTGTTTCCGGTCGGTAACGTTTGATCCCGTGCTGAAAGGAAAATAACGCCTGAATCTATGTGGGGGCCTGGGTGAATGGTTTCTGATAAGGCGAGCCGTGTCCATTGATTTTAAACTGTAAGTTGTTTATGTTGCTAACCAGAGTTGGGATTTATTTGCTTAGAAAACGAAGCTAACTGCTTATGAGATCAGCCAATTATATCATGTGAGTGCATGGTTGTATTTCAGGAAGTTGCAGTGATCTACTATGACAAGAGTTATCGCGTGAACAGAAATGCACGGGATGGAGTTTGAGTCATCTTAAAGGTGGCTAACATTTTAGGATGCGTAAAAGAGAAGTAAATAGTATTATGCCAGTAAGTTTCATACTTGCTTTATAAATTATCAACTGTTACTAGAAAGGAGACGAAAGCAGAGGAAATACAAAGCAGCACTATTAGTATCCTGAAACCATTTAGTAAAAATTATAGTTTATACAGGCATTAATTAGTAATACATATTACACAAGCTTATAACAGGATTCAAAAGAAAGAACACTAGCCTTTGACTAAGAGAAGTGAATGGTACCTTATTATTTCGCTAGTAGAGTGGGTAATAATAGTTGATGCAAACATTTCTGATGGGATACCTATAGAGACAAAATCACCAGCATGTAGTGCAAATAATGAAGATAAATCTGTTTCATAAATAACCCGGTGTATGTAGTTCTAAATTCTTGAAAATTTGTTGATAAAACAATTCATGAAAAGAGTAGATTTACAATGTGACATTTTTATTTTCTGAGGTAAATTGCTTAGGTTATTGCAAGGTTTCGCAAGCTGAATCGTATTAGATGACAAAAACGCTAATTAGTTCAGTATTTTGTAGAAAAATAGGTTCAAATTAAGTCATCGCCCCCAAAGAGTGTCTATTGCTAACTTAGCGCATCTAGTTTTATAATCCAGAGAACACTCAGCTCCAAAAATACGAATATTAGAGCAAGGTTGTGAAGACTCCAATTTTAGTTTATCCTTGATGTTAACATTACTAAGAATAAAAGTGCAGTATGGTGGGTCACAAACTTCATGTATCAGAACACAAGAATCACTGTTATAAAAGGTACGTAGTAGGTAACTTAGAAGTCAATAAGACTTAAATATCTGCATTGTAACTTGTTCTGTCAGAGATTATAAGTGTACCTGAGTCTCAAATCAACTACCGATTGAAGACTAAATGACTAATTACCGTTTACGGAACTCAGGAACCTGTAAGCAAACAGAGTTATTAAACAGATGTTCGAAAGTATCACCAAATTCTATGCCATTAAAACTTTTTGGGTTGGGCAGTTGAAGGCCCAGTTAAACAAGATTTGCAAGATCTATGGGCGACAGTATGGTCCACCGAGTATGTTGAAACGATGATAAAGAATACGAACGAGAAAAAGTTTATAAACAACACATTATAAGTTATCTCATGGTTGATCGACGACGTCACAGAAATTAAAATCGTAGAACATTTGCAAAAGCATGCCGACAGTTATTTCTGCACAAACTTTTGTCAGGGAAGCCGGAGCACTGACAATATTAAAAAATGTTTATTTGAATTGTCGTTCCTTGTTGGACCATCATATCCCCAGCGTAGAACTAGCCGTGACGTTCGTTAAACAAAGTGGTAGCCAATATGCCTTTAGATGTATAGATTATCGTTTGTAAACTTATTGTTTCAAACTTATTTAATTCTTACCAATCCCGCAAACTTGTGCCATTGGTCTCATTATATTATCAAGTGATAAAATTGACTGTATAACATGCGCCTATAACCGCAAGGGTAGTTACTGTTGATTTGGCTTCTAGACGAAAACAACTAGCATTCTGTAGTCTTACGACTGCAGCCAATCAGGTCTGTTTGAATGGCTCACCTGACAGCAATCATTGATAAGGAAATTGGAAAGTTTTTGTTTGCAACATAGTCCTGGCTCTTAAATAAAAAGCTTTAAACCCATCTAGACCTGTCGATAAAATACTTAAAAGTTACATTTAGGCACATATAAAAAGAATATATTGAAACAGCCAGTAGTTGAGTAACTGGTAGCGCCACTTGGCTCATCATTTAGCAGCTAATCTAAAAAACCAGAAAAGGACGAGTTGTGTTTGGTTGTTCAGGAAGACATAACGGCTTCTCATTAAATGATGTACTTGTAAGTGACCCTATCTGTGTGTCTTCTGTACAAGATCTGTTGCATAGGTTACGTCAATTTCAGGCTGTAGCTGCAAAGGATACTGAGGAAATATCTCTAAAAGTCAGGATCGCTGAAGAGTATTGAGATTATATGCTATTCCTGTAATGAGATGACTCTAGAAAAAAAGCATCTAAAGTTAGAATGATAGTTCATCCAATTGATGCTGCATCTTTTCTATTTTGTGCCATTTGTGCTTTACGTCAAACCGTGTCGGCATTCCTTTTCGACGAACCAGGAACAATAAAAGCAGTTGACAGGTTTATTCGTATTTATGATTGTCTAGCATCGGCTGAAAAAATTGCTAATGCAAAAATTAGAGAAGTTTTGTCAAAGTCTGGCTTTTTGATAGCAAGGTTTGTTTCAAGTATTACTGAGGTGGTGGATGTTGAACAGCATGATCAGTCATTGACCAATCGGAATTTATCCATGGGTTCGTAATCAGTAGATCATACCCTAGGGTTAAGGTGGGAGGCTGTTAGGGACACAGTGACTGTCGTGACGGATGATACTAAAAAACCGATGACCTGCATAGGAATGTTGTAACGTCATTCTTCAGTTTATTAAATGAATGATATATATTTGCAAAATTCCAATAAGTAGAAATTAAAATTTCTTACGTTTTGCGGCTTAGTGCAAGTTGCTTCTTCAAAAAAATGAATGACCGAATTCTTATGTATTAGACTCCTTAGGATTCGTGCAGAAATTTACACTTAAAGCTACGATGAAATGGAAGGAGACACTAAACAAACAATGCAGCTTTTAGTACATGTGACTGAAAACAAACCAAGACTGTTTTCTTGAAGTGGTGTATATTGATTTGATATATAGCACTAAAACAAAAACGTTTGTAAGAAATTTTCAGTTACTTAATGTTGCTATTTACAAATTTTTTCAGTTATTGTTAACAGATGTCTGCGATCCTGGATATCCAGTAGTGTTCACACGGTCAAAGCAAGAACAAATAAATGATTTAGTGTGAATTTTAAATAAATGTACAGTAGTCATAGGCGATACAGGTAAAACGAAGTATTTTGTAGTAAATTGTTTAGTTACGAAGTATTATCACGAATTTGCTACATGTATAACCAATCTATAATCGATGAATGGTTATTCAGTTTACCAGGATATGTATATCTAAACGTAATGGAAACTAATTGTACTGTTTCTCAAGTCAAATTTAAGTGGCATCGTATGGATGAATACTTTTATTTACAAGTGTAATGCAGTAAATAATATTGAATTGATATCTACTGCTAAATTATTGAAGATTAGAGCTCATGACTCCTTTGATTTAGTGGCAATCCAAACTGGTGTCTGTGTATGGTATTCGCGTAACTAATCCTTGTTACCGAGTCTAAGGCACCTTATGAGGAATTTTAACCCGCCACATATCAACTGCATATAACGCAAACGTTTTTTCATAGAAGATTATAAAACAATCTTGCGATGGAAACAATCATGATTTTAAAAGCTTAAAAAATAGTGGCATTTTGTCCTATTACATCTATGGTGCCTAGTTTCCGCCACCGGTTACACCGCCCGCTACCTTTAGCTTTTCATTTATTAATTGTGAGTATATGGGAATGCACAGTAGAACTGTATATTGAAAACTGTCTAATAAGTAATATACATCGAACAGTTCAACAAATCCACTCCGAATTTCAGTGCGTGTTAATAATTTGGTCGTGAGTTTGTGGAGTGATTCGGTGACAATATTTAAGTCTACGATAAATATCTAATCTCTTAAACGCGGATGAGAAAATTATATTATTTTTATTACAGTGTACATGGATAAAAAGAAAATTGTATAGCAACAAAATCTTCGTTGACAACAAAATCGCTGCAAGACATCTGAATACAAATGAACAACATGTTACGTGCTTGTATATGAAAGGCAAGTCGAAATAACATTTGTAACAAAATAATAATTCACACAATTAATATTATTAACTAAGAAATAGTTCTAACTGCTATCAATTCTTAAAAGTTCATGGCATCAATAACCTTTCTGACAGAATTCAACGAATGAAAAATCCTTCGCAAGAATGCGTGTGAGAAAGTAAAATGCTAAACTCGATTTTCAGAAAGATGTTTATTCATTCGTAGGAAATATCAACATTGAAAGGTACTTGAGGAATATGGGATAGACTTATCATTTTTGTTCAACATATCTTTCATGATATGAAAGGATCTCTGAACGGTGACATTTAAACACCTTGGTACGTCCCGCTCTATTTGACAGAATAAACCAGATTATTAGGGAAAAGGCCTCTATTTTATTGACGTGGGCAGGAAACAGTGGAGCGGGATCATAGTCAGTCAAACACACTATGCTTCTCAACATTCAATATAAAATAATAGTAAATTTGATCCCTATGAAGAATAAGGAAGTAAATAAATACTTAAGCTTTATTTTTGAAGCGTATGCTTAAGGTTTGAAGTCAACTCCTAACTAGTCAATCTAACTTACTACATTAGCTTCCTTCTAGAATCGACTTCAGTAGGAACGTAGGTTGGATCAACATATCAAACAAAGTCATATCAGTTCTGCAAATGCAACTCAATAGAGAATTACTAGCTCGTATAGTGCCTGACACTCAGTCAATGGTAAACAGTTTGTCAGTATTCGATGGTACTACGTGGATGACATTTAATTTTAGAACTTTTCATCTAATCTTGTGGCGTTTACATCCTTCCACAAATAATAGCTGGATATTTAGTGGACTTAACCTCCTAACTGTGATCAGAGATTGGAAAATAACAGAGGGTTAAAAAATGAAGGAAGAATGTCTAAGAAAGTACTGCGAGCGGGCTACCCAACACCGTGATCGTGAGGTACGATTCTCACATTATCTGTCTGGCTATCAGGAGTTTACTCACCTGCCTCATTAGTCACTCTCAGGCCTAAGTGATGGAAGAACTTACTTCGGAAAAGATTGATAAAACTTCATCACACTTAATGACTTGCTCCACTGTATGTACAAAAAGCTGAATTACAAAAAGAAAATATTATTGATCACTGTTCGTTTCTATGTAAGTGTTTGGTTATCAAAATGGCTTGGCAATCTGTTAGGAAATAGACGTAGTGTATATATATTCTGCAGGCAAATGCATTAAAAAAATCAATTACATAAAAATATATATATGTGCTTGAACTCCCCAGAAGTCAGATCAAACAGGCAACCTTGAACATTGACGACTGCCTTTCATGAATGGGTTCGTAACGGTGGGTACTGATAGTACCCGTCAGAACGGAAAAGTTCAACATATGCTTAAGAAAAAAATGAATTATCGAGAATATGAGAGTGCTTGGGCTTATTAAGGTTAAAGATAGAATCTGCGTCTTGCAGATTGCTCACTTGATGAGTGGTAGATATGCAAGTCACAGTGAAGCTGTATTTTCTAAAGTAATCTAAGAAATGATTAAACTCAAATCTCACATGTATGTCAGTCCTATTAGTCATGAGTATCACTAATAATCGACCAACGTAAATGTATGGTGTAGTAGTTTGAGTCTGTGTATATATAGTGTTTTTGTAGTTTTAAGCATTAGGTCAAACCAAGCTAAAAATCAATGTAAATCATGTAGCCAATGTAGTGAGCTTCTAGCTTTTAGGTACGTTTTGTTCTATTTAACAAAAAAAACAATAATCTTTAGTAATAGGTCTTTATTTCGTATCGTAGGCAGGAGACAGTGGGGTGATGTGCTAGTCATTCAAACACACAATGTCTCTCAACATTCAGTATAAGTTAATAGGAAATATAATCCCTATAAAGAATGAAGAAGTAAATGTATACTTGAGCTTTCTTATTTTCGTGCATGCATAAGTTATGAAGTCAACTCTTAACTAGTCAATTTTAGTGGCTACATTAGCTTCCTCCTTGAATTGACTTCCGTAGGAACGTCGGTACAATCAACTTAACTAATAAAACTATCGTAGTTCTGTCATTGTATCTTAATAGATAATTACAAGCACTTACAGCACTTGATATTAGATCTATAATAAACAGTCTGTTAGTATTCGACGATGTAACGTGAATTACAATTACTTTTAGTACTGGTTATCGAATTTGTAGCGTTTACATTCTCCCACAAATGATAATTAGATACTTGGACGTAAGCTCCTGTTGGTGACCGGAGTTTGAAAAATAAGAGTAAATAAATAAATCAAAAATATCTCAGAAAGTACCGCGAGCGGCCTACCCAACACTATGTTGGCGAAGTACGATTTTTCCATGCTCAGTCCGGTTATCAAGTGTTTACTCACCTCCCTCTTGAGTCGCCCTCAAGTCAAAATGAAAGAAGAATATACGTCAACAAATATTTTTGAAACTCCATCTCACATAACGGATCGCTCTACTGTTTGTATAAAAATTAAAGTACAAAAATATAATGTACAATTATAATTGTTAAGTTTTCGTTTCTACGTAAGTGTTCGATTTTCAGACTGGTTTGGAACCTGGGTTTTTTTCGGAATTCATCGTTATTGTCAGGGCTGATTGTGTTATTAATGGTAAATACTGTCTACTAACAGTGAGGAACTTAAAAAAATGATTAGTTTAGCGAACGAAACTTGCTCACAACACTTACCTGAATTAAAGATTCTCTGTTCTTTAGTGCCTTACCTCCGTTGATAGGTTTGCAGCTTATAGTACTCAACGGATTGTTTAAGAATATATTGCTTAAGTACAATTTGTTTTATAGATACAAAAAAATTGACTTTATCATTCATATATCAAAAGACAAAGTGCGCATGGAAGTGTGTATAATATTACTTAGGACTACTACTAATTACTGTTAATACTACTTCGACAACGTCGATATAGAGCAACGCGAAAAATACTGTTTATTTTATCTAATTTTTTTAATATATATGTACAAACTCGAGATATCAGAAATTGCGTGATTATCTTTCAAACTGAACTAAAATCGTGGGCATCTCTGCCTAGATAATCGGTTGTGCCCATGTAACGCTTTAGCTCACTGTTACAGCGTTAACGTTTCAACTTTTTCATTTCGTGGTTGTTTGGTCGGGCAAGCGATCTAACAACATGTATGAAGGTTCATTATCTAGATAAGCCAGTTTTAGCCTATCGATACTTACTAAGTCAATATTTCCTTGTTTTTGAATCACAGAATATCTAGGTTTTCTTAAAAATAATTTTAAATGGACCTTCAAAAGGAGGGCTAAGTGGTGCTTTTATTTTTTTGGTCCTGAAACATGGAAGCTGTTTTAGTTTGAGACTAGAGCTTTTAGTTGACAGTAGGTTTTGTATTTCTTGGTCATTTTCCTGGCTATCTCTCAAAGTCTTAAAATTTATTGTTGACAGTTGTATTATCTTAATTTCTAATCAAAATAATGCATCTGCCGCCTGGTTGTCGTGACCTTTTACGTGGCGTATATCACTAGTGAACTGTGATATGTAGTCGAAGTGTAAGACTTCTCGAGGTAAGTATTCATCGGCTTTCGCTTATAATGCATTGGTTAACGGTTTATGATTCATATAAACTGTGAATTCCCTGCCTTCGAACATGTGTCAGAAATGCTTGATGGTTAGGTAGATTGCAAAGAGTTCTCGACCGAAGGTAGAATATCTCGTCTCTGCTGGAGCAAGTTTCTTTGAGAAGAATGCAATCGGTTTCCAGGCGTTTTTTAACTAGTTGGTTAAGAAAATTCGCCTACGGCTTTGTCCGGAACATCTACCATCAAAGCAAATGGGTAATGAAAATTTAAAAAAGTCAATGTAGCTGTTTTAGCAAGTTTATCATTTAATTGGCTAATAGCTTCGACAGCCTCAGAGGTTAGCTTGAATTTCTTCAGTTTTCCTTTGAGCGAATCCGTCAACGGTTGCATTAGTTGTGCACAACTGGGTATGAATCTGCGATAAAAGTTTATTAAACCTAGAAAACTTCGAAGTTGTGTTAAAGAGCTTGGTATAGGGTATTGTTTAATAGTATCTATCTTGTTTGATTAGTGTAATTCCTTCAGAGCTTATGGCATGCCAAGGAAATTCTAGTGTTTCTACACCGAAAACACTTACTTTGATGAATGTTCATGCCATTTTGATTTAATCGTCCCATCACTGCTCTCACATGTTGTACATGTGATTTCAAGTCCGGGCTGGCAATCAATGAGTCATCTATGTACTCCTGTGCAAATAGCATATCTCGAAGTAGATTATCCATAAACCTTTTGAATGTTTGTTCCGCGCTCCGTAGGCCGAATGGCATGCTCACAAACTCGAATAATCCAAAAGGTGTCGAGATAGCTGTCTTTGGAATATCTTCCTAAGTTACTGGAATATTGTGATATGCCCTAAGTTGATTTTAGTAAATACCTTCACATCCTGTAAACCATTCGTGAAGTCTCGTATATGTGGTATCGGGTATCTGTCTGGTACCGTTTGACGGTTAAGGGCTCTGTAATCCCCGCATGGTCTCCAATAGCCTTTAATTTTCTTTGAAACCATATGCAAAGGAGATGCCCACTGGCTATCAGATGGACGTATTATGCCCAGCTGTAGCATGTAATCGAATTTGGCTCTAGCTATTTTAAGTTTATCAAGTGCTAATCTCCTGGGCCGAGCAAAATAGGTGCACCTCCCCTTTTGATTATATGACATACTTTTAATTTACTTTTGAAAGGTTGAGGGTTTGGTTTTGCAAGGTTTGGAAATTTCGCGAGTATATGTTGGAACTTTTCCAATGTTACTGGCGGAGTTTGTATTAAATTCAGTGATGTGATATGACTTTCTTTGCCTTTTGTGTATTTTGAAGTTTCTTTTAATGTCAAAAGTCGTTTACTAGTGTCAACTAGAAATTCATATCTCTTTGAGAAATCCATCCCTAAAATTGCCAGATCTAGATCGGCTACAGTGAAAAACCAACAAAATTGTCTTCTAAACCCCAAATATAGAGTCAACATTTTCTTCCCGAACGTCGCGATTTCAGTTTTATTGGCAGCTTGAAGTTTAACTGAGAAAGTTTTTTGACTCAGCTCGGTTTTTGTCTTAGGAATGATACTAAGTGCAGCACCAGTATCTACCAAAAAGTTCAAGCCTGAATTTCTGTCTCCAACATAAAATAAGCGACTGTTTAGGCTCTCTTCCTCAGTTGTTGCAACCTGGGGAGGGGTATTTGTTTCCCTGGTGAATATAAACTATGTGGTTATCCTAGAAAGCATAGGTTTTAGCTAAGGGAAGTTTTACTCTTTACTAATGTCTATGATAATGATATGGACTTATTATAATTGTTTGTATAAAGTTAACGGTGGAAAAATCACACTATTTAACGATTATTTCCAGTCAGTTTATCGACCCGGTTTGTTAATAGTCTCATTAGTTTTGTCAATCATGTTACGTGCTTGCCAAGTCACGACAATCCAATATGATGATATCCCGAAACAATAGGATCCAGCTAGGATAGATAAGTGGACAGACGACAATAGTCGGATTCTTAATATACAAAAATGCGATGTTATTTACCACCGCACTTCAGATAGAACTCAGGCGGCATGTTGCCTTTGTGGGCAACGGATAACTAGTAACTCCAAGTAGTAAGGCCTCGGCTTAACCTTCACTGATATATCGGGGACTAGGGAAAACCACAATATGGATGTCATGAAAGCATACGCTAAGTTGCACCGATTCCACAGGCAGCTGGACATGTTGACACCAGAATTGTTCCTTGCAGTATTTATGACATGAATAAAACCGAATTCAGAAAACCACAGCATTGCTACAACCCCACTCAAACCTCAAAATAAATGTCGACCTTCTGGAAAGAGTTTGGAGACAATCAGCGAAATGCGTAACCGGACTTTGGAACAAACAATACTTCGACCGGCTACGACAGCTACGGCTGTTTACCGTGAGCTGTAGACGATTTGGGGGAGACATAATTACAATATACTAAATATTAGGCTCAACTGGACGTTCGAATAAAGGCATACTGACCAATGTGTACTCTCCCATATTTTGTAAAGCTTTACTCACGAACCAGAATACTGAAGTGTACCTGGGTATATGACCAAGTTACGCTTATCGTACAACAAAAGCCACTTCTATCGATTGGACCCACTCTAACGAATGAGAAGAAATCAGAAGGCACGGAAGGATGGAAGAGAAATTATATTTAATCATAAACAGAGCTTCAATCGGATAGCGACGTCTAGGCTAGCGAACTAGAGAGAGATGCTACCCATGGTGGTTCGAGTCGTGATCTGGTGGTGATGCTTGACCGCGCGCCATCAACTAGTTGTGTCCGCTAAAACAAACATGGTCAGCATCAATGTCAAGAGCCCATGCAACTATTTATTTTGGGGATTATTTACTTCTACACTACCTAAGAAGAAATGAATGGTAACAGACTAGTGCATTACAAGGGTTTCGAAATGAAAAAATGAAAGCGAAAAGAAAAAATATTAGAATAAGCGGGCAAAAAATAGGAAAATAGGGAGAAATTTTGGAAGCATAAAAAAATAAAAAAAACAGCTAGAGGTCAAGAGCGTTCGAGTAGCCAGCTAGCTACCGTAAGAAGCTGAAGACTAGAACCTAAAACCACAACACTAAACATACGAGCATAAAATTATTAATTGGTTTTAAATTGTTCGTCATATGGATTTCAGATATATTAAGTGTGGGTGAATGTATTGAACATTGTAGTCCAGGATTAAGAGACAAATAGGAATTTGTTCGTAACCTTGGATGTGTATGTCTCTATTAAAAGGCTAAGCTAACCTTTTAAAATTACAGCAAAATATAGTTTCACAGCGTTTTATATGTAGCTATTAAATTCCACAATACGGCCACAGTGGTTTCACTTCACTGCTAACCACGCTCCTTCTAGCAAGTTCTTTGAATCTTGCTAAGTTTCCAGACTGTTTGTAATATCGTTAAATCGGAAGTCTTTTAATACGATTTCTTCTACAGTATAACAATTAAATATTTGTTTGAAAGTGGACGGACCTTAAACCACAGTGGAATGTTTCGTTTGTGTTAGATATACTCTAGAGTACCATGGCATTATCTTAAGTAATGATAGTATTTATTTGTATCACATTATCATTCACGCTCATGGGCTATATCTTCTGCGTGATAATAAGGTAATAAATACGTTTCAAATTGTATGATGCTCATCTATAGCAAATGTACTGTGAATAAAAGAGCACTACCTACCATAAAAACGCATACCTTCATCAATGATTATTTGAGGCCACGAAATCATCTTCACCAGTAAGTTATGCCTAATTCTTATTTGGGTTTCCTAGGCCTACAGATGTTTACTTTGATCACACGAAGGTCACGTTAGGATGTAAATCCAATGCAGCCTTGCAATCGGTACTGTCAATTTTTTAATCTTATTATATAGATATTTGAATCAATATTTCAAGAGTACATTGAATTTTGGTACAAGTATGTACATCAAAGTAGCATTGCTTATTTTTAGACCATTTACTTCGAACCCAGACTTTATAATACAGTTGAAATTATTCTTACAATATGCTTGTGCTGTAATCGTACAAAGAATCAAAGATGTATGTTCCTTTGGTTTAAAACTATTACTTTCTAGGTTGAGGTTCCTGAATTTTTTATTAACCGATTCATACCACATTTTTTCGACCACCTTCTAAATATTTTATCATATAACTGTCCAGGTTAGCTATATTACTTTTTGTATGTATAGACTAGAGATCTCAAGTTTTCTTATGTGTTTTCTGAATGTATTTAGGTTTGTTTCACTAAGTTGATCACTGTATTATCTATTTATATCATGCATAAGTTATCGTGAACTGAGTTTAGGTGTATAGATTGTTCCGTACAGGTTCGTTACCAATGTTTAATCTGATGAACAAAAATTGTCTCTGTACATACTGTTACAATTCCATATATACAGTCAAAATATGATCCATTATATGTTGAGTACAGAAGTCGCTTCCAATTAACTACTCCTTCGTATCATTTTTTTACCACTATTGATTTTACTACTATTTCTATCAATTTAGTATTCATTCTTTTGTACTAGCGAAGTGTGATAATTTGGACCGATGCACCTATGTTCCAGATTTTATGTTGCACGTAACTGGCAGATCCTTATTGGGTGAGGAGTAAGTGGTCAAACGGCAAAAAAGTTTTGGCAGCAGTTGATCTGAACATTTTTCAGCACTATTATGTCATTATTGTGTATTGTTTTGGTGTATGCATAATATTTTTCATTGTTTTCAATGATCGCAGTCCTTGCCTTAATAGACAGATACAACGTAGAACTTCGTACGTACGTACATCAGTTCAGGTTTCCATACCACATCAGCACAGAGACGCAACTGTCAGTTCAAATCCAAGAGTGATAGCGATAGTAGAAGTATTAGCAGTAATGCAGAAAATTAGGGAGCAAAGATATGATTCGAAAAGTATAATTTAATGAGATAAATTTGAAAGGAGAAAGATAGAGAATTCAGAAGATTAGATTTTGAGAGAACACAAAGAGTGGATGCACCTGCGCCATTTCAAACGATTCTGAGCCATGTCGTTCAAAGTCTCTGACCACTGATGACTTTCGTCTCGCGGACCCCAACCACACAGCCTACATCGACCAACATGACTCAGTCCACTTGTCAGTGACTTCATCGATTTCTGCCATGTTTTGGTTTGGCCGCCTCTAGCTTTCTTCCAACCTATTCCTACACCGCCAAACATAGCTCGTCGAGGCAGTCGGTAGTTAGACATGCGTGACACATGTCCCAACCACCTCAACTGATGAAGTCTCAGAACCTCATCTATTGGTTTGCCATCCTTTTCTAGAACCCGTTTCTTAACGACAGCGTTGCTTACTCGGTTGTCCCACGATACTCGAGCAATGCTTCGGAGACACCTATGGTCGAAGACCAGTAACCTCTACTCTTAACGGCCATGTTTCGCTCCCGTATAGTAGGACAGAGCCAACTGCTGTACGGTACACTCGTCCTTTGCTTAGCAAGCGGATATCTCGCCTGCCTCATAATTGACGCAACTTGGCAAAAGCCAATCGAGCTTTCTTTATCCGTGCTGAGATTTCATCCGTCACCAGGCCATCAGCACTGATGAGACTCCCCAGATACATGAAGCGATCTACACGCTCGACTACTTCACTCCCTATCACTAGTTCAGGTGCCGATGCAACCCAATCCTGAAGCAACATTTTGCATTTCGAGGGGGAAAACCGCATCCCGAACATGCTTGCATTGTTGCTCAGGGTAGTCAGAAGACTCTGCATTTTGTCAGCGTCTTCACCAAATAGGACTATGTCATCAGCATGCTCTAAGTCAGTAAGCGAGTCTCCTGGTAGAAAGTCAACTCCTGAAAAGTCAGACGAAGATAAGGTTATATCTAGGAGCATGTCTATGACAAAATTAAACAAGAATGGGGAAAGTGGACATCCCTGACGGACACCACTTGAAGTGAGGAATTCCGATGACAGTTCTCCATAAGCTCTCACTCGACCTGTAGTTTCAGAGTAGAGAGCTTGTATAAGGTTAATGTAATTCTTTGGTACACCTTTCAATGAAAGACACTGCCACAGAACCTCACGATCACCAGAGTAAGATGGTGTTTCGTTGATTTCTTCCAATGCTTCTGGATTATTTGAGATGCGTTTAAACTTTCCGTTAATTAGAAGTGAGTTCGCTGTTTATTTCGAACACCCTCCAATCATTTTGTCTGAACTTTCGTCTTACTCAGTTTCCTCACTCTTAAAAAGTTTTTTGAGCAGCTAAATACATACGTTTTTAGTTGAATTGAATAATTACGTCAAATCAGTTGTTCAAGCTCTCTGTGATTTTTTATTATTTTGTTTATTTGTTCGACGTATCGATTGCAACCTTCTTTCTTCCTGGAAAGTATGTAAATGTAGATATACATCTGTGGCGTTGTGTTTATGTTTTTAACATTTTACAATTAATCACTACTAAACTTTTAGTTTGCAGTGAAATTAAATCGTTTGTTACATGTCGTAGACTAAGCGTGCCATATCCCAGTCGAGTATCAGTTTTATTGCTCCCGATATGAAAATAAGTTATGATATCCTACCATGTGCAATTAATTTACGTCACCTTCATTTAAATGTAGGAACTCAAAGTAAATGTTTATTAAGTAGATATATTCACTAGTCTTTCTAAATAATTAGTAACATTTCCCATGCTATAAATTTTTGTCGGCTTATTGTGGAAAAGGTTCTATAGAAAGTATACGAATATCACTTCAAAGATTTATTTAACTGATAAATATAAGTGTCGGGTTTAAACTCTCCCTTGTTTATGGTGTTTTGGAGTTTATACTCTTTAGCTTACTGGGTCAATGGAAGGACGAGCATATTGCGCTTCTAAGGATGTGAATCCTCATCACCTGATCCAACTTGGACATGTATTACGTATGTCAGACCAACACACCTCAATGCTTAATGTTAACCAGTGTTAGGGAAGGATGGAAGAAAACCAGGGATGGCCAGACGAAAACTTGTCGTCAGTCCATGAAGCCACTGGTTTCTGATCTGAGCTATGTTGATACAGGGTCCACGCAATTGTAGCAACTAATGATTGGAAACTTTAGGTTACACTTTTGAGAATCGGTTAATTTGAACCCCACTTCGTTCACTTTGATTTGAATTACCATGTGTCAATAGCTGTCATACTTCAAGCATGACTCAGTGTCATAAAATCTGTACTTTGTTAGTTAGATAGTGGCTAATTGTAGTGGGATGGAGCACAAAATCATGCTTGAATATCAACGTGCGAAATATATCCCAGGTTTTGTGTTCAGGCATTCATAACGCAAACAAATACTGCATGTTTATCGGATCTTTAGATCATGACATTTACGGTCATATTCCTCTATCTGTTCATTAAATCAAGCTAAACAGTTGCTAGATTATACCTGATAATTGTGACTTTATTTAAATTGTTTAAGTTAACGTTGAAAATGTGTCCAGGTTTCGTAGTTTTTTTCTCGATTAAAGTTATCCTGAACGTCTCATAAGATGGAATAAGTTGTGGTTCACAAACCAAATATTCTCATTAAGTTTCGGCTTTAGACTAATATTTATTATTATGATGCGAAGTAGTTGCCTGATGATAGGACATGAAAGAAGTGAAACACTTTATAAGCTTACAGATGAAATCATTATGAGTCGGACGATTAAACTACTAATTAACAACTTTCTTCTTTTACTTGGCTAGAAACTGCATATACATTTTCTATCATTAAATGGTCTATATTATTTAATTTATTCTTGTTATCAAATTAAGTACTGTGGAATTGTTTTACCTGTTTCTTTCATAGATAAATCAGATGCTACCCGAGTTGGTGACAAATATGATGAATCCTATGCTACGTTACAGGGAAATCATTTTCAGAAAAGGTATTCATTTTTTAAATATCCGTTTACTTTTATTACCTTTCAAGTCCTTTGAAATCCTTTTCTGAAGAGGCTGTTCTGTGTGCTTTTGGTGATCGATTGCATGCAGCTCTATACTCCAGACAAGCTGAAGTAATGTATTTACGTGCTTTAGTCAATCGGTTATTACCGTTCTTGGGTATGCCGCCTAGTCTTCCAACACCAGAAATCTACAAATCAAAAGAACCTTCTGTTGACCTTAGTCATCGCCTTCGACATAATCGTATTACTCACAATTCTCCTGGACATGTGTATGGTAGTTTGGAACGTGACCGTAAATCACCTGTTGTTTCGAAGAGTGCTTCAACTGGCGCGTTATTTTTTCAGAAGTTGATGGAACTGGGATGCAATCCGTGAGTATTTTATTAATAACTTAACACATCAGTAAAGATTTGTGTACCTAACTTTGGATTCCACGTTATGAGGCTTAGTGATACTCGGTTGTTCAAATAGAATTGGGTGGAGCGAGACTTTAACTTGTAACTTAATGACTGAAAATCGTACAATTTGACCAATAACCCACCTTTTCAAATGTTAGATAGTGTTATGATGCCAAAAATAGTTGACATATCAACGCTCTAATGAGGTGTCCAGTCGGTCACTTCGCGTCTGCCCTATGCCCACTTAATGCCAAGCCGGAGATGGAACACAAGACGATAGATCAACTGGACAGATTCATATTATATTTCACGCATTCTTTTATGTATACATAAAGCCTTACAGCACAGTCAACCAATCAGGAAACTAACATTTATACAAAACAAGAGTAATAGTAAATGTGAACTGAAGTACATATACACAATTGATTAACCATAATTCGTCAATGAGAAACGACATACTCACAGTCAATTAGTCAGATAGGAGAATAGGGTAAGGGGAACTGAATAATAATAGAAGTAGAATGTTTACTTCGTATACAACCAAAAATAATGCAATAGTGTACAGATAAATAGCTCTCGAAGATAATCAGTCTTTTTTAGGTGCCCGGCATATCAAATAGACTCATCCGAACATTATTATTAAAACGGCTGTTCATTTTGTGCGTTCAATGATTACGAATGAAAGTGTTAGTACCTATATTTGATAATGGCCTTCTCTTATTTAAAATAATCAGATGACCGATATCATGCAGCTATAAGATGTGTAAATAAAAGATTTTAAACATTAGTTGCAAGTTTTTCATAGTGTACTATAATCACAGAATAATCAAAACTTAGGCTCATATTACGAAATGAACGATGATTCTTAGTGAGCATTTTTCAAGAGTGTTTTTAAGATCTTAATATACAAATGTAGAACAGCGAACTTATTAAATCTGATACTGTTTTTTTCATTACATTAGTATGCAATGAAGCAATTACGAACAGTTGACATTCGTGACATTTTCTATCTTGTTTATGGCTAACTGACGCTAATAGTTTACTTTGATTATTTTAGATGCTAGCCATAAGCAACATTGAAAATACTGATAATATTAAGTTGGCTCAAGTTTTGACGTTTGTTATTTGTACAGTAGGATGAAATTAACAAAATGAAAATTAAACGACTTCAAGTAATTGTAATAGACATAGAAACGCAAAGATACTAGCGAAATTTAGAAATGATAAGTATAAAATAGTTTTCAAACGCAGTACTTATAATAAAGTAAGGAATGGATGTATTTTTTCCCATTTCTACAGATGTTGAACCATCTTATCTAAGCTTTCTAACTATCAAGCTCAGACCACAATCAGATAGTCTATACTTCACGTCAAGGTTCATTTCGATGATGCACAATATCATTACTTGATGCCACGTCTTGGTTTACTTAGCCAGTCATTGACAATGTAGAATTTGGGACATGTGTCTAAATCGCCTCACCGCTTCAACACAACAAGGTGACCAAAGTAGTAGGAGTAATATCAGTGTTCATAAAATAGACTAGATGTATACAACATGATTGTGGATGGAAGGATTGAATTGTAAAAAGAAAGGCGTAAAGTAATGTTTAGCTCAGAATCTAAGGGAACACAAAGAACGTATTCATCTGACTCATTACTACTGAGTCGGAGCTACGTCATTCGACTTTTCTAAACCTTGGTTACTACAACCTAACCAGATAGTCTGCACCTACTAACACGGCTAAGACCAGCAACCAACGACTTCATAAATTGATATCACATCCTTAGTTTGGACACCCTTGATTTTTTTGCATTCTTCCTTTACGCGATTCGTTATTCTTCGTTGAGGTAGGGAATGGTTAGACATATGTGTCCCAATCTCAGTAAAATTTCACAACTTGATCAACTAACTTGTCATTTTTCTTCAAAACCCTGCCTCTAACCTCGCCATTCTTTACTTAGCAAATGCGAACAATTTTTCAAAAGCATTTCTGATCAAATATCAGTGATCTTCGAATGTCTTTACTTTCTAATGTCACATTTTGCATCTATGTAGTAAAGCATAATGAAGTGCTACTCAATATACTTGTCCGCTGATTAACAGATGAACATTCTGCCTACACCATATATGAAGTAAGCTGACATAAGCAGAGCGAGCTTTCTGATTTCATAACCAGACTCAGCTTATCATCAACCCATCGGACGCGATAAAACTTCCAAAATAAATATAATGGTGATTATTTTTTACTACTTCACACAGTACCATATACGCTTTCTTCGTAATTACTCCTGTCCGAGCCATCAGTGGATTATCTGATAGTCAGTAAACTTTACTTTTCCGGCACATATTCGCGTACTTCGAATCTCATTTTTTTGTATAATGGTTAGTGATATTACCCTCCAACTAGTGTAGGTAGAACACGATTCAAATCTACTACTTAGTGATTTAAATTCAGACACCTTAATCTCTAAGTCATATTAGTGTATTATTAGGGGTAGGGTATCGTGATTTCTAGACTCATCGACCAGTGAATAGTTATGGATGTCAATAATAGTAATAAAAGTAATATATTGAATTTCTCGTCATGAATTTATTCGATTTCAGGATTTTTTATTTTGTAAAATGTTGGTATACTTTTTTTTTCAGTTCACTTTCTAGTTTTCTGATAGAAATACTATCTACTTGTGTTTTACTACCTGCCATGGACACTTTGGCTAATTCTGTAAGTCAAATGTTTTATTTTTTGTATAGTTGGGCCTTATAGTTTCCATTTATTTAAACACAAAATCTCGGTGCAATTAAGCAGCAAAATGTGTGTTCATCACACAGTTAGGAGCATGATATAACGAGGAAATAATAGAGAGAAACGAGCAATTAAAGTAAATCATTTCACATTAATGAAGATTTTGAAGAAAATTACAACATTCATATCGAGTAAAGTCTCATACCACTTAGTCACATCTCCTGCAGGGACTCAATCGATAAATTTTGGTAATCCAACATATGATATATATACGACTTCCTTTTATATCATAGCTCCACGTCGTAAACCAACTATCTCTCCGCTTTTTTTACTCAGTCCAAGCCTCGACACGATATGAAAATCCCTTGAACGATAGCTGTAAAGTATGACCAAGGAGACGAAACTAGTGTGTGAAAATGGTGACATCAATTGTCATCGTTGTTAGCCGGAATACACACTATTGAACCTCAGTATCTTTACTATGATGTTTCCAGTGGATATCGACCACCCTTCCCATAGAATAGTGGTCGAACAAAGAGAGTCGGCATGCATCATCATCTCAACGAGACAAGATTTCACAACGACAGTAGAATTCCTCTCATCGACGCATTCGAATCCCAACCTTTTACAACCAAATCACATTACGACATCACCAAAGATGATCCAGATAGGCCTAAGGCAGTATAACTTTCAGTTTGCGTAGATTGATCTCACCTGTTACGCCGTCACCACTCACACAACTACCCAAATACAAAGTGTTTTTGATTACTTCTAAATATTAATCACACAAAGCGAGAGCAAGCATAGATTCGTGGCAATTCTGTAGAAACATTTTACATTTTGAAGGTGCCGAATGTTTTTCATAATCACGTATTCCAATCTCCAACTGACTAATTAGGCGAGGTTTTAGGTGGCTTATGTATTATCCCACAGTAAGACAATGTCATTCTAATACTCATTATGGAAAAGTTTTTCTCCACTTAATAGCTCTACATCACTATCACTACATAATTTTTTCAGGGCTGTTTTTAGAATGTTGTTGATAGTAAAATGGGAGAGATAAAATTAGTCTAACTCCATTGCTAAGATGAAACAATGGGGACAGTGAATGCATAACGTCACTTTGGCCGAGGCGATTGTATCCAGAGCCTTTAAAATGTTAAAAAACTTTTCTAATACACTTATACAACACTGTATACCTGTTCAACGTATCAGTAGAAGGTCACTTAACAAAGATCGCTGGCTAGGCAATAAGTGTGACATTGCTACAATGCTTGATGGAAGGTGAAAATACGACCCATACATCTACAACTTCGTAGAAAACCAGCCTATTCTTTATGAGTCAATGTTTTGTAACAATTAGTTGTGAATAACATAGGACATATGGAATGAGATTCTTCAATATGAGTACACTTCACTGCGAAATACTCATTCACTAAGTGAACAGAAATGGACAGGAATGCTAGAGTCATCAAACTAATTGAAGGCATCACTTTCCCTGAGACGCTTGTGTGCAAAACTATTAGAATATTTATAAACTCTTCAGACACCCTTCTCCATTAGCCTGCTCCTCAGGGGTCAGTCTTTCGTTGCTTTGGCATAGTTTATTTACTACTGGATCGCGTTAGCAAGTAGTCAAGTGTACAATCAATCACTCCGCATCCTTAACAGTATTTTCACCCATCTTTCTATGATTTTGTAAAGGTTGATTCACTTGTATTACTTTTTAAATAAACCATAGTTTAAGATGACATTCAATTTTGTCTACGCTGGTATGTGCAATTCTGTTGTAACCTGTTTTTTATCAAGTGAAGTACACAATTTCTAACTAATGAGTTCCTTAGTTATAATCCTGCTTCAATTATCGTCCATTCTTATTTGTGACACACAATGACAAAGTATCCGACAGCTGACTACAAAGATCAATACTTGGTTATTCTGAAATAGATTCGGTTGGATTGATTATTAGTTCTTTTTAGAATGAAATCAAGGAATGATTGAATCATTTCAATTTCTTTCCAGCTGAATGTTTCCAACTGACGATTCCTGGTTTCAATATGTATTGCTTTCATTACAATCAAAATACTGACAGAGATCCAAGAAATCAATAGTCATTATTAACTTTATAGGAAACAGACTGATAATTTCTTCATGGGCTAGATTTTTATATTTTTACAATTGCCAGATAGGTTTTAGATGATATAATTAGTGTCTTTATAAATAAATATGTTAAAGAGTTACGCGTTCTGTTATTAGAAGACATTTGACTGAGATAACACTGGTAATAATCATATTGTAAATTATTTACCCACATGAAATGTTAGATAACTCTGTTCACTCTCTCGGAATCCTTTCATATGGTCATGCCTTTATGAATTCTGATGAAGAGGTTCTATTCACTCCCTTCACTTAAGGCGATCAGTTTTTACAAAAGTGAGAGGATGAAAAGTAAATGTCCTGCACTCAAACCGAGTTAGTAGTCACGGAGGTTTACTTAAAGATGTTAGAAAATTTTAATTCCAAAACAGTAATACGTATTGAATCCAGGATCTAGTGGGGACGAATGACGAACGGATATATTTCAATCACCGTTAGCTATTTGATTGCTCCTCGTAACATCGTTTCTTTAGACCAATGGCTAAGGAAAGTGGTTCCTAGGAAAATATGCTGCTTCAGTTTGAATTGCTGATCAGTATCCCACCCACTCAAAATTATCATTATTACTTTTGATGAAAGTTTTCTCACTCCACCTTACTATTTATGCAAACGGTTTGCACTATCATCATTGATACAAGCAGATTTATTTTACATTATTCCAAATTTCTGTTCCTTTCATGCATACTTTTATTTTTCAACTCGACAGCTCGTTTGTTGTGAAAATTCTGTCATGTCTAAACGGTCTTGAATTAATAAATGACTGATCTTCTAGATGCTATCATAAAATATGCAAACTGATTCAGCCTTTCAGAAGACGCTTGTGCCTTTTGAACTAACCCTTAATATTTGAACACTGATGTAGACCGGACAGCAGATAGATTTGGTTGTCAATCTCGCAGTGAAGTGCTACAAATTCGTCTTCCATTTGTTGATCCGAAGAACATTTCCAAGACCTTTTGTCATCGTAATCAGTTTTAGGTGGCTTCACTGTGCCATTATCCATCAATATAGACAGCTCTAGTCGATTTGTTTCTTAAGAACAGCCGTTTATATTTATCCGATTAGAAGACTATAGTGTATTGTGTGTACCATACTGATGCCGCGGATAGTCGTTTTCTATATCCCACATTCATCCAATTCTAACAAACACAACTCATATACATAGTTCATAGAAAGACATGTGAGAAATATTCCGCATAGAAGTAAGGCTCATCTCTGGTCTAGTGATTGTGTTAGTTATGACTGTTGTCTAATGCCATAACCTTACCGATTGGCAGTTTGGGATATAATTGTCAATCTATTTCTTTTTATGTTAAACTGTTTGCTAGAAATTCTTTCATTTTTAAGTTTCATATCAATGACTCACATTAGTTAAACAACCATTTAAAACCGAAATACCATTTCCTGTCAGTATGCATCCACTTCACCAGAAGTCAAATCCAAAAGCCTTGTGTTTTATAGTGAGCATTAAGACTCCAAACCATTAAGTCTACATCCTTGGTTTACATTTTTAACTTCACACGACCTCATCGATTGCCATTGGCTATAACATGCCACACACTCGATACAGTTGGTGTACATTAAATTGAAATTAAATATAAATCACCGGATGGCAACTCCGGACTAAGTTTTTGATATGAAGCCTGAAATTTTCCTGGTTTAGATTTTTGCTCGGGTCATATATAGATACTGCTTTAGAGTTGCATTACTGGGAAGAAGAAACAACTGTCCAATGCTTTCCGGATTTCAATGAGTGACTAATTATAACCTCAGCCTTATTGTTCGTTGTAGTTTTATGCAGTATTAATCGCACTAAGGATAATTTATTGATTTATTGATTTATTCTCTCTATGTTCTCTTTGCACTTCAATTCATTTGGGTAAACACGTAAAGGATTTCGTCAATCACTTGATTCTTCTCTCTTTTTCCGAGTGTACAGTAAGTATTTGTATATTCTTAAGTTTATTTTAATAAAGACTAGTTTACTTTTGTCTCATGTTATTTTTTAGTTAAAGTGGTTTTATGGAGAACGTCTTTAATTTGTTTTGTATTCGTCATATATTGGTATCAGTTGAGTACAACTAAAATCCGGGAAGCACTAATGACCTACTCGAATTTTTAGTGAAAGTCGTAACCGGTGAAGCCTGGACTATCCAGGTGCAATACACCTATCTCTAGTATAATTGGATGATCGTGGAAGCTAATTCGTAAAGTGATTCAAATGTGGAATCTTAACAATTGACGTCAGTTTGGATCTGAAGGTCCTAAAGTTGTGGTTGCACACTGCTACTAATAGGACGAAAAACTATCCGGTGCCAGTTTTTAGTTTCCACTGGTACCCGATCGATATTGATCTGTGATAAACACAATATTTAAAAACATAATATTTATCTTCAGTTTTCAAATAACTGTAAACAGTTTCATTTTGCAGTACTCCTTGAACATTGAAACACTGACTTCCTAAGCTGTTTCCTAGACTCCACAACAGTTTCTACTTTTGAATCCGACAGAAACTAAAAGCCAAAAGAGTATTGAAGCAACCTAAATACGAGGACCTATTTATCTACGTATAACAACTGTATTCATAGAAAGTATACGTATAATTTTGTTATAGTAGAAGCTTTTGAAAAACCTTATAAAACTTGATAACTAGTTCAATAATTGTAAAATCAAGATAGTGCAAATATGCTACATCGTTTGTTTGAGTTAGATTGTAACTACCAAGTGGAATCGATGACGTGCGTTTCGTTCTGTTTGAGAATCGTCAACTGGATGTACCTGCATCCTAGTGTTGATGTTAACACCGGGACTCGAACTCAGTTCATTTCATGCCAAACGCCACCGCTTTTACCACTAAGCTTTGATTTTCTGTAGGTTCGTATAGATCATTTATAAGTCAAAGTCTTCTCAGCATTTTTGCTTGTTTCTTATAACTAGCTTAAAGAATTATCAAGAGTTTAAAAAGATTTGAGTTACAAATTATCAGTGGCATAAATAACAGAAACATGTTATAGAGGTTAATTAAATGCATAAAATATATTTGTTTAATCAACGTCTTTAATAAATTGTAAAGATCGATTTGATAAGTTATACTCAGTTGATATACTTTCTGGAAGTTCCTTTAATTTTAGAATGTTTTGTAACCATATAGATAATCTTTAATTTTCGTTGTTAAATAGGTTTTAAAGTTAAGCTGAGTTTAATTTATACTGTTACCTTTATGTTTCTATTCACTTTTTTCGGAAATTCATAATGTTAAGGTTTAGAATGTTATTAAAAAGTCTTTTTCACAAGTTGTATGTCGTTGTATCCGATCTACATGAGCTTTAATTTGTTAATGAACACATAGACAAACGTGTAGCTTATCACAATTGAGTGAATAAAGTACTGAAATTTACATATTTTTCATTTCTTTTTGTATGTTTGATTTTTCTACTCCTAACTGTTTATGACAGTGTTAATGGCATGTATACGTATTGAATTCTTGTTGCTTCAGGTGATTCATCATGCGTTTGAATAGGGTTACTAAGACAGGCTGGAATCAGCTGTTCGCTTAATGAATTAAATTGACAAATAGTTCAATAGTGCCATCCACCATCTCATATTCTTAACAATATATCATTAAAACACTAATATCGTATGGTATTTGAATTCAGATTCATGATAATTACGAAGTTCAGATTTGTCTATTTATTTTTGCTAGTTACACTTTATGAATGAAAACTAATTATACCATCCACCTATTCAATCTCAAATAAGTCTATTTATAGCTTAGTGATTTAGGTGTTGGACTTTCGGACACTAAGTTTCTTCTTTTAACCCTGCCCTACCAACTAGTATAATAGGAACCAGGGCCTTTCACTTATTATGATTTACAAAATAGTCTTAATGGCAACAACATGAAGAAACTCTGAATACTCTCAGGAATATCCAACCACTACTGTTCATCGTCTTCTGTTTAGGGTGCCGAGTAGTGACATTCATCTTTGTAGTGGGAGAATGTATGAGACGTGTAGTTTATTTGTAGAGTGCATCGACTTGTATATTTAGTCCTATCTATCAAGATTCTTTTGTCTAAAAGCACTAGGTGTGGTTTTCATTGTGTCATGTACTAATTTGTTTTTAATTAGTTATGTTAATTGCATGTTTAGTTTAGATTTTTAACAAAATATTTTCAATCTGAGAAATGTAGGAAAAATAATGATTTTTGATTTATTTTAGAGTTCAGAAGTATTGGACGAAAAGAACTGCGTACATGTCCCACTTCTTGAGGCATATATTCACGACTGGGAGAAATGGTTATCTAAAAAGGTGTGTGTAGTCAAGATTCTCGTTTTCATTGGTATTTCTTTAGTTCTCTGCGTCTACTTGAAGTTGATTTCCTCTTGGAAATAAGCATCACACTAGAAACGATAGCGATGCTGGCTTGAATACGAGTAATTTAGAAGAACTCTAGTGGTGGCGAAACTAAAACGTGGCATTAGTTTATGAAATCGTTATATGTTTTTCTGAACCATATTTATAGGTGTAAAATATCTCAACGGACTGACTTTTATCCCTGAACCATATTCTATTATATATCTGCTTATTATTAATTAATTAATTATTATTGGATTAACTACTACTCCTGCTGAGGTATGGCTACTTAGACCGATGCACACATATGTTTGGTTTTATGTTATACCTACATACATATGCAACTACACCAATAAAGTACTATGCATCTATCAACCTTACTCAAACCAACAGTCAGTGATTTCACAAACTGCTACCATATTTTGATTCGACTTCCTCTAATTCTCTTCTGACCCACTCGTATAGTAGCAAACATCGCATACTGTGGTTATGTTCCGTTTACGTAACTCATATCCTGAACACTAGTCGATACAGGTTCACTAACCAATTTGCCATTTTTTATGGTACGTTTTTCGTAACCTCATGTTTTCACACTTAGTCATTTTACAATTGACGTGTTTTTGGCTTTTTTATAAATTAGTTGAACTCTGAGGGGATCCCTTGCCTTAACTGTTTTGCGTTCACCGACATGCAAACTAATACGCGCTCTTACTAAGGTATGATCTGAGTCTAAACATGTGCTCCAAAATGACTGGTCTGTTTGAGTCCAGCGTTAAGTCGATTGTGAAAGTCGCCGTGTCAACTGATATCTTTTCTTATGCTTACAGTTGGTGCTTATAAGAAATAGACAGTTATGTAAACATATTTGCATGAGCCGGTCTCCATTATCTGTTTGTTAAGTCTCAGCACCATATAATCCACCTGAGTGCCACTCGGTTTCGTTTAGTCTATCTACTTGGGGATTAAAATTACCTGTCACAATTACTAGAGCGCTTAGTTTTTCGAAAGTTGGAGAGTTTTCTACAGAATTCATCTTTTACTTCATCCGAGCTACAGTCAACGGAAATGTAGGCAGAGACAACGACGAGACAACGGCATGTTTCCCTATTTTTCCGAGTCCCCGCCGTCTCGTTTACTCGGAAAGCACATAAACGTCTACCTGTTGTAATCTAGTCAAGGAGATCCTGTTCCACTTTTGAGCTTAGTGGTATACCTACACCAGCGAGGCCTCGGTTAGTAGCGGTGGGGTTTCCGGATGCACAATTGGTAAATCGAACCTAGTCTTTATTTTTGATAAGATGAAGTCAAGTGACTATACTCGGGTCCTGTATATGCGTTTCAGAGACGCCTAATACATTGATGGAGCGGGATTCTGCAGATGTTCGTTATCCGAGGGAAACACCTTACTGTTGTCACACCCCTGTGCAGTCAGAAGTACGACTTCACTCTCAGATCTTAACTTACTGCTTTTAGTCTTATCGCTCTCCAACAGACCTGTTTGTCATGGTAGGACCTAGAGAAACATGCATTCCAGTCAATATAGCTCGGTTAGGTCATCATTATAAGCAAGCCTGACCACCAGGTCAATGCTACAGCTATGGTTTGATCCTAATGTTCTATTATTCATCTTTTTAATTACATGTTTGTACACTAATGTGGCTTAGGAATTTGGGACAAATTGCCCATATGCCTAGTTCTTTGTCGTTTGAAACTGACTGGATGTTTTTCCATTCAAGTGATAAAACAAATGTACTTATCAAATGAGGAGGTCCCATCTACTAGAGTTCGAAACATTGGATTAAAAGCTGTTCATATTATTTACCGAATTCTCGATGAACAATTGACTACCAGGCATCACAAGAATATTATTTCACTGCATCATGAATTAGACTTTTAAATGAAAGATAATTTGGTAGCCTGTCCTACAAAAGCGATTGTTTTAGTTTCACTGACTCATGAGTAATAATGGTAATCATGTTGCTTTTCATTAGTAATGACTTAGTAGTTAACTAAATCAATTTCCAACCATTAGAATACAGGATTGAACCTCACTCTCCCTACTCTGATTTAATAGTAGAGCTCACCTTTTGAAGTATACTTAGCTTTTAGTCACACTCTATGTCTTAGAGCTAGTAATACTACTCTATTGCCCAGAGTTAGGTTAAGTAGGATTCAAATCTGCAACGTACTGTTTGAAGCTAAATATCTTTGCTGCTTCACATTCTATTCAAACAGCTAAATATTGGTATCGTTAGAATTTACGCAACTAAAATACGACATAACGCTAATTGCTTGAATCTCTATTTGATAAATAAAGTAAAGTGATGTTATTGTCATATTTATCATAGGAATGATCAGTCTTCACAAAAATAGTGTTCTTTGAAACCTCGAGTACGAAAACCTATACATAACAAATTAAGTTACATTGATATCATCGAGAGATCGATTTCTTTTATTTCGTTTTAGTCGTCAACTTTATTACACTTGGATGAATTATTAAGCCATCAAGATGAACTCTATCCATTTATGCAATATATGAAATCAGTCAAATCTATTGAACCTTTAACAGTTGTATTGTTAATGTGTGAGTAATTGTTTCTTTGTCTTATTTTACTGCTCACTATGTTTTTTTTCCTAAAAAAGGAATATTGAATTTTGAGATGATGGAAACTTTTATCTTAGGTGAAAGATTTTAGAAGTGTTGTGTTCATTGATATGAATGACTTGGTCGTGAAGCTTTCACTTACATCAAAACGAGACGCAGCTAATGATATCGTCTAATAAGTCAATGATAACTTGACAACTAAGTTACTCAATCTGAGTAACATATTTATCTTCCACTGTTTTCTGATTATAACTAAATAAATATTATAATCCGACTCTAGTTATACAACCAAACTATAAGGACAATATTGATGTTAATACAACTACTTTTCAACTGTGTATGTGTATTGTTCCCTAATATATCTACCAAATTACCAATGAGACGAAAAGTTATAGTTATATCTCCGCCTCCCCCTTCTAATCGACAATAGTACACATATTATGGGTTTTTGGCACTTGATTCAACCCTAGATGTGTAGTTTGTAGATTTTAAATGGTTATTACAGGTCGGATGTTTTAGTAAACTTTATCGACCAATTGATAAATGATTTTATCTGATTATTCAATCTATTGTATTAAAGAACTATTCATTATCACTGTGCCTCGTACAAAGTTGTCATGCTCCAAGTACATTTAAATTGATCATGTTGAAATTTGTGAAGGGGCGTTTGAACTTGATACCTAGTTGAAGGTAAAGACGTTCAACTACTTAACCACCTCTCCAACTTCTATCACTTCCTCTTCGTTTTTATGTCTCTGTAATCGACAAGAAATCCTATTCATTCTACGTTTCGTGAGAGTTAAGATTCATCTATGTGATGTAATTTTGATGGAACTAGTGTTCCCTATCAGGTCAGGATTCACGCCATCCAATTTCGCCTTCTGAGACTGAGATATTTAACTATTTATTAACCTTTTGTAAATCTTAGACTATATTATAACACTAAAATGAAACAGCTATCTATTGCTTCTCAATTCCCAGTAGTTATCTAACTGAAGTTGGTTTGTAATATAAAGCGTTAGATTCATTTCTCATTATAATCCTATTTAATTGTTATTCTCTTTATTTAATAATAGATCAAATTAATTCACGTGTCAACAAATGCATGCTGTTATCAGATGCCTGTCATGAAATCAGTGCACAGTTACAGCATATTTTAAGTATACTACAAGGTCGTACATTAAATATTGAAGATGATGACATTGATTATGTTGACAGTAATCATTACCAACACAATATAATAAAAATAAGGAATAGTTCAACAAATTTTTTCAATGTATCCAACGAATTTGAAGAATTATTAAAGGTTACTATTAAGTATTGTTCACCAGAGTCGATTACTGAATTGGTCAATACACCACAATGGAAAATGTAAGTTGTATTTTAAAAGAATATTATATCAATTGTATTGCTTTTAAGTAGTAATAACTATTAGGAAGTATATTTCATTGTGTTTATGGAACTTATCAACTGAATGTACATCTTACATTAGGCTTGAATTGGCCTTGTTAATGTAAAATTAGATGAGAGTGAATATGTTTAGTTGGGTTTTGATATAACGTTACATCACTTAACGTCTGTATATTTTGACTGAATTATGTGAACAGGAAACGATTGGCTAAAGCCTTTTGAATGATAAACATATAGCCATTTATACATAACTCGTCACAGACAATTTGGCAAAGAAAAATACAATACGGTAATGGCACAACTAGGATATTTGTGTACAACAACGAGGTCGCAAAGCTTACGGTGAAATGGGAATTATTTGTAAACGAAGATGAGTATTATAATCATTAGAGTATACCTGGGGAGCTGATGATTTAAGGAATGCAAATATTTTATTTAGTAAGTTTTTAGTAAATATAAATTGATAAAGTAAGTTCTGGTAATGAAAATATAGATCCCCCCCAAGTTATGATTCCCTATTATTCTTTACATTGTAATAATGTCATTATTAACACTAAGACCCGAACGCTGTCACTTAATCAAATGGATATTTATTTTGTGATAATTCCCAGTAACTATGTACTTACATTCAACTGACTAGTGTCAACTATTCAACATAGTTTCGCACTATTTTTTGATGTTTAGGTATTGGAGGTAGTTGGCAGTAAAGCATAAGATATACGTCTCATGTTAACTGACATTAGTCAGAAGGACGATTAATAGAACTTGATCAACACCTAACAATACACGTTCTGCTCTTATACTATAAGTAGCAACTTGAACCAATTTACTTAAGCTGTTGTTCATTCCTTTACAATTTATGTATCTTTCTTTATTTCAGGACTTATCAATCAGTTTGTAAATCAGTTGAATTACGTTTTATACCAATGTATTTAGAAAGTCCAGAATATATTAAACATTCATTTGGTTTATCTCATAGTTTAAGTTCCTCAGCATTATCGTTAAACAAAATAGGCATGTAAGTCGTGTTTATGCATTTTTTACGTTCAGATAAAGGTACCGAATTTTCATTTATTTGACGTGTGTTATATTAGTTCATTCTGATGGCCTTATTTGTATTATGTCTTGAGAAATGTGGCTAATCACAATATGTAGAGAATGATAACCTCGATAGGACCAATCAAGATGCGTACACTTGTGCCTTGTTATTATTAGTCCCCATATCTGGAATGAAGAAGACAAGACAATTGAGCCAACCGCCAGACAGTCAGATTATATTTCACTCATTCATTGATATACGTTCAAACCTGACAATCCGGCGGATCAATAGGAAGAATAACATATGTACAAAACGGCGACAATAATGACTAGGTACTGAAAATACAGATACATAGTTAATTGATTATAGTTCCTTAATGACAAGTGAGAAGATACAGTTAATGGGTCTAATAGGAGGTTAGGGCTATTGGAACATGATAATAATAGAAATAAAATAATCGATTTAAATGCACTTAAAATAACTAAAATATTCTTCTTAAAATACTTCAGAAAGTAAGTTACTCTTCTTGAATTGCCTGGTGTAATAATTTGTGGTTGGTTGCCTTACTTAATTTTTACATCATTTTTACTCTGTTTTGGTTGGTCGACTTTTGCCTATGGTTTGATAGTTGGGATTTATATCAATATATTTTTGTTAACTACTGATTAATCCAAATGCTCTGTTTCTAGAAATTCTCTTGAAAATCTACAATTTCTTTTGCTCAAATTTAGCTCTATATTTGTTAACATTCACTGATATATCACTTTTACTACACATCTATGTTGATGTATCTATATGTAACGTTTCTCTCAATTGGTTCAATTTATTTTGTAGGAGATGTTATCTTTTTTCACTGTTGTGCTTCTTGGTTATTGTATTAGTTTGTAGGCAATTTTTACTCATCGAAAGTGTCAAGATCCTGTTCGTGGATCTGTGGCGATTTGCACATAGTAGAATAATAATTTACTTAGTTTTCAGTGTTAGATATTAGCTGATGTTGACGTTGTGCCTCACTGTACTTCGAAGAGTTCCAAAGAAAGTCTAGATGTTCGGCATTTATATCAAATCCTGATCATTAACTTAAGATATAGAAGGAAGAGAAAGCACAAGTACCTCTGCACTACAGTGATCAATTCTAAACCACTTCACCACCCACTGTTTTCAATTATTACTCACGATTGTCACGTGTTCTCCAACTATATAGTAGTCTGTATCTACCAACACGTTTCAGACGAACAGTCGACGAACTTAAAAACTGATATCACTTTTTAATTTATCCTCCATCTATTTTCCCCTATCCTACTTCTGGACCATCCAACATTGTGTCGATGTAGATGATGTCTTTTGCACATCAATCGATGATGATTCACATCATCATCAATTAATTTCTCATCTTTATCCAGTATTTTTTGCCTCATCTCAAAATTGTTTACTCATCCTTCTCGTCATACGCAAATAATGCTTCGAAGACATCTGTTATCAAAGACCTAGATATATATTTCTATTTTCTTAGACCGTGTTTTCCACTCACTTGTCAATACTGAGTGAACTACTCACACTGTAATCATGCTTTATTTATTTAGTCTAATAAAAATACAAGGAATATTTTCACTGACATACTGATTACTCTTTTTATCTGTACTAAACAATTACAATGATCTTCTATTCTTGTGTTCTCTGAAGTGAATAATAATTGTATCATTAAAATTATTTTATTATTGTCCTAAACAAAATCAAATTCATAAACTAGTCATGAATCATTTCATTTTAATAACATTTTCTGATTGTATTTCATTGAATACCTTTAATAATGTCATTATCTGAAATATACACTTTTACTGTTGTGTAGATTGTCATGTTCTACTTACCTTGAACCATATAATTTTTGGACTGAGTTTTATAGAATAAATCAAATCCATTCTATGCGCCTATATGTATAATTATTTACATATTGATCTGAATATCAAAATTTTAAACGAGAAGGTTCTTTCTAGTATTGTTGCCTTCTTGTAGAATTGTGACAGTCATTCGTTAATTAGATCATCAATATGTAATGATATGATGTAACTGACAGGATAATCCATAACGTTTTCAAATGGTTTGATGTCTTCAACATTTCTTCACATTTTCTTTTTTTTAAAATGAATTAGTATTTCATAGTGGAGTGTAATTTAGACTAAAAATTTCAGTTCATATGCTCAGACTAGGAAATGTCAATCGTAAAACTGCACACTTCAACTGACCTTACTGATTCCCGTATCTGACAGTGAGGCCTTTGTAACTACGGAGCTAAAACACCTACAACTCATAAAAGGTTTTATATAGTCAGTCTCATGAAGTTGCCGCTTTGGCACTGGGTTCACATACTTTAGTCCTCAAGTCTACTCATCACCTAGTTTTTTTTCAGGTACCTCGTTATAAAGAACAGATTTATCCACATTGATGTTGATTGGTTGTTATGATGACAGCGTTTGATTATTGAGTAGTGCTGGTTGAATTCTGTCGATCACGTTCTGATGTGACATCTAGAAATCTCAGTGATTTTACATGGTGTGCACTATGTTGTGAAGGCGGTTTGTGGGTAATTGTCAAGACACCATACTGCACCTAAGTATCGTGCTATGTTGCAATCATTGACAGCAAGGCGTACTTACAATGTTGATGAAACTGATTCTGACTCCGCCAGCTTTTTATTTTCCAACTGTTTCGATTGAGCATTTTCGTTTTATTGGTAGTACTATGTATGTTTCTATTCGTTTTCTTTTTATTTAAAATCAGGTCTCCAAAACGTAATTATCGACGGTTTTCACAGAATGTTGGAGGAGCTCAGCAACAAACTGGTGTGTTTGGAAATACTTTAATGAATGTTTTCAGTAATCAGTCTAGTAAGTTATTCATGACGTGAAGTGTAATTTTTATTCTTTTATTTTGATGCTCTGTACATCAACTTAATATTAATTAGCCAAATGTCGTTGCACTATCATGCTAGTCAAGAATTGATGAAGATAAATTTTATAAGTTGTATACTCCTGGTTTGCACTTTGCGGTTGAGACCAGTAGAAGAATATCTCCTATTTGAAGTACTGATAGAATTCAACAGGATTTGTATTAGTGGTTTCGTTAACATTGAGTTTGATACACAAATGTATTAGATCAGGTTTCTGTGTCAGATTTGTACTGTCCTGAGACCGACGTTAGTGAAGGAAATAGGTGTAGCAGTGACCAAGAACACGCCAACTAAATTACTCGCTCGTAAACCAGATCAAGAGGACACGAACTCTACACTCAAAAGATTCGATTTTATTTTATGCCAACACTGTATATTTACTTACAATAGTGACCTTGTAACAGATAGAAAAATTAGCACACTAAAAATGACATCAATCAATCAAGAACAGCAAGGTCGGTGCGGAAAAAGTAACCAGTAGTGATACTGGTTACTGCCAACTTTACAATTAAATAAAAATAGCAAAAAATATGAATATTTACAAGAGAACTAATTAGTTCTATTTCTTTGTAGCAATTAGCACAATGAAATCAAAATCAATAAGGTTGATGTTTCAATATAGTTTGCGAATATGTAATGAAAAATTATGTATCAATGAATAATAAAAGATAAGGGTAATTGCACTCGTTCCACTGTTACGGATTCTGATCTATTTCAACCAATCTCTTTATCCACCGGTTACGATAGACTACATTTACCGACATGGTTCATATCAACAGTCAATAACTCCTTAGACGAACGCTATGTTCTGTCTCCCGTCCCTAAGTTTTCTTCCAACCTATTCCTACACCAGTCAACATCGAGAGCTAAATTGAAGGGCGGTGGTTTGGCATGCGTAATCCATGACCCATTCACTTCAGCCATTGAAGATTCACAACTTCTTAAGCTGATTTGCATGGTTGCATAGTACTTTGTACATAAACGTAACAATGTTTACTTCGTCGATCCTTAGGTATGCAAGAAGTGAATTAGTTTGGATTTGGTAATTACAGTCTGAAAGCCTGACTGAAGTGCTCAACAGATAGCTAGACGATACCAAGGTAAAGAGTTCTTTTCGAAGTAACTTTTAATTTGTTATATCTGATGGAACTAGAAATCCTTGAAGCAAAGCAAACTATATCACTTACTTGCCTGATCTTTTATATCACATCTTCTCTATCGTTAGAAAGTAACATAACGTGGAATTCTGACTGACTTTAGGGAACATCCTTTTATCTTCATACTCTTATTCAGTTTGGTAGTACAACTTCACTATAAAGGAATAATAATTTGAACCGGTCGATCGATTTTATCATCTCAGTAGTCAAGCCTGATTACTGTGTTAAGCTACCATCTACCGTTTACTAATGAAGTCTTATTACATTTAGTTGATAAATAAGCAACGTAAAACCTGACACATGGGCATCGGTTGAAGTTGCCACATCGTATTACATTAAAACAGTAAAATCAATACAGAAGTAGTAGAGAAGTGATAGTATGATGAACTGACGTAGAAAAAAAAGAATTGATCTGTGGAATAACTATACACTAAATTGCTTTGAAACGTATACTTTACAATAGTCTTACAAACGAATTCATTTATGTCCCTGTAATCGATTTTATTAACTATTAATTATGATAATCACATAGACCACTATCACTTACCAATAGTCCATATTATCAATAGACATTATACCTACTAATAAATATTTTCATCGGTTACTACTTTGAACAATGGTCTTTATTTTTTGTTTCTATCATACCTATATAACTTTTGCATATTTTGATTATTCATAGTACATACTAAAGTACTGTGCATTCTTAATTTACTTACTTGTCTTTACTTTTATTAACTTTCTCTTTTTTTCTTGATATGTAGATGTTTATTTTAGAATTTTTTTGTTTTTTCTCTTCAGTTTCTTTATTCTATGTATTTCCATTTTGTGTATACAACCTTGAAATATTGCACTTTTTTTAATGACACTATTCTATGTGTACGACATTGTTTGTTTATCTGAGAAAATGCAACAATACAAAAGTTAGTGTAGCGTGTTAGAACATAATAAGATCAAACTAATAAGATCAATGATAGAATAAAGATTTTTTTTCTCAAGATGGCATAAAAAGTTATCTGTTAATGAGTAGTATAGCTTATAATCAAGTATAACATAATAAGTGGATTTACCAGGATCATTGTAATCGATTTTGATGCATATCATCAATCTACTGCTGCAAATCAACGGCTATGATTATCGCGTCAACTTCGGTATGTGAGGTTCTACGTATATTTATATAGAATTGTTTGAAATATGGTTTGATATTGTTTGGTGGTTAGCTGATTTATCTTGTCTTCCTCATTCTGGTTTTGGGGACTGTTGGGACAGCTCCCAGAAAACTCAACGAAGCCTCCTGAACCCTTGAAAAAGCCGGGAACATTCCATCTAATCACTGATCGACTGAACCTTCCAGAATCTGAACGTAGCGCGTTCTGATTGAGTAATAGTTGAAACTTCTTATTTCGAATTGACCGGATTATAATACGGATTTTTTTGTTTCAGAAAACCATAAATATACAATTATTTTGTACAGAACTGACTCTTTATCTTACTGGAATAAAGTTTCCTGTTTATTCGTCTTCTGTCTTCTGAATTTACAACTAGGAGGGTTCTAAACGTTCGAGTGCTAAGGATGTTCGCGGCTAGTCAAGCTGTCAAACACGAGATAAAATAGGGACTAGTAATTCAGGATAGATGTGAGCGCTTACTGCTTGGTCATACTCATCAGTTCATAACAATTTTGTCTTGAATTTAAAAGTGTATGAATATTGTTGTTTACTGTAGTTTCATATCGCAAATTGTTTTCAGGTAGATAATCATTTTTCGAAAACTAGGAAGCTGTTTGAGAGTTAATATTTGTGCATTCAATGCTGTACTTAGTTTTATTTGACTAGTGATCTGTTGTCAACATTAAGAAAACATTCTAATTTTCGAGACACCAAATTTAATCACATATATACTCATCTGATAGGCATTGTTTAACTTAACTACACGTAAGGCAACTGTATACCTTAATCCAGAATTTCTTTCACTTAATATTCAGTTGATTTAAATTGTCAAACTTGTTGTATTTTCAAATATTTCAACTTTAAATAAAATGAAATTAGCATAATTGTGTATGCATGTGTGTACAGACGGCTCGGTTTTCGAGTTCCAGCAAGGTGTGTCTAGAATACTGAGTAAGCTGATATTGTGTTTACAACTTGAATATTTGTCACAGTAAGGCATATTATCACAGAGTTTTTAGGACCACAATTCTTTTCTTTTACAACTTAGATGTTGCCACTTATTTTCACTAGGACTCTGAATGACGTTAAATAATCAGTAATTCATTGTTGTAAAATTCTAAATGGGAACCTTTATTCTATTGTTACCTGTACTTCTTCTCTCTGATTTAGTCATTTTTACTTGATAGTTTGTCCATTCGATGTATTTTATTGAAATGATTTTGAGGTATCGTTATTGAACTTAGCAGTGGGAGAATGTTATAAGTGCTTACACTTGTGAAGAGACAAAACTAGTTATTTTTCTTGTAAATATTATTGTCTTTGCCATTTTTTATTAATTCTAAAGTTAACGGTAACAGGTACCAATGTTCAGTTTTTCCACATCGATCTTATTTAAGTTGGATTGTAACTGACAAGTGGAATCCAGGACACGCGTTTCGTCCTATTTGGGACTCATCGGCTGGATGTTGATATTTACAGTGGGATTTGAACTCAGTCCGTTTCGTGTCAAATGCAGCCGCGTTCACCACTAGACTACTGAGTCCAAACAGTCACACTTGTGCAATGGGCGCACTGGTATTTGGATAAATTTGTTTATTACCATCGGACGAAACACGCATCCTGGATTTCACTCGCCAGTCACAATCCAACTTAAATAATACTTGTAAATAATCGCTATATCAAGGCAATCCGCTCAGGATACACATATAGCAACAGCGACTGACCAGCTTCAGTCTATAACAAATCAGTTGAAATATACAAATTCATCCTAACATACTGATCATGTTATTTCTTATTGGTTGTTGTGATTTTTGTGTGCTAATTATTTTTATTGTTATATGGCCGTCATTGTTATTATGTATATGCGGCGTGCAAACGAAATAGAATCCCATCTTTTGAGTTCTACGTCCGTATCTTCTTGTTTTGGCCTTGGGCGAGTAATCCAGTTGTTGAGTTGTTGATCACTGGTTGCGGATATCTGATTTGTTCGTGTGGATCAGTTCGCGAGTTAGATACTTGCGGTTATTACTTCCGTGTGTAGCGTAGGCGGCAAATATATATCACTGACTAATTAATATGTTTGTCTTCGATGCTGTTCAAGATGTTTGCAACAGAATCATGATAAATGTATACAGCAGTGGGAAGTCACAGATTCCAACCTGATTCTATACATTTAAGTTGAAGTAGTTGACGTGGTATTACTAGTCCAGAAATTATGTCTAATGTATCCACGTACTATATTCACCTACTCGACTATACTTTACAACATTAGGTCTTATTATAAATAAATCTAAACATGAGTTCATTGACTTTAATATATAATTGGAATATATTTATGTCTTTCCGTTTTCACTGTTAAAGGCTGAAAGTGACCAGTTACTGCTCCTACATCGATTTATACTTCGACTGACCAGGTTTCTTTAGATACGCATAAAAGAATTCGAGAAAGTGATGAATTACAATTTCCAGAAGCCTTTGCAAGCACTAGACTTCAAATAATTCTACGAATACCATTGGTTTCTGTAAAATTTACTCCGTACTTTGTGCCTCATGTTTTTTCTCAATGTTCGAAGTGGAAAATATCTGAGAAATAAGAATCTATTTTTAAGTTGATATTCGCTATTTTCCCCACTCTACTTTTACATTCATCTAATTCACTATACTGTTTTGTATTCGTTTTACTTAGCAGCTGATGGACAGTCTTTTGGAAATCTCGATTCTACAAAACTCTCTGTCTCATCACTACGTCGTAGTCAAAGAGATCGTTATACTAGTGAACAAATTGGTAACCGTTCTAATCGAGTTTATCCTTCTACTACCAATACTAGTGCTAATACTACTGAAGAATCTATTATAAATCAACATGTTTCTGGTATAAAACATTTACCTGAAACAACACCACAATTAGATCTATCCCAGTGCAATGTATATATACGTGGTTTATCGCGTCCTGAAGTCATTCAGCCACATCCTCGTCATCCACTGGGTCATATTGCTGCATCCGCTGTTAATCCATTAGTTTCATCATCGTTATCGACGTCAGTACCTAACTCACATTCTAATCAAACCAGTCATTTACCAGCTTCAGTTACATCGAATGTCTCATTAATGACAAATACAACGATACCGATTTCATCCACCGCTGTACGTGATCTAAGCTATCGTAATAGAATATCTAATGAATTGAATAATTTAATTGCTCCATCTATACAAAACTCTTTATTATCATCATCATATCCACTGCCTCAGTTATCACCTCAATTTATGTTTAATGTTGTCACTGAAACGACCGTTAGTGGAATACGTAAACAAGTGGCTAAGGTAACAAGGTAAGAGATTTCCACCTACTACTTCTTCAAAACTTTTTTCATGTCGTTTAAGAAGATATTCCAAAATTGGTAACTTAAAGTCGTATTTTTTCTCACTGTTTTTCCCACCCGCTCACCATTTCTTCATAGGTGTCTTTCTAATCGGTATAATTTCGTCTAAATTTTTAAGTAGTGGCGAACGACTTCCTTTATGGAAGCTCACTAATTGACTTAGAGTAAACAACCTATATTTAAGGCATACAGGTATTTCATCATAGATCTCCTCGAGGCTTTCTTTTCTTTATTATACCAGCATTTGAGTAATATGGCGAGACTAAGATTATCGCTTTCTTTGTTTAGCTTTTCATAGATTTATCTCCTCGAAGGGGACTGCTTGCTGACTCGAAATGCCCATATGAAATGGTTCTGTTTATTGAAAATGGTGACAAAACGCAGTGACTTCTGATCATATTGAGTATATTAAGTATATGCTTCTCCCCTCCCCCTTATTGTACAATTATATTTCAGGACTGGTCTGTTTCAGTATCTAAACTGAAGATTGAGGATGAATTAATTGATACCATCGACTACATAACTTATCTTGGTAGGTTTGGCCAATATTGTTAGGAGTAATGAATTGTGAGATTAGACGCAAAGGATGTGGGAAAGATAGCACATAAATTGACCTAGTTATAGATCTTCACAAACTGAGGTAGCTGCAGTATCCATGCCTTACTTATTTCCACGGCCTACCGTTACAGGTAATTACCTACCTGCAATTATGATTTAAGCAGAAGAGAGCTAGAGATGGCCAAATCAAAACTTGTCATGAAGGAAGTCCTTGACTTGTGCTGTGTGCTGTGTTAGTGGATACAGATTACCTAGATGAGTTCCACGCGATTCCTGTTGCTAGTGTCCAGAGACTGGATAACATGTCTCAGGATCGGTTGAAATATCGCAAGTACATACACCCTTTGTGTTCCTTTAAATCCTGTGCTTTGAAATGTCTACTTAGATAGCTTTTTACTTACCGATTCCTTCGTTTTTTCTACTTTCACTACTTCTAACTGACTTAGATATATTGTTTTAATGAAGTTGGTAAATCAGTTGATAAAGGTTCGGATTTCGATTGATTAAGATGATTCTAGCATGTCTTACGTGTTACGTATGCTCAACCATCGTCTATCTTAACGTGCGATGTAGACTGCGGTAGAAGTAACTTGAAAGTAAGCTCGAAGAGGTCAAGCCAAGACATATCATTCTTCGCACTCACTAATTATTAACCTGAACCATACTGATTGTTACAGATTACTTGATTGCGGTCCGCATTATTATCGTGAATTCAAATTCACAAATGTCATCATCACTGTTTTGTTTGTAGTTTACACAACGTAACTCTTACTTAAATCTCTTTCAATAGGATGATTATTCTCATTTAATTGATTGGTAAAAATCTTGATAGATCAATCAAAGTATCTATTTTCAATTAGTTTTGTTATGAGGCATCTACATTAATATGTATATGAATGTTTTACAATCAATGTAATATGACGCAACAGCATGTTGTTACGTGATAATTTTAATTTTACAGTTTTATACACGTGTTTTTGAAAATACTAACATATTGGTAATTTACTATTTAAAGAAACAATCATGACGTTAATACAGTAACTATTGTTTAAAATATGTAATTTAATCGCTAACAGGTTACATAATATTTAGTTAGAGAAATTTATGAAGGATTTTGATATCATATCACTTAGTAATAATAGTTACGTAAGACTAATCAGATAATTATTGAAATTATGAAATTGTCTAAGAATTCAAGATATTGGTTCAATAATTTTCAGAAAAAAGATACCTGGCCGGAATTATGCATCTTTATTCCTTAAGGCTAGATGAAAAGAGGGCGACCAAAGTACATGTTGTGCTGGGAATTGAAGACAGATATTGAAAGGATAAACACTTTTTGGAAGAACTGGAATGCTGGTCAGTAGCCTATGCTCCATGTGTGGTAACAAACATTGATTGATTGAATCCCTGTTACCCTATATGAAACATAGGCTATCAATAAGCATTCTTCAAGCAACTCTGTCCTGGGATTTTCTTTTCAGTTCTTCCCAAATACTGTTCATCCTTTTCATATCTGCCTCCTATTCCCAAGGCACCTTGTTCTTTAGTCTCCCTCTTCTCCTTTGGCCTTGAGGATTCCAAGTTGGTGCTTGTCTTGTGATGCAGTTTGATGACTTCCTCAATATGTGTCCTATCCATCTCCAGCGTCTTTTCATGATTTCTTCCTCAACTGGAAGTTGACTTGTTTTCTTCGACGGAAGATTGTTATTGATGGTATCTGCCAACGGATCCGGGGTATCTTGAGCAGACAGCTGTTTGGAAATACTTGTATCTTTTAAAGGTCACTTTTCGTGGTTCTCTGTACAAGTTTCAGCTTTATACAATAGAAATGTCTACACATTTGTTTTGAAATTCATAGCAGCCATTAATTGGTTCTTATGGATTTGGTAATCTTGATCCTGTTTGGGACGTCGGTTGTAATATTCTTATTGCTAATAGTATTCCAAAGTAATTCCGTTGCCAAGACTTTCTGTCTAGCAATAACGCCATATGAACACTGTATGCAATGTAGGAGTTGTATCGATGACAATTCAAAAACTTCCACAATCAGATCAGAAATATATCATTATATTTGCATTCAATTGTTTAGGATATGCCAGTCTAAGAAGTGTAAATAAACAAGATCAGTGTCTAGTAAAGAGTGTGAAGGTCATAATAACGTAACACCATGGTAAGGGAAATAGAGAAATAGACATAGAAGCAGTCGCAACTTTTGTTATTCTGGTTGTTGCTGTGTTACTTAAATGTAATTAGAACTTATATGAACTAGAATTCCTTCGTTTTCTATTCAATGCTTTCAAATGTCTTATCACCATACTGTATACCCAAAGTTGTAGAAATTTTAAAGGTGACTAGCTTAAAGAAAATAGGTGCGTAAATATTTTCTAGATACGATGTAGGGGTTTGTGTTAGTAAATACCATTAGCTTCGGAAGTGCCCAAAATACTTATTTTACAAACCACTTGGTAAATAAGATGTAACATAATCGACAGTTTTGGAGTCTTTTGAAGTTCACGGAACTTTTCATGAATATCAATTACTTAACTGTCGATTTGGACATTATAAACTCGATGTAAGTAGCGTAGCAACATACCAAACAGCTGAAGCCCATTTCTCTGCTTACGCTTTAATTAATCAGTGATGACTGAAATTGGTCTTTTATGTCTCTTTTCCACCCAAGATTACCTGCATATTCACCCAGTATTCTATTTCTAACCCACGTATTACTTACTCGGTTCTCGCACGAGCGGTGTTTCGAAGACATCTATGATCGAATACTAGTAACCTTCGAACATCTATTCTTAATGACCAAAGGAATAGAGGAAGACCCAAGAACACATTGCGTAAGGAATTGGAGACAGACATGAAGAGAATAAAGAGCACTTGGGAAGATATGGAAAGGAAAACTCAAAACAGAGTTGGTTGGAGAAGGCTGGTCGGCGACCTATACTCCACATGGGGTAACAGGCATTGATTGGTTGACTGATGTTTAACGCCCGCTGCAAAGAGAATTTTAAGTGCTGTTAGAGGTACGAGGGCTTCTGTTATTTCTGTGTTACTTAGACTATCTAGGGGTTATTCATCTTGATATGCCTGGAAACTAATTAAGGTTGGGAGTCGTTTTGGTCACCTGGGGGGGGGAAGGCGTAACTTCAGTTACAAAGCGACAGTTGTCTGTGGCTAATCACGCATGATCTACTGTTATCAGTGTTCAGTGAGCTAGCTCTAGAGTTTTCTGACCTCACCTCGGGATACTTAGACCTGCATTTCACTGTAAGATGTATTATTTTTAGCCTCAGCTAATTCCACCACCTTTACTGTTAGGAGGGCAGCACCGCTGGAAATGTTCTTTGATGTGAAACACTTACCACTATCACATTCTTATGAAGTTTGCAGTTAAATCTTGCTCTCAGACTTTGTTTTCTTCTTTTAATGTTACCTTTCTTAAGAATAATATGACCTAAGCGAATAGGTGTTCCAATAAATTTAGGTCTACTAGATTATCTTGATTAGGAAACCCAACTACTACATCAGTATAAAAGTATTAATGAATTAAACCAGTTGGGCCATTGAATTCTGTTCTCGTAGTATAAATTTCCAGTAATCACTATGAGATCTGGTGGTCGTAGATTCAGTTATATATTTAATCATTAGTTCACACTTCTGAGTATTTGCTAGTTTTTCTGTTGATATCAGTAGACGACAAAAATCTTACTTCAAACTAGTTTATCAGAGTTTTTCTTTTCCTACTGTCTTCTTAATTTAGTTTTCATTTTATTTTTTTCTTTATTAAAGGAAATATTCTGAGTTTTATGTACTTGAACAGAAACTAATTGAATTTCATGGTTCATTTATTACGAAACAATTACCAAAACGTCAGTTAACTCCACGTACAATGGAATTTCTTGAAAGTAAATGTGATGTTTTCGAAGCTTATTTACAGGTAAATGATAATTTGGTGGGTTTTTTTTCTCAAAGATATTAACTATGCTAATCCTACAGACTAACAATTTCTCCTCACAATTGTTTGATATTACCATGTTCGAATACTGGCCAAGCTACTTTGGACCATAAAATCAAATGATAATAGAAGCGCATAAACGTCTATGATTTGTATTCTACTGTATACCTGTGATGCAAGTACATCCGGCTGATGAGCTAGAAATAGGATGAAATATGTATCTTGGAATTCGCTATTAAGTTAAATCCATCTTATCTATGTATTTCTTGGGATTATCCCATTTTTGTTGTTGTCTGAGTGACAGTAATTCTCGTCTACTGTTCAAATTTTCTCTAATGATTAATAATGTTGATGTACGTATGACATAAAACTCATTTTATAAATCATAGTTTGCTTCAATTTAGATTACAGACCGGCTTCAGTTAGAAAACTATTAAAAACCTGCATATGCTAAGCAACCGTTCAGTTTTTTACTATGGTACTTCCGGGCAATATGCCCATGACGTCTCCATAGATCAAAATCATAACCTTGATAGACGTTTTCGAAAACTTGTTCAAATAAATAATGCCTAGATTAGTGTCAGGCTACTAGTGACAGATGTATCACGTATGACTAGCCACCACCTAGCATGATGTTGTTTGGTATAGGTGCAAAATGAGGGATAACTAAGATCGTTCAAACCGAAACATGGCACCAGTCTGTAACTGCTGGTCTAAGGCTTGTTAGTATATATAAGCTATCTCTTTGGGATCCGCGTGACAGTCGTGGTCAGTGGTTGGAGACGCTAGGTAACACAACTTAAAATCTATCACAGTGGCGAAAATTTATTCACTTTTTATGTTTTACTAGTTTCTAAGTTCCATTATTCTTTCATAATTTCGTTTATTTTGTTCCTTCCTGTTGAATTATACTAGTTTGTTAATCTTGTGTATTTAATCTCGATGTACTAATGTGATGAGATGATCTAGACCCATGCTCATTCGCATCGAGTTCTACGTCATTCATGGATGAATGATCAATCTATAAAGTCATTGGTTATCAGTCTGAGCCGTGTTGGTGGATACTAGCAACTTGATTGTGTTCATACTATGGTTACTATAACTAGTTCTAGACATTAGATAATGTTGTATCTCGGAATCATTCGTAGTATGATAGATGAATTCACCCTTGATATCCTTATTACAACAGGATGTATAATGTAGAATCATAATTTAAGAAATTAATTTATTGTGCTATCAGGCGTTCTATTGTTAAAACATAGTTGTATATAGAATTTAGTATATAACATTATTTGTATTCTTAACATTATTGACTTTCCATGAACTCACTAACGGTCATGATGCGGTCGTATTAATTCGATGGGGTTAATTGTAGCGATATCGATACATTAAGTTCTATGTTACTTACATTTGACTGACAGATCAATTTAATGCCTATTTAATGTGATTATTTTAGTATCTTATATATATTCTAGTTTATTAGTGACGAATTCATTTGTTAGAACGATTTATATCTCTGGCTATTCTGTTTTAAAACAAATTTTGTTATGACGAAAAATATATGGTTGATATCTTAACGCCGATCGGGTGTGCCTAGCCGATGACTGCGCGTCTACCCTATACCCACTGAGTCCCAAGCCGGAGTTAGAAGAACACAAGATGACAGACCAACCGCAAAGAAGCATATTATATTTCACGCATTTCTTTATATATACATAAAGCTTGACCGCACAGCAAAGCAATCGGGAAATTAACATTAATACAAAACAAAGGAAATAGTGTCAGTGAATAGGGACAACTTTTAAACAGTTAATTAACTGTAGTTCGTAGTAAGAAACAATTTACTAAGAGTATATATACTAAACGGAAGCATAGGATACGAGGAACGTAACATGCATAGAAATGAAATGTTTCCACTACTCAACCAAAATAATCGAAATAGTCCTTGAAAATAACAGTTCTGAAAGTTCGTTACTCTTCTCTAATCGCCCAAATTTGTATTGAATTTCTTCTAAGTCTATTTCAATGTATAGAATTTCGAGATTTATTTGACCTTAGAAGGAAATAATTATGTGTAGAATTCCGTTATCTCCTCAATTATAATTCTTTGAATTACATATTTATCGATTTGTTTATTTTTGATCTTCTCTTGACTTTTCTTCTCATTCTTTTTTACTCTCTAGTCTATTTTTACCTTTTCGTTTATATATTTGAATGATTATTTCTTGTTCAGTTATATGATATTTTTTGTATTTCGTTTACTTGTTTCGTCATCTTCGACTTTTACTCATCAAGTTTTATTTATTCAAAATAAAGAGTACAAATGAACTAAAATGATTACCTCAGTAATTGCTTCGTGGTAACTAGCCAGTGGGATTTACTTTACTACTATAACCTAATAAACTTTCAAAATGGTGATAGGTTGGCGCTGTGCCTAAGCGACCAAAGCCTATCTCAGAGGTATGGATAGAGAGAATAATCACCGGCAAATAAGAGCTAAGACTAATGATTTTTATATGTTATATCATTGACCAAAGAATAACAGAAAATACAAAATTCATTAAAGACTTGACTAGGAGAGTTATGTAAAGGAATTGAGATAATGAAATCCTAATAAAAGTACAGTAACTACGGAAAGAAAACAGATTTAACAACTGTTAGTGAGTTGATGAAAAGTTTATAACTTAAGCAATATACATAACGCAGTTACTAAATGTTTAACAATTGTAATGTAGTAGCGGGAGCCCCGATTTAACAAAGATTATAATCTTAATATCCATAGGGAAGTTCTATTTCTGTATATGTATAAATATGACACTAGTTAGGTGTTTTCATCGGATTACTGGTATCAGTCGGCAACGTCTATTGACAATTGAAGTTAAAAAATATTGACTTCGAAATGTCATATATCACCTTGCTTCAAGAATCTCTGTCTGGAATATAATGTCGCCAGCATATCATAGAATTATTTAACAAAAGGGCTTTGTGTGACCAGCCTCGAGTAAGTGCCTCTTCGTCTCAGTGACCACCTTTCCAGGTCATCAATACTACGCACTAACTCAGTTTCTTTTTTAAGTTCCTGATTCAGGACTAGTGTCTTACTGTCTGATCAACTTGAAAGTGACAACCGCATGACACATTTGTGTACTCGATTAAGTAGTCAAGTCATATTTAGCAAGGTTTACTTAAATTAAAAAATAAATGTCACAATGTAACTTGATAAGATGAAGTAGAAAGGTACATATGAAAGGATGATAGAACTTAAGATTTAGAAGAAGATAAAAGGTAAATGTATTCGTTCACATTAACTCATTTTGAACCATGATGTTTCTTGTTGTCTCTAACCACTAAACTCATAGGACAGGTGAGTGACTGTTTCAACTTGGTAATTCAATGCATAACGCGGTGAGTACTTTATGCGAAAATTACTGTGTTTAAATCTCAGTTAACAACAGAATATGAACCCCAATTTGCATAAAACACGCTTTGTCTACTCGAATGCTAATCACACTCCATCGATACGTGTTTCATTATTTGTTCACTATACTTTAATGGTTGATTTATGCTGCAGATTTTCTTTTTATCTTATTATTACTTACAGTATTTAGTGGCTCAGCCATTTCTTCGAAATAGCAAATTATTGTACAGTTTTCTAACATCAAATGAACCATTTAATAATAATTTATTTGAGCTGAACTTAGGACGTTTAGTGAAATCTGTTCCGTTGAAATTGATCAAAGAGGTAAGTGAATGAATGGTATTTCAAGAAATACTTCAATGCTGTTATTATATTTTGCAAATGTCATGAATTGAAATTCGATTCAATCAAAGTATACGTGCTTCCTTACTCTCCTATCCAACTAGCTTTACAATTAAGAAGATTAAAAAATGTGCATAAAATTTTTTATCGAAAAACGCGGTATAAAAATTGTATATCATATGTAATACATAAGAGTGATCCAGGCAAAGACATACAGGCAGTGGTCTTAGCTAGGTGAACAATTCACTTGCTCGGAGATTAGAGGTTGTCGGTGAAAAGTTTATTCAAAGTCAATCACTCCTTGAATTTCTGAATGATGTCATCTTAGATTGATAAACTGGGTAGTATGAGCTCGAATCTTCCAATGATTATAGATTAACCTTACTGACAAATGTTAGTTTGCATTAATCCTAGCTACATTCCGTGATAACTGCCTCTAACCATCTTTAACCGTAAATTAGTTGATGCAGTGTCGAGTCAATTAAACTAGTGACTAATTTGCACTTCAGTTTTCTTAACACTACATACTAAACAAACCTGATGTTTGTCACTACTCAGTAGTTAATCACTGTTGACTGTACTAAATTGAGTGGACGGAAGATATTCCTAATATCCAAGGTAGTCATGTCGAAAGGTGAGCGACGTCTGGACAACAAATAGTAAAATTACTAGGCTTTTGAAGAGCTTGACTTCTGTGAACTTTTCACAGTTTTTCGACTTATGAAATAAAAGATCAGATTTCTCCTTGTTTAAACAACCATTGAAAATCAAGAATCAATAGACACCTGTTTGGTCCTAGTATGAAGCACCTTTGTTACAGTGCGCACTCATGCCAACATAATATGTTGAGCTCAGGACTTTGAGGATATGCAGCAGACGCTATTATCTGATGGTTGGCATTTTTAATCTCAATCAATTCGCAATATTTTGATTTGTGCGCATTTCCCCCATATGTCCTACATGGTCATATTCAATTCTTTACATTTACTCACCAGAGCTCCATGGATTTTCATGTTGAAGCTAGTCGGTAGTAAGTTCACATTAGTTATGTTTAAGAGGCAGGGGACTTTTTATGCTTTTCAATTTAATTTGCATTTTGCGAATCAACCAAGGATCATTGAACAGCGGTTACGTTTTAGTATTTGACTTCTTAATGATAGCGCGCATCCACTATCCCATGTAGAATCGAACTTAAATATGTACGTGTTTCTATTAATTAATACTACTGTTATAATATATAAGTAGTTCAGTAAAAGTCATTTGAAGTTAACATGTTGTTGTCAAACATAACTAACTTAATGAATTTTAAAATGTATGTATATTATACTGTCTTGACTACATAACCTTATTCAGTCACCTGTCGACAAGGTGGCGACTTAACAGAGACGGGTAGCGGAATAAGTGTATGTATGCACTGTATAATAATAATTATTGTGCCCCACATATGTACAAAGTAACCTTATAAAGAAAATGGAAAAAAGGTAATCAAGGAAAAAATTTAAAATTTAATAAAAAAAAACAATGAAAGTACAAGGCTGGAGGCACAAATCGGACAGAATTCATTTGTATTAAGAGACGTTATCACACTTTTATGAAGTTTATGACAGGAAGCTGCAGTATGACCGCTACTGGCTTATATTCTGTGCTATATTTGATAAGGTCTCAAGCCACTGATTTGTACCATCTCTCGGACCACAACCAGGAGTTTAAGATGAACGGACAGGAGCCAATTATATACGGCCTCCTTTCATTCTTAGATGCCATGTCATAAACTGACCACCTCCACTTTTTCTAACTAGCCCTAGCTTTGGCGAATAATGGACGATGTAGAGGCAGTTGGAATAGCATGACTAGTCCATCACAGTTAGTGTTTTGCGAAATGGTGGCACCGATTGGGTTGTCATCACTGCACTCGAACACATTACCGAAGCTTCGCATTACTAGCATGGTGTCAGCGATTCTTTGGAGACAACGACGATCATCGTTTAGGCTTGATAATTTGTTCTAATCCAGAAGTTGGAGTCCCGTGTAAACTTCCTTTTCGCTTGATAAATTTGTCATTACTAGCCATCCACGGGAGGATAATCTGATCGAATTTGTTGGGACAATAAATCAGCTGAACTAACCCTCAAAATACTCAGCACATCGTCTAAGACGATCGTAGATGTTGGGGGTTGTTGTGCCATCGACTTCACAAGCTTTCACTTACACATTTCCTGCTGATAGTGGCTCGGACAGATTGGAGTGCTTCCGACAATTATCAGATGCATTTACAACTTCAAACTTTTTGCCACGCCCAGATCAAGTTTCTTGGTCCTCGTACAAGCTTTTAACGATTTCCTGACGTAAGAATCTGCGTTCGTTATCAAATTGATGAATCATCTAAGTTAACCGATACGCTTCAGTGAGTTGTAAGGAATCTAGAGAATTTAAATACTTATAAGTGGGTCGTTTCTCAAAACTGCAAGAGATTTGGTCAGCCTTTTTCATGGTGTCATGCAGATGCAACTCATGTTCGTTTACGCTTTAGGGTGAACTGACATTTATCCTAAAATCTAACTCGGATTGATATTCGGTTGCAACAGAAGCTGAAGCTAATTCAATGGTATCAATCCTTTTAGGTCACTGAGACTCAAGACAAGCGTTGGGCAAACAAAATCATGATAATGGTCTAGGTAGGTGCTCTACAAGGGACGACAGTCTCGAGTACAACCACGCTTGTGGTAACTGATTCCTATAAAATCGATTTATGTCTAGGCTTTTGTTGCACAAGAAGGACTCCAGGTTATGTATCGTCGGTGGCTATGCTGGAAGTTTGTGTTGGCTAGGAACAGGTTGTGGTCTGTACAAAGTTATAGATGATGGTCACCGTTATATTACCTAAGACTTTTGAGTCCTCATCAGCCACCTAAGCAACTCTTTTCCCTGCCTAGGGGCCTATCCTGTGCATCCAAGTCTCCACTTAGTACTGCAATAATTGTCGAATAAGCTTTTTTAAAATGATCGTCTACATGAAGATAAAACTCATCCTCGATTGCATCCGGGCTGCAATTTGTCTGTGCGTAGGCGAAGATTTCGAAGAGATATCATTTGTCATACCAGTTTCTTCTTACTATGATGGGACCTTCTAATGTAATAGCACACATGCGACTTTTAATGGAGATCCAGTCTATTAGTGCTTCCTCAGCTTTAATATTTAATACGACACTGACCCAGCGGAACCAGACCCTGATGCCACAGTGTCCCAAGATAAGCACAAGGGGATGACGCTCTCTAAATCGACAAATGGCGGGAAATTTCGTAATATATCACCAGTGTCTCAGATAAACAGTAGAGATCGATGTAAAGGTTTTCTAAATACATGAGAATATCGAAAAATCTCTTTCCTCAGCCGTAACAGGGCATCTCGGGGGGGGGGGCATGCACAGTAATTAAGATTTATGAAAACAGTCACTTATCATCAATGTAGACCTTCATACAGTGTGCGTTAACTCAAACTATCATATCATATTAACATGGCGATGTAAAATCAATGGATGAATAATAATAAGGAAGACTAAATATTCAGAACACGGTTCTGGCATATTTTAAAGAATACTGAGACTAAGACCTTAGAAGATGCATAAATAAAGTTATTCTATCTAACCCGAGTCACCCAACATTTCCAAATATAACTTATGATGGTCATGCTTTTTTTCAGATACTAAACCAAGATGATTGACGAGATTTTCAAATATGTGTTGTTAATTCGGTTAACTACCTCAGTTAATGGGCGATTGTCGACAATCGTTAGTTCCTATCCCTACTTCATGTAACATTAATTTTTTTTTCAGTTATCCCAGAGTGTTAAATCCATAGATTTCGATAGCCTTATTTTGATCGGTGAATACAACATCATCCGAAAGAACAATACTTAATCTTATTTGATTAATAGCTTTCATAAAATACTATATATAACTGTTGTTACTTGTTTAGAAAAGTGATTTAAAACTGATTATATATTCATGTATTCTGAGTGTTTATAAGATAGAAGTGTTGTTAATAACAAATACATCTTATATTCTATAGTCTATTTGTTAGTTGTTTATCATATAGTTTCATGTTCTGTCGTGCATATGTAAGCATAAATTATCAAAAGTAAGTGAGAATTTCGTCAAGTTTGTATACAATATAAATTTACAAATAATATTGGCAAATCGGAGTAATTATTCCGAATCTGTATTCATTTCAGTTGGATTCGTTGTTACTACCTTAAGTCACTGGTAAGAGATTCGATTACCTTCAACTTCTGCATCTCCCTCTACCTTTTTTAGTTTGAGCACCTGCATAATCTTAATAGTCTAAGGAGGGGGTTGAGGACCCAAAAGACGACTCTTTGAGGCTGTTCACACACGGTTTTTCTGAATAAAGAGCCGGAAATCCGTGGAGTAAGGTGAAGTATGGCATTTTAATGTCGACTTTTTCTAACTTCTTCCTTCCGTTGAGAAGACGGCATTGCTGCGGATGCTGGTTATCCTAGGGAAACACCCTACTGCTGTCACATCCCACTACAGTCTGCAGTACAACTTTGTCCTCATCTTAGGTTACTATCTTTAGTGTCTTATTGCTCTCCAACAGACCTGCTTTGTATGGTAGGACCTAGAGTAACATTTGTGACCGTTATCACTGGGCTGTTTGAGCGCTTGTGAAACTGGGTGTCGTGGTTTTGAATTCCACGGAAACCATTAGTTCCTTGAGAATTCCATCTACGGTTTGTTGATTAATACTTATAGCATAACACATTAGCCCTCCTATCTCTAACATTACTTGAAATTACCTTAAACTTTCTTATAACATGATTTCATTATGTCGTTTCATACGATATTTTTTGTTTTTTGTAACATTTCTTAAAATTATAGCGTTCTCCATTATTAGCTTTCATGAATCTGGGTACATAAATGTATGTTTGTTAGTCAATGCATTAAGTATTGCAATTTTTATGACGTATTAAATTTCTCTCACTGTATTGACATAGCATAACAACTCGAATTGATACATATTTATCCTACATTACATAATAATTATAACTAACTGATTGACAATGAAATTTCTAATTGGGTCTCATTCTTATCAAAATCATTTCATTAATCTATTTTTTAGAAAGGTCAATTCCTAGATGGTTTCCTTGCTGCTTACTATCTATCATGTCATCCACAGCCAATGGAAACTGCAAACACTTCTAATAGTAATCTAATATTAACCCGATCGAAATCGTTGTCTATTCAGTCTTCTACGAGACTTGCTGCTACTAATAATATGAGTAGTGACAATACCAACAGTAGTACTACTCTTCATTCCCTAGAAAATTCAATTCATAAGTCAATTTCTGGTAATTTTAAGGTGGATACGTATCCTACAGCGAGACATATTGATTATTATAGTCGTTATGTGTTAAATTCACCACAACATAAACATCATGGTCGTACTAGTCTCGATCATCGTCTACGTTCACGCATCTATTGGAATAATGCTGGATTAACTTATGAAAATCAAAAGGATATAATGAATCATGTAAGTTATGTTTTTAGTCTTCTTTTCTATACTCAATTTCAACCTATTGATTGATAATTGTGCATACCCAACACTTGTCTGAACTTGCTTCTTTGTCAACTAGTATTCATAACTGGTTTATAATTTTGATCTACAGTATCCTTTGTCTAACCTTAACATTGTCCACACTTCTCTTTCCAAATCTTTTCTACCTTTAAAGTGTATATCTAGTTGAGGTCTGTACAATTGTAGTCATACCTGAGTTGATAGTGGAGCCTTTGAACACTATGTAAGTCTTGTTCCAGACCGAGGGTGAATCTCGAACCTCAATTGACTGTAACCGTATGATTCCCAATCAGCCAGTTGAAATAAAATGCATTCCGTTACGACACAATGTATAATTTCACGACTAACAACAGGATCACACAAAGTCTAGAGCAGTACAGTGAATTAAATACACAATTGATAAAGTTATACTTCTAGAAAATATTGACTCTCGGTAGCAACACAAACACTTCGCTCAGTCAATTTCAGAGCCACTGCCGACCAACCAATCTGACTAAACAACTTTCAATGATACCAACATCTCATATTCTATGATAACTATATTATCAGATTCTAAATTGATTTTTTCTCGTAACTGAATGACTCTTTGAAATTTACTTAAGAATACATTTCATCTTTTTTTTCATTTTATTCTTTAGTCAACTCGATTGTCTACAGTTCATCTATCAAGTTTATCTGAAATAATTTTATATTTGTTTAATAAAATGGTTACGTCATCATTAACATCATCTCCTATAAATGAATCAATCAATGTGAATACAAATGCTTCGCATACATTACTGTCGTCATCTTCATCAAATGTTGACATGTTATCTACTCAAATAAATTCAACACAAGATGATGCCAATAAAACAGTTGATCCTTGGGATGTTACTAATCCTTGTTGGAGTGAAGCACTTTTAAATGGTCCACATTCATCAAATATAATTATCAATGATCAATATCAGAATAATAATACTACTACTAATAGTAGTGATGATAGTAGTAGTTGTAACTCAGAAACTCATAAATCCGCATCTGTCTCATCTACATCATTGATAATCTCCTCTCAAAAGTCATCATTATCATCTTGTGAAACTAAAATGGATATCATCAAGGAGTCCTCAATTTCTGATACATTTCAATCGTCTACTACTAAGACTGCTATGGATGGTCGACTTCTACCAGTAATATCAATTACTTTGCATGATATATATTGTGCATTCATGGAATTATGGTTATTAATTCGAAAACAATCCAAAATTTACTTACGCTATTTCTTATTAAGAATTTTTATGATATTTTTGACTTATTTCAAATCATCAATTGATAATTGGTTAACTAATTACTTAATGCATCATGTATATAATGCATTTTCCGATGAAAATTTGGCTAGTGTGTTGAATAATATACAAAGTAAGGCTTATATATATATATATATATATATATATATATATATATATATATATTTCAACTTTCAACCATTAGTTTGTAGGTTCGAGTCTTTCACTGTTTACTTGGATTTAAGTAACTGGATAGTTTAAGTGGCCTTTACAATTTCGTCGCACGATTTTGGCTGGGATAAGAGTAAGGTAGAAGAAAACTAGAGCCGACTATGCCAAAACATAACACTAGTCTATGAAGTTATTGACAATAGGACTGCTCCATGTAAATGGGTGTAGACTATCTGGTTGGGGTTCGCGTGATAATTATTACTAGTATTTAGAGACTTTGAATGACATGAAATAAAATCGTTGGCAACGGCACAGGTGCATCCATTCTCTGTCCCCCTGCAAATTCTGAGTTTCTAAATTCATCATCTGCAGACATCATTACCTTGACTTCAATATCTGCTTATTGGATTATTACATATATATTCCTGAATTCATCATTATTATTTTTACTGATTTATATTTTCTTGAATCTTGTCTCTTATCCCTATTTCTCTCGATTGCTACTATTACTGTTACTAACTTCACTACTTCGGAATCCGGCCTGACGATTTCACATCTCGATGCTTTTTGGGCAGAGGCATGGCAACTTAAACTGATGTACTCACGTGCCGAGTTCTATGTTGTGACTTATTGACTGACTGGAACTACATTTTGACTTTACGTCTTATTATTTTTTCGTACATTCCTTCGTTTTATTCCTTTTTGTTTAATTGTATCCTTTTCATCGATCATGATAGCCTGATCGTGTCGTGCTAACATGTTATTGCAGCTTACACTAAAACACATGCGGCGGATGCCACGTTGTTTATGACTTACTGGATTGGTTGTTAAATGAAGTTTAGTTCATAACCGAATACTTGTGCCGTTACATTTTATTAATGGATTATATCGAGTTACTTTAAAAATGTATAGTTTTAATTCAATCACCTATTAAAAATACACCAGATTAAAGGGATAATACAACATTAGATGGGTCGATGACATCATGGCTTGAACGTCCTATTTTCAATCATTAAGTTAAATAATCGAATACGTACTTTGATTTAATCAGTTGATTATTATTACTCACCCCTCATGCTTAGAGTCGAGTGCACAAATATATACATACTCAATAAGTAGTTACATGATGCAGTGTGCACAAAAAGATGAAACTGGAAATTACTCAGAGAACGCCTAACTATTGTATTTAATTAGGATAAGGTGGTTTTGACATTTACTTATAAGGATTTTCAGTTACAATGAATTTCGAGATCTAGTCAGAGAATTTAAGGTATTACCTGTTAGCCTATATATACTGTCTTTTGCTTTGGTTGAGATCTTTGGATGTATGCCCCAAAGCAAGTTTACTGTGCTCACTAATCGTTTCTGAACCAGGAGGTAAATTATGCACTTAGTATGGAGTCACATTCCTAGCATGAGACAGTAATACTACCACTACTTACCGGTTTCCCAAGCTGAAGTAAATGGAACAGAATTCAAACCTGTGGTTTAGATGGGGTTAAAGGTTGAGTGTTTTAACTAATAAGTTACCGTAGTTCGAATGTATTCGGATCTTCCCGTTGATTTGTTATGTATAGAAACTGGTCAGTCTCTTTTGCCATTTGTGCATCCTGACCGGATGCACAAGACCGGTAGTGCACAAGAATTGTTTCGAATTATGTATACATACCCGTTGCACAAGTGTAACTATCTGGGCTCCGTAGTCTAGTGATGAGCCAGGTGGCGTTTGGCACGAAACGAACTGAGTTTAATTCTCGGTGGGGACATCAACATTGTGATGCAGGTACATTCAGCCGACTAATCGTAAGTACGACGAGAGGCGCTCCTTGGATTCTGCTTGCCAGTCACAATCCAACTCAAACAATAATGAGTTATTGTTTTGCTTTCATCCGCATAATTATATATATATATAGTGAATTTATACTTAACTAGTGTTTCTGTTGATTCCTCTTACTTTTTATTTTTGTTCACAATCTAGAAAACGTATTCTCTCATTCTTCTAAAAAGTAAGTAAGAATACCTCTTTTTCGTCAATGTATTATGATATCAATCATCTCAGAATATGACTGGTATAATTGTTGAAGGTAGTAGTTAGCAGGAAACTTTATTTTCCCGAAACGGCTCAGAAGTAATGTCTTAATCTGAAGGCGGCCGATACAAATCGGAATCATTTGATTATTTCAAGATTCTAGGTCTGCATCGGTGACGAATGTGAACTTGCATGTAACCCTTAAAGGAAGTAAGGATTCAAGCTTACTACCTTGACCCAACCTAACATCAACTATATAATAGACGTCATTTCTAGTTACCTAGACTTGTGGCCTTTACACTACATATGAATGTATTTTATCAAGTCACGTTTACAAAACATTCAATTTTTATGCATCAGATTATGGGTTTGATCCTTTCTCTACATACTTTTTTATTTGAACAGCCTTTATAATATAGTCAATGGCTACTCAGAGTCAAGAGTGATGTTACCCCTATTGACATTTGAAGATTCGAAATTATGATCTCTGATCTGCAGTGAAGACTTCTTAACAATGGACCAGACCGAATATGCAAAATGCATAGGTTTATCTAATACTAAAGGCGTTATAATTATATACAGAAATCATGAATATAAGTGCATACATCCTTATTGATTCCTATACGGATATAGACTTCGAAGTTGAATTAATAGATAGTCTATTTATATTGTTCGGTTACCTCTATATAACCTTATTAGACAATATGCAGTATGTCTCTGAGCTTTTGTAACAGTATATGTTATCCCTAGATTTATTATTCGGTTATGTCTGCTGTGTAACAGCAGCCTCGGCAACTGTAAGCTTCAACATGCACAAAGGGAAAAGCAAGATCCTTTGATACAAAATAACGAATACTAACCCAGTTACACTTGACGGAGAAATTCTGAAAGATGTCGAAACCTTTACATACTTCGGAAGCATCATCGATAAACAACGAGGGTCTAATGTAGATGTGAAGGCGCCGATTGGCAAGGGCAGCATTTCTACAACCGAAAAACATCTGGGACTCAAACCAACTGTCAGTCAACATTAAAGTCTAGATTTTCAATACAATTGTAAAGACAGTTGTATTGTAAGGAGATGAAACTTGGAGAATTTCGAAAGCATCATCTAAACGATACAAGTATTTATAAACAACTGTCTGCGTAAGATACTTCAGATTCGTTGACCAGATACCATCAATAACAACGTTGTGCGGCAGAGAACAAATCAACTTCCAGCCGACGAAGAAATTATAAAAAGACACTGGAGGGGAATAGAATACAGATTTAGGAAATCATCAAACTGCCTCATAAGACAAGCACTGCACTCACTTAGAATTCTGAAGATAAAAGGAAAGGAGAAAGACCCAAGAACACATTGCCTCGAGAGCGGGAGACAGACATGAAGAGAATGGACTGAACTTGGGAATAACTGGAAAGGAAAGCCCAGGACAGAGTTGGTTGGATAATGCTGGTCAGCGGCCTATGCTCCACATGGGGTAACAGACATTTATTGATTGTCTGCTATGATAGTTAGTTTGCTAACACAACTTAAGCTACTAATGTGACTAAGAAATAATATCTGCCGTTTTATCTTTAACAACAGTCAAGATTATAACTTCTTATTAAGATTGAGAATTTTTACACAAACTGTTATATTCTAAAAGTTGTGTATTCAATCCATGGTGTATCAATCATAAATCTGTACAACTAGATGAGTCTCATATTAAGTTTAAACAACTATTCAGTACTGTGTAGTTTAAATTCTTAGTGTTACTATTATCATTATACATGAAGTAAACAATCTCTAAATTAAAGTTGTTTTTCATTAACAGCTCATACTGTTATTATTAAAATTTCATGCCTCCTTTTTGTATACATCAATAGAATCCAGGGAGAAATAATTAAGTAGAAAAGAATTAATTAGTAGAATATTACTTCATTTATCTTTTCATTTCATTATAGTATTGATATGGATAAATCAGAACGTAAAGAGAAAGCACGTATTGCTCTAGAGAAAAAAGTTCTAAGTAAGTGTTTATAAAAGTATTTACTAATAAAATATTTTATTATGGATTAATATCATTGTAAGGTGGTATGATAAGTAGTTGTTTTAGACTTTTCAAGTAACAATACAAATTCAAACAAAGTTGAACTAAAGATTATATTTAAGTTAGATTGTGACTGGCAAGTGGAATCCAGCACGCGCTTTTCGTCCTATTTGGGACTCATCGGCTGGATGTACCTGCATCCTAATGTTGATGTTCACACTGGGATTCGAACTCAGTCCGCTTCGTGTCAAACGTCACCGCGTTCACCACTAAGCTACTGTGTCCAGACAGTCACACTTGTGTAACGGGTACAAATGCATATGCATACAAGCCTATTCTAAATTGAACTAAAGATGTTTAAATATCATAATAAACAGGATAAGATTTTTAATGTTTAATTCAAGTTGGAATCAGAATATGTCATCAGTTCATGAAATTACTGATTATTGGTCTAAACCACATTGGTAGATGAATACTACTTGGTTAGAGTCTACACGAATGCCATAATCATTAGTTGGAGACTTCGGGTGAAATAACCTAGAATCATTCACAGTGGTACAGGTGCTTTCACTATTTGTCCTCGCTTAAATTATGAGCTACAAATTGTTTCTACGAATTAATTCATTCTCCCTGGGCCATATTCTGTACGTCCACTCCTTTATTATAATTATCATTGTCAGTTCGTTGTGTTGTGAAATTCAACTAATATGTATAACGACCTAGTTAAAAGTAATATGGTGACTATGAACAATAAGACTGACTGATCAATACTTTTCTATCTGTCCCTGACCCTGCAAAACCTAATCGCACAATAGAACACTTAACAAATTGACATCAATACAAAATGAAACTGGTCACCACGTATGCATGAAGCCCATTAATAACACAGAATCCCAGGTAACAAGCTAGCTTTACGGGATCCGACACCCAATCACGCGTCTTATTACCTCACCTGGTATATCACACTTATCGATTGCTTATACTGCCAAAAGAATATTCTTTTATTATTATCCTTAACATGATGTTTGTTTACCATTCAAAATATGAACATTCTGTGTAGTAGTCCACACTGCTTTACTATGTAGGTGTAAAATATAGCCTACATGTATAGTTAACATTCATTGACTTCTAGTATCCGATCATAGATGTTTTCGCTACATTATTTACGTTTGTCACGATAATCTAGAAAACATTTATGTTTGATTCGAGTTACTTAGGAAAGATAATAAATCGCTTGATCAGCATGTGGATCTTGATAGATTAAAGTGATTTAGAAAAATATTACATGTGCCCTATCAAAACCTACCTCTACTATCGTTAATAAATGATGTAGGAATTTTTAGAAGAAAATTAACGGCGGCCAAATCAAAATGTGACATCCATCCGCGATGTCATTGGCTGTTTGTATGTCCAGACCGCTACATGAACTGACACACATGTGCTAGGTTCTACGTTGCACATAACTGACTGAATTCCTAATTGGTTTGGAAGAAGAATTGAGTTAGACGGTTTCATATCATTTCATTGTTTCTTTTTTTATATTTTGATTATTCTCTTACATATATATATATATATATATATATATATATATATATATATATATGTTAGGTGGTTAAACATAGTCGTCTCCATGTAAACTTCATGCTACTTGGCATTCATCAGCAAATCATACTTCCAGTCCTGAAAAAGATATCTTTGGGGACTCTAACCCATATTACCTTGTCCCACACAATGATATTTGACTACTTAGTAACCTAGATAACTGTCTCAGACTGTAAAATCATGCGACTTCAACAGCAGTCGGGCAGGGAACATTAGTTCTCATCATTTCTGGTACACCTTAATGAAAGGTTTTAGTTAACTGGGTGATTTAACTTTGGAACCATGTCTGATGAAGTCCCTCTGACACCTCACTCCAAAAGTTGTGATGATCTGACATAAACCAGACTTATACAGTTTTTTTCCATACTTACCACTTGTTCACTTTGTGCACCCAGTCCTAGCATCAGCAAATAACGCGGGTTATCGAATTCCTTGTGATGACATTCGTAAAAGTTGATGGAGCCAGTGTTTTAAGATAGTGATGTCAATTGTATTGTCATCATTACGGTCGAATATACAATATCAAACCTCAATGTTACTAGTGTGATATTGCCACTGGACGTCAACAATCCTTGTCAGCCTTGTAAAAGTATCATGGATTTAGAAATGTTATTCACATCACTTTAGACGACTGGAAACATTTTGAATGTTAATCATTGTTGGTAAGTTGTCATGACTGATGCGTATGACCAATTAATTGATATGACCTTGTGCGCACGAAGTCACAATGACGAACGCCAATGAATTTGGTTAGTTGGTCCCTGTTTGTCTTCTCGAACGCCCACTCAGTCCCAAGTCAGAATAGGAAGAACACATGGTTGATGAACAATCAGATAGAATTATATTATATTTCAAGCGTTTTTTTACATATACATAAACTACACCACTCAGTCAACCAATTAGAAAATTTATGTCGATACAAAACAAGGGAGACAGTAGTAGCGAATGTAGGTAACGTGTACACGATTAATTAACTGTAGCTCATAAATAAGAGATAATATACTAACAGTTAATGTTACTAAAGTCGAGGATAGAGCATGGGAAACGTAGCAATGACTGGGATAAAATATCCACTTTGTATACTACTAAAATAAATTAAATAGATTACCGAAGAACAGTTCTAGAAGATATTCAATCTTCTTTAACTGCCCGACATGTCAGTCAGTCAACCGTTTACAATGTAGTATTTGCCACAGTTGCTCATCAATCCAAGCTGCCATACGATGTCGTCACGAGTTCAAATTAACAAGATCAATATGACGATAAAACAAACGTGTATATAAAAGAATAACTGAACTTATAATTTACAAGATAAAGAACCAATACACTTGCGCCACTGTGATCAATTTATAATTGTTTCATCCCGAGTCCCCAACCAAGAAGTCTTCTAACAACTCGGCCCATACCATTAGTTAATCATTTCATAGACCCATACATCTACTTGATTTGGTCGCCTCCACTATCTTTAAATCCAATTTCTACGTAAATCAATATCAAGGTAGTCATTGATTTGACATTTGTTACACATTTCACTATCACCCTAGTCAATAAAGGTTTACAACCTTATTCATTGATTTACCATGTTTCTGTGTACTTAACTTCAGAATACTTTTTCTTCATCATTTTGTTATACATATATGATGCTTCCAATACATGTTTGTTCAATGACCTTCAGGCTTAGTAGCCCAGAAGTTAGTTGTTATGACGAGAGAGAATTGGAGGGTGAGTGGGGTTGGCCGAATGCCAGATTACTTGTGCCTAGTTGGTTATTGCGCGTCTGCCCTATACCCCCTTAGTCCCAAGCCGAAATAAGAAGAATGCGAGCCAATAGGTCAGCCAGACAGAATCGAATCGAATTCTATTATATTTCAAGCATCCTGTTATATATAGATAAATTCAGACCACACAACAAACCAATTAGAAAATTAGCATGAATACAGAACGAGGGAAATAGTGGTAGTGAGTAGGAACAACTTGTACACAACTAATTGACTGTAGTCCATAACAAGAGACAATATAATAACAGTAATTATGCTAAACAGGAGGATAGGGCAAGCGTAGCGTAACAATAATAGAAACAAAATATTTACATTACAGACAGTTCGAATAAATGAAATAGTGTTCTCAAACACAGTTCTGAAAGTTTGTTACACTTCTTTGTATTCCGGCATAACATTAGTAATGAGCGTATTGCTGTGCAGTATACTCGTTCTTTTATTGAGAGGCGGAAGTGCCGCCTACACCTTTAGTATCGTAAATTAGCGAAAATCAGTCAAGCTTTCTGGTTATATGTTTAAAATTTCATCAGATTTACAAGTAAATTGAGGTGATGAAATCGTCCAACTAATTTACCTCCTATCTACAAACCGATCCTGAGGAAAATGATACATGAAAATGCAGCTTTTAAATATGAATATATATGTATCTACAAATTTTCATTACTTTCATTTCATTTATTATTACAGATATAACTGGTCTTTCATATTTCACTGATACCGATGTAGTACGTCATCAAGTCAATCAATTATTTGATTGTTTTCAATACTCTAAATGGAATAAACAATTAATTTATGTTTTATTAGATCAACTTATTTTAGAATTATTTCCAGAACTTCATTTAAACAACAATAATAATTCTAATTGTAATGGTAATAATAATGTAGATACTTGGAGTATTATTTAAGATTATTCATTTTCTTATATTGTATTATTCTTGTTATTTTATAATGGACCTATATATACAGTTGATATTGTTGTACAGGACTGATGATATACTTCAGCAGGGTTACTATCTTCTTGCATTGTTGAACGGAACATATCTATATTCATTCATGCACACACACACACACATATATGCACTTGATTTATCACATCGCGTAATGCATTCAGTCTATTACAGACAGTTTTTCAGTTACTGTTGTTGTTGTTGTTGTTTTTGTATTCTTCAAGTATACACTATTGTCTTTCGTTGTTTATTTTCTTTATCATTGTGGTTGTTGTTAATTCTAATGATTAGTTGATTGTTTTCATTTATTTGATTTTTGATAGATCAACTTTTGTTTGTCTTCAATAGTATGTTTAATACTACTTATTGCCAAAAATGTATAGTAGTAGTAGTCTATGCATAGATAAGTATGCATATTACATTTAATTGTATTTCATTTAAAGTGTAAAATAGTAAATCATTTGAATATATATCAAAATAACATTGTCTATTTATCTCTACGTAAATCTATGCCTATAAATATATCAGTGCATTTTCTTCTCTCTCTCTTTTTTTTAAATGTTAGTTGTTGTGTACAATTTACTCGTTTGTTCTCTCTCATCATTGTTTCATTCTCTTTTACACCATCTAAAATAATAAAAGTTAAATGTGAATATTTTTTAACTTAGAAATTAATGCTTTCTTTATAGCTTTAAATATATTATGGTATTGTTGCTATGGTATTCAAATGAATTGAGATAAGTAAGTTCAGTTGACTTTTTGTTAACTGTCATTATTTGTACTGAAAGTGAAATATTTGTTTATAGACTAAAAGGATAGATATACTCTATAACAATCTGTTCAGTATTAAACTATAGGTGAGAAGCATAGTCGATGAATAAAGTTGACTTCAATCAATTAATGCCTGTTACTCTATGGAGAGCATAGGTCGCTGACCAGCATTCTCCAACCAACTCTCTCTTGGAATTTCTTTTCTGATTTTTCCAACATGCCATTCATTCTCTTCATGTCAGTCTCCAATTCCCGAGTCAATGTATTCTTGGGTCTTCCTCTTTCCCTTCGGTCTTCAGAATTCCAAGTTATTGATTGTCTTGTGATACTGTTTGACGATTACTTCAATGTGTGTCCTATCTACCCCCAACATCTTTTCTTAATTTCTCCGTTAGCTGGAAGTGGATTTGTTCTCTGCCAAATAACTTGCATAGGCTGAAAATCTTTAGTCATAGATGCTGTTAAAGCATCACTTTTGTATATAATGGAGAGATCGAGTAGTTAATTCTGAGTGTAGGTATTTGTCACACATGAATAATAATTAAATTTCATAATTTCAATTTGTGGTTCATTACCGATAGTAACTGATTGATTGATCTAGTAGCCTCCTTGATTGAAAGTAAATGGCTTTTGGTTAATGGATTGTGCCTAAATTTTTGTATATTGATTATCAATACGGCTTCAGAAATAGGAAGCATACATAAATGTATAGCACTTGGGAACAGCTGGATAAGAGGGGCTAGAACAGAACTGATTGGCAGTCCATACTCTATGAGGAGTAACAGGCAGATAAGTGAATTTCCTCAGAATTCTCTGTATTATACAGACTTCAGTCAAAACAGCATATGTTTAGTGTTGACGAGACACGCTAAACTCATAAGCATTACATATACCAAGAGTGTATACATTGGTGTTTTGTCTTTTACTGAATAATAAGGAAATATTTGTAGACACTGAAAGATGCTAATTAAGTTACATTATCAAGTGTAAGATGACAATAACCTTAATTCACGTCGTTACAGGCATATGGAAATCTAACAATCATTATGAATGCACTTAAATAAAGGTATTAGCATGATAAACCACTTGTAATGTATATTCAGTGGATAGAGAAGTTACACCTCAGTTTTACAGGTAACAAGTAGTCAATTAAACGAACATCAAATCAATGAAGTTGTCAAAGATTGTGGATTTATTGTCTATAACTTCTAGTAATGATACTGCCGTCTAATACCAATTATGAACGATTATAAGTAAATAAGTATGAATGCGTACTACGTATGTGCCATTTAGAAATGACAATATTGTTCTTCCTTGTTGATTAAATTTTAATTGTTTATCACGCGTCAAAACTACAATTTTTTCTGTAGTTAGCATACTTCAAATTCGATTCTTTAAAAATTCTTGCTTGTAGTATACTCTTTTCATGTGCATCCAGTAGGTGAGTTGATAATGAATTTGGTGGTTTTCATAGTTTTAACGTCACATTTAACTTGCTTTTCTTAAGAATAAATCGTTTTAGTAAGGTAATGTTTCCACTTTGCTGAAACATTGTGTGCTTCGTTCTAGAGATTCCATCTCTACAGCAAACTGGCCTGGTACATTTTGGTAGAAAATGGGACAAAATATAATGACTAACAAGTAGAATCACGAAATATGCACCTGCGTCTCCGATTAATTACAAGTAGTGTTGCAAGTCGCACTTGTGAAAAAAAAGATGCTCTAAGAAATTTGTTCAAGCACAGAAGGCCTTGTAACTGATAAACTTTCCTTAGAAACATCTCCATGAAAACACGACCAGCAGATAGCTCAATAAGAGCAGCTAGTTTCAACGAGACACATGTTTTGAACACTAACCCAGTGGCGGATTTTAACAACACTAATTTGGTGGATTCGCCTAGGTTAACAAGCTCGGGACCTATTGGTTCGTAGAGGAAAGGTCAGGCATGGATCTAAACGCCAAGGTAGAACTGAGTAACGCTGGATATGAAAATATCATGGAACGACATGGACTGGGCACATGGAACAAAAACAGTAAGATATTCGCCAACCTGTATGCCCCCAACAAAATAATTATGATTTGCATTATATTCCCAGACAAACGCATACACGAAGTTACGGAGATCTCACCAGACCATATTACTAAGAACCAAATCAAACATATCTGACTCAATAAAGTTCAACAGAACCATAGTAGATATGCAAGCTAAGAGAGGAGCTGATCCAGCATCAGATCACCACCTGATGGTTTATAGAACGAAATTGAAGTTAAAGAAGCACCAGACAAGTGAATCAGCAGCACTGTAAAAGTTCAATAAGATCGTTCTATTGGATAACAATAAACTCAATTAATTCAAGAGAGCTCTCAGCAATAGGTTCCGAAAGTTATATGATTTACTAGAAGAAGAGAAGACTGCCATTGAAAACAGATAGAAGGATATTAAAGAAGTAATAAGTTCAGTAAGTCAAAGAGGAGTGTTGGCCTGCAAGAAGCACTATTATAGGAAATAAATTTATGCTAACTCTACACAAGATCAAGAGAGTAGAACAAGGAATTAACAATCAGTAATAGTTGAACAAAAGCAAAGAAAGCCAAAGCACAGGTCAAATACACAGAAATAAGTAAGAAAGTGAAAAGGTGAATTATAAATGATAGGCGGAACAATGTGGAAGACGTAGCAATGACAGTGCGAAAAGCCACGAGGAAAGGAAACATGAAATTCCCACATGATACAAGGAAGAACTTAACCAGAAAGTAAACGAAGACCCTCCTGTATCATCTTGACAATGTCTGTGAATTGGTGTGAATTCTGTACCAAATTTCAAAATATAAAAATAATACAGTCTGCCATGAAATATATATATATTGATGATACAAAGTAGCTATATTTATGAAAATATCTCAGGAGGCATTTTCATGTCTAGCAGATTTCGAAACACAATTGATTAAATATGGCTGGTAAAATAGTTGAGAAGATAACAGGCTAGATAGCTTAGGTATTCGAGCAAATATCCCGATTAAGTCTTACCCGATGTATAATCCAAACTGAGGCAGTTTGAACTGAAGTGTAACTGTCGAGGTTGGTTTAGATACGCGTACTCTTGCCCAGTCGAAATTCAAAACAAATGGTTGGGTGAGGAACGGTTCTATATAAAATTAGTTATACAAATGTACATTATTACCTAAACAAATGTCACCACCAGTTACTCAACCAAAGTTTATCCCAAAAATGGGGATAATCAATTAAGTTCCAAATAATACACAAAAATGTTACTCTATCGCTTTAGGATAGATTGCGTGTTGTCTATCCAGAAAGTAAGATCTAAATCTATAAAAATATCAAACACAACGCATTAAAGGTTACTTGCTACAATACAATAATACAACTTCTGAAAATGTGCGTCCACACACAATCTGGAAATGCACTAATCCAGTCAAAGCAAGTAATACAATCAAAAAGAGGAACAGACCAATATGGCTTCCGCCCAAGCCAAAACGTCCAGTAAAACAAAGTGTATAAAGTTAATAAGAATAACAGAAATCCAGCACAAACGCAAGGAAAAACAAATATCACAATAAAAATAAATAGCAACTATCTCATTTAGAAATTTAAGATTATTAGCGGCCATCGGCTCTGAAACAATTGAGTGAATGTTAGTGTTACTGTTGGAGTCAATATGTATAAAATGCTACCTAAAAATAAACTATTAATATTATTGTTCAGAAACTATTGTTACCGTTATTGTCATCTCTGTTATTATGTACGGTATAATTATGCATCCTTACGACAAGAAGTTGGAGTAATTAATCGTTTTCTGACGACTTGTTGTTATCCCGTTGGGTTGTGAGGATAATAGTCAAGGTCGATACTCCATTAATTAGAAGCATTCGGTCGGTAGAAGAAACACAATATTATTTTGAACTCCAGTAACCACTCAGTCGTGGCAATTCAGTCGGCTGATACGACTCAAGTATTTACAAACAACTGCCTGTGCAATATACTTCTCATCCGTAAGCTAGATAACATCAACGACAACCTAATGTAGCATGTAGAAAACCAACTTCAAGCTGAGAAGAAAATCGAGAATAAACGCTGGGGATGGGTAGGACATACTTTGAGGCAGTCCTCAAACTGAGTCACAAGACAAGCAACAACTTGGGACTCTCAAGACCAGAGTGTAGGAGAAAATTTTGGAAAATCGGAAAAAAATTACAATGAATATTACTTCGGAACAACTAGAAGCTTAAATAGAACGGCATGAAAAGCGGTTTGAACAATCTCAAATAAGAATTATGAAAACGCTTATGCAAAAACTGCTTCTGAACCAATAAAACCCTAATTTTAGTGAATTTCAGGTATCATATATTAAATCAGTCATAAATGCCATCCATAAATTTCATTTCGATAGTGCAGCTGGTGTTATTTTTGATTAGTGGTTCAAGAAATATATAGATCTGTTTTGTATCGATCTCTGTAGGCTGAGTGATTCTTTAAAAGTTATAGTAGTCCTAAGAAAACTTGGGACGATGTAACATGAATGCTACAGCAACTTCATTGTCGTAAAGAACCAACGAGACTTTAGTTCTGATGAAACAGTTCAAACCCTGTCCTAATTCTTTGGAGAACAGTCATCTTTATTGAATATCTGTTACCGATGATTGAAGATTATGAAAGAACCAGTAGATGACTGGGTGAAGCACTCAGGTATCGTAAATCGAGAATATGAGAGGTTCAAGTTGTCTTCCATGACAAAAGACCAGTGCAAACGCCTCATATTTGTCCGTAGCTTGCATTTACCTAAGGATGCTGACATCCGAACAAGAATCGTGGGTAAATTCGAACATTGTTCCAGGATGACGCTATAGAAAGTAACTACTGATTATCAGAGGTTAGTGAATTTGAAACATGATACTTCTTTGGTGGAGTGTGGTAACGGATTTTTTCATGTCAACGTAGTAGAAAGAAAAGACTCGCAAGGTCTCGGCGAACAGAATTATCGTATTGACGTCGGTAAGCCAACATCTACATGCTGATTGTGCGATGATTGGCATTTCAAAAGGTTCAATCCATTTAAAATTCTTCGGTGTATTACATGTTTTAGAAAAGGGTATAAAGAAAGCCGTTGTAAAACATGAAAACACCATCAATGGGAGGTTTTCCCTATAAGATTCAAGCCAAGAACAGCCAAAGTAACAATAGTTCTCAATGGAACTGGCTCTCACAATCGCAGAAAGTATGTCGCCCTCAAGATTAATGAGTATCGTGCTCGTCTTCAGTTAGATACAGCTTCTGACATATCTCTTATAAGCGGAAGAACCTGGGACAAGATTGGCAGACGACTAATTTACCCTACGCAACAAATATCACACAGTGCATCTAGGGGTATGTTAAACATTGCCAATGAGATACAGTGCCAAGTTACAGTCAAGGAAGTAACGGAGAAAGGAGTTATATTCTTGACAGACCACCCATCACTTGACTTATTGGGATGTAATTGGATAAAGAAGCTGAAGTTAATAGATTGTCCCATAAGCATGATCTGTATTAATGTCAGTGCAATGAAAATAGAAGAGAAAAACGCAAATAAGGAAACACTAAAGCGACATAAAATGGTTTTTAGTAATGGACTGGAAGAATGCAGTAAGTTTTAAGCTACTCTTACCCGTCGACAAAGATCAAGACCAGTGTTTCGTCCTAAAAGACTCGTACCATATGCCGCCATTTCAGTAGTTGAACAAGAACTTAAACGACTTTAAAAAATTGGTGTTAACGAACCGGTGAACTTATCAGAATAGGCTGCACCCATGGTGATAGTAAATAAAACTAATGGCAGCGTTCGTTTGTATGCCGATTACTCAACTGGGCTAAGTGAAGCCCTAGGAACTCATCAGTATCCATTACTTTTACCTGAAGATCTTTTTGCTAAGCTGAGTGGTGGCAAGCTGTTTTCCAAACTGGACTTATCGTAGGCATATGTGCAGATTCCTGTTGCTGATGAGTGTAAAGATCTGTTTACCATAAACACTCGAAATGGCCTATTCCAATATAACCAACTACCTCTCAAAGTCGAGGCGGCCCCATCCATATTTCAAAAAGTGACGGATGCCATATTACAAGATTTTCCTGGTGCTGCAGCTTACCTGGATGACATAATAATTATAGGCGTATATAGGATGCACTTAGAAACAAAGCTCGATCAAGTACTTTCGCGAATAGCCGAATTCGGATTCCGGCTTATTCCTGAAAGATACAGTATTCGCAAGCAGAGAGTACGCTACCTCGGTTGGGAGAAAGCCAGATCCAGAGGACACCCAAGCAATGAAAGCTATGTCGAAACCGACAGATGTTTCCACACTAGGATCCTTTCTTGGAATTAATGGTAGATATGAGAAAATTGGTTGACATTTACCTCAGTTTTTTGTGCAGTGTTACCTGTACAAACTGTTGATTATTTTTATAGTGAAAGGATTGAAATCACAATATGAAACCATTAATAAAAGTCGTAACACGTGATTTATACCATTTACATTGAATGGATCGCTGAACTTTTTTCCACATGTGACTGCATACAAGTTAAGTAACGGTGAACTTGTTGGGAATGGTCGGTTTAAAAGCTTTGTGAGATAGCCATATGTCACTACAGATCTCAGCGGTTGAATAAAAATCACTGACATTATATTTTTATGCCTCATCCCTCGTTTTCCCCTTCAGTAGTGATCTCTAAAATGTATCAACAAAGCGCTCTGTCTGTTCTTTTGACTAAAAGTAATACTTTCCTGGGTAGATATGACCATTACAGCCAAACACGAGCTACTGTAAAATGATCTTGTAGGCCCTCATCGCAATGAACCAATCACGGCCAACTAAATCAGAACCAACGATTTTTCGCCAAATTCTAATGATTTATTAGAGAATTATAAATTAAGACTCATCGTAGTATGCCTCCCACAAATAAATCTTTGGTAAAGGACAAAAGGTTCGTCGTTTAAAATGATATACAGACGTTAATAAGGCTAAATCATGTAATGAGAAATCTTCAATTTTTAATGAATTCATTAAAGTTGAAATCGAAGAGTGATACAGGATTTATAATTTTTATATCTTTAAAAAACCTATGTGAGTTAGTTTCGAACTCTTTAGACTTTATGTTACGACACATTTTATATAAATATCCATCTAGATGACAATTTTTTTCCTTTCTTACGATCCGAAGTACGGTCGCAAGTGACACCTTACTCGGCTTCACATTGATTCGATATTGTTGTATGAAGTCCTGTTGATGGATCAGCGAAGTGTTTCCTATGCACTACGACTCTGTACGTACCTTATGTTTGAAAGTGATTCATCGGGTTTTCAGTTATACATTATCGCCCCAGGTAAGATGTTTTTTTATATTAACCCAAGGAGTGTAATAGCTTATCTATCACGAATTCTCTCACAATATTCTTTGTTTAATGCTATGTTCCATAAACTAAAGAGCCACGAATATTAGAAAAAGGAAGCCACTTACCCAGCCTTTTTTAACCAGTTGTCATCTATTATACTTTTGTCTATGAAATAATGCTTCTTCGATTTCAACATTCTTTCCTCGTTCTCCATGTTGAATTAATAAGAGAACTGATATGCAAAAACTTGTTTCACTGCAATATACATTCCACTAAATTACCGCCTTTTCAGAAACATCTTTTAGTAAAAGCGGCTGTCGTTACTTTGATCTTAATCACCCATTAGATAATTAAAACTAGGATTTATTCAATGCTAACCTGGAATGAGCGAAAAATTCCGTTCAGATTAATTTTTTACATTAGCACCCAATACAACGAAAGCAATAGCCATCTCATGTTCTTTGGGTTTCAAAAACTGTCATTTCCTTGCCACCTTGACAATTATTTGCTTTTCTTAACAATCATATAGTTTACAAACGAATAACAAGATCTTGATCACTAATAATATGCTTCTATCAGGTGTCTCCCGTGATCTTGAAACGCTCTCTTTATTCCTCATTGGTTCGGCAGTAAAAGTTATGCACACCACTAACCTGATTATTATAGCATTTGGAAGAGTATAATTGGGGAAGATTTTGGTATTGAAAATCATTTGAAAAGTACTAATTTGTTATTTTTGATAGGCTGGCCATCTCGGAAGGTTACAATAGTAGTGTTCGGACTGGGTTTCTGAATAAGGTGAGGTTTAATAATGAGTTGATTTTAAAAGGTTGCAGTAGTTTTTAAAGGGACTTGTTGATTAATAATTTAGTACATAGTGTGGCACTAGATGCAGTAAATGGTTATATATGTAAGTATTTTTATTTATTTATCTAACAATCTTAAGTTACTAGGTATCAGAATCATAGTCTTCGGCGTAGAGATCAGGTTTAATTTGCAGTAGAATTGCTTAATGAATAGGTAGTGCTAAACAAACTTATGTGTGAGTGTAAGCCTTTGAAACGTCATTTTTGGGTGCTTTCTCTTTTCAGAACCGTAGTACGTAGCCGAAAACATAAAACATATTACGCCCAACACACAAGGGGGATTCGAAATTATTTTCCACACCATCACGTTTGCTTGCTGAAAGCTCCACTTTTTTTCCTTTTATAATATTAGGCTTGTAAATACACAGGTTTGATGGAAATTATTTTGTCGTACTCGATACTCAAACACATGATTTCTGTTTTGGTCAAATTTATCTAAGCGAGCATTTTTTGACAGGTTACACAGACTACTAAAGCCGCAAAATAGAAACTAAATACCTTATTGTTATGACTGGGATCTGTTAGGAGAAGTAGAAATTAGTATTGGGGGTAAAGAGAAGTATAGTATTTGGTGGCTAGACGCGTGGTTACCAAAAACGAGCATACTGTTAGTAGGTAATAGGAGACCAGTAATTTATTCGAGTAGTAGGTTTGAATGGCGTTTGGATAATATAGCGGTATATATAAAACTGATTTAAGGTGGTTGGGGAGTAGAACTCGTGAACTCACTCTAGGTTCTGGTCACTTATGCACCTTAGCAGTAAGATACCAGGTTCGGCGGATATCCATCGCGAGGTATTGGGGTTTGCACACGGTTGATAAGTAAACACACTTGCTAAATATGCTGAATCGGGAAAACATGTTGTAGGCTCTGGTCACTGATGCACCTTAGTAATAAGATAGTAGGTCTTGCAAACATCCATCATGGGGTAATTTTGTTTGTGCCATATTTGCTGGATCGAGAAAATATGTCTACATAGCATATAAATAGAGAAAAAAATCAAATTTTTTTCACGTGTCATGTACAGACACAAGGATGGTCAGTTGTTTGAGCTAGTGAAGGAAGAAAAGCAGAAGTTGTTGATAACATACAGGCTATTGATGTGAGCCGTTAACTCATGCGCAGGATGTCAGGTGGTCCGTGACTTATCATGTCTGAATTTCCAGATAGTTCAGGAAAAAGTTGCTGGGTCCCATTAATATCAAGAAATAAGTTTACCACTAGTTCAAATGTTAGTAAATTATCACAGTAGCTGATAGAATGTGGTAGCCTATTCCATAGTAGACTGTAGAGTGTTATAAAAAAAGTCACTTCGTGATTGGTGTTTGCATTTTTCAGTATACAGTGTTCGTAACAGATTCTTCAGGTTATATTAGGGTACAGCCTTACAGAATAAAGAAGCGGTTAATAAAGTGAGAACATGAATTATTTAGTGGAAAAAATTAAGGTTGGTTTCAAGATGGCGTCTCCACAGGGGTTCCGGGAAAAGCAATCTACATCAAAAGATAACAGACGTTCAGTAAATTGGTCGGTAGTTTCCGACATTTGCTACCAGTCCACTTTTGATTTTAGGGACAATTTATTCGGTTTTCCTGGTTGATGGGTAGCATATAGTAGTGAGTTATATTGTAAACATTTTAAAAAGTATTAGATGGAGGTTTACGTTCTCGCATTTTAGCATGCTTGCTGGGATACCATCAGGCCCTTCAATGCTTAAGTACTTTAGCGTCTTAAGTGCCTTATCAATATTTTGTCAAGTGAATAGTACATTTGTGGGTTCACATGATGATGTCATGGTGAATTCGTAGCCATTTTCTGAAGTTTCGTTCGTTAGTGTTGTACTAAAATGTTCACTAAATGATTTAGCAATGAGTTAAGGGTCGTCATATATTTAATTTTTATCAATAGACCTCAACAATTTTCTTAAAGCCCTTCATTAAGTTTCTAAAATGTTTCAGGATAACAGAGGGATTTTTGTTAACGATAGCCTGTTTCTATAGTACATTGTCTTTTTTCATGCGTATCTCTAGTCTTCAAATACATTTCTTACGTTGTGATTAGCGATGAAAAGTCTCTAGATTTATGAAATTGCAAAGCATGCCACTGGAGGTCTCTTAGTTGGAATGAACGAATGCTCGGGAGTTCTTGGTTTTGGATGTCTTAATGGTGCAATCTTATCGCAGGCATAGTTTATACTATGGTATAAAATATCTGTTGATTTGTTAACGTTTTTTTTTTTTGAAAAGTAGCTTTCTCAATTGAGGCTTCCGATGTAGTTTTGGTAGTTCGTCCAGTCAACATTCTGAAAGTGTCAACTAAATAAAGATGTTTGGTGCTTAGTTGCTGTAATTTTTATATCAAAGCTGAATATAACAATGTTATGGTTGCTACCAGTGAATTTCTCCCTGGAATGTACGGTGTATAGGTAGAGGCTGCTTGTAGAAACTTAGTCTAGGATATATTGAAGTCTAGTAAGGTTACGATTTCACTAAGTCCCACCACCAAGTTCTAAACATTCAGTAAACTGATTCTGGCGTTTTAGTACTTTAGGTGGGGACTATAAGATTTCAGTCATGTTAAAATATAAACAATTAAGCTTGCTTAAGAAGGGTAGAGAGGATGCTGATATACGAATTTCTGTTAGTAAATCAATATTCGTTAACGAGACGTTGGGAGGCTGGTGCACGCAACCGAATAGGATCGATGTAGACCTTGTAGGCCTCAGGCAACCCACAAAATATCTTGTGTAATATTTAGCCTTTGAATATCACATAGGAGCGAGTTCAGCCCTGAATGCACATAAATTATACAACTTCCATCACGTCAACCTGTTGTTACGGAACAGGTTTTACTTATCAAAATATGTACTTATATCACGGATGCTTGAATTAGTGCATGCTGCAGTAGTCATAATAAGCGATGGTTCTCAGAGTGACGCAAGCATGGTTAAATCAGTCATTTTGCTACATATCGACCTAGCATTTATTAGACATAAGGTAAATGCGTGGCTATATAAGTAAAACTGACTAAGAGTATCATTCATTTATGAATCATAGTTAATATCAGTGATGCAGTTTAAGTGAAATGTTGTTGGTTTTCGGACAGATCATATAAGTAGTTAGGGTTACGACTGGATTCAATATAGGAGCTTTCAAGTTTACTTGGACTTGTTAGCCTGGAAATTAGGGTGTGAATTTGATCTGACTGAGGTTGTATGGGATTGCGGTTCCATATGCAGTGTGGTTGGAAATTATATCGACCATTTGTTTCGGTAGTGGTACCACTATATCCTGTATTTCGAAAAAATTTTGAATTCCGTCTACTATATTATGATAAATATGAACATTGGAATTTAAATAGTTACAATTGAATCGTTCTTATTTGTGTCACTATAAGAAGGGTCAGGAAATGTTGCAAGCGGGTTGTTATTAGTATGTGCACTAAGAGGGCTTATTATTGCTGTTTGGGTCAATGCCCTAAAGTTTCTTATTTTATTTTGTCAAATGCGTTTACTATAGTAGGCAGTGATGTGCTACAAAAAAGTAAGGGGCCGCTTCTCTATATGTTGGCTATTACGTTTTAGAGAAAGAAAGTACACGTGTCGCGTTTTATATCTAAAAGTTAAGTAGACTGGAACTTGTCGTTTCTTTTATTGTCTTAAGTACTCATGAGTTTGATGAAAGCTAGAGGGGAGAATTTGTTCGCGGAGGCTAATATAACCATGAAGTTTTATTTATTTGAAGTATGATCTTTAGTCCGCGTATGGTTATTAACTCGAACCGGAATTCATTTTGGGGTCTTATTTGAAATTGTTCAGTCTTAAATCCAGGTTTAGTTATGTCATCGTTTGGAATAACCACTTAAGAACTGGGCTTTATTTTGCTTAGAATAATCATATTTGTGTCGTTTAAAGGATCTGAGATTAGTTTCTGTGCGAAGGAATAATTCGGAGTGAAAATATGAGTACACATTTATCAGTATCCATAAGATGGAATTTGCCGTTACACGATGTTTACTCTGAAGACTTGTCGTAGTCAACAACATCGGTTGCTCTTAATTTACCGCCTAATTTGGTGTCAAGTGGTGATGGGCTTATATCCTGAGATATCTAATAATTTTCTTTCATTTCATTGGTTGGCACATGTAGTGCAATTTTTAGATGTGACAACCTCACGTCATTTTATGCAACGTTAAGAGAAGGTAAGATCCTGGGGGACTTGTATTTTTATTGGTTATTAACCCCATAGCTTTTTTACACGACGTAATAAATAGTTTTGCCCCTCAAAGACAGTTAAATTTAAATAATAATGGAATTTTTCTAAGTCTTATAACTTGGCATTAAAATTCTAGCAGGCCATATGCTCTTAAACATGTGTCCCTTATTTCCACAATCTGCATGTAATCTTTTTCAAGGACTATTAGGCTTTATCCATTGCTGTGGTTCACACTTCTTTGGACTTTCGCTGCTTAAGGGCACGAAGAAAAATTGTGGCATCTGGTTTTGATGTCTGGATCTATTGAAGACCAGTACGCCAGGCTTTGAGCTAATTATTTCGTCTTGTTGATGCCAGGGTTACCGCTATGAAATTTTTTCAAGACATTTCGGTGAAATGTGTTTGGAACAACAAGTCTGTCATCGAAAGTAATGCATGAATTAGCAACCATGAGTGAGTCCCGCCTGCGGAAATATTATATCATTTATTCCTGAAAACGACGATTCGACCTCTAGCTAAATGATAACTCCTAATTTCTCGTAATGTTTCGTCTTCTTCTGCAGCTTCTTTGATGGCTTTAAGAGTAACAGGTAGATCACGAACTATCTGACAATATTTGGCGTGTTTTTTTCATTATGTTTCGAACGCTGCAACCAAGATATTTCCTTCGTGAAAAGTTAGTAAGTAATTTGAAGTCATAGCCCAATAATGTAATTCCTCATCGTTGAAGTCTGTTTGCAGTTTAGACTGAAATCACTTTTTTTGACCAGGATATGACTAGCAACGGTTTGTGGTCTGTTGAAGCTGTGAACGATCTTCTAATTACCAAATTGTTACACTTCTTTACAGCAAAGATAATTAACAATGCTTCCTTCTCGATCTGACTGTAGTTACGTTACGCTGTAGCTAAAGACCTACCTGTATAAGAAGTTGCTTTCTAAGACCCATCAAGCATGATGTGAGAAATAGTTGCTCCAAAGCCGTAGTTTGAAAAGCCTGATGCTACTACATCACCTTAAAATGGTTCGCGATCGGTCAGCAACAGATCGGAGACTAGTAGCTACTTGATCTCAAAAGCCATTTGACAGCTTTTATACCAATCCCAGTTAGTGTTCTTTGAAGAAGGTAATTTACTGGAGAACGTAGGTGGTGGAAATAAGAGATAAAATCTCCAAATGACTGAATAGTTCAAATAACATCGTTGTTTGAAAACATCTGTCGGTTTCGACATAGCTTTCATTGCTTGGGTGTCCTCTGGATCTGGCTTTCTCCCAACCGAGGTAGCGTACTCTCTGCTTGCGAATACTGTATCTTTCAGGAATAAGCCGGAATCCGAATTCGGCTATTCGCGAAAGTACTTGATCGAGCTTTGTTTCTAAGTGCATCCTATATACGCCTATAATTATTATGTCATCCAGGTAAGCTGCAGCACCAGGAAAATCTTGTAATATGGCATCCGTCACTTTTTGAAATATGGATGGGGCCGCCTCGACTTTGAGAGGTAGTTGGTTATATTGGAATAGGCCATTTCGAGTGTTTATGGTAAACAGATCTTTACACTCATCAGCAACAGGAATCTGCACATATGCCTACGATAAGTCCAGTTTGGAAAACAGCTTGCCACCACTCAGCTTAGCAAAAAGATCTTCAGGTAAAAGTAATGGATACTGATGAGTTCCTAGGGCTTCACTTAGCCCAGTTGAGTAATCGGCATACAAACGAACGCTGCCATTAGTTTTATTTACTATCACCATGGGTGCAGCCTATTCTGATAAGTTCACCGGTTCGTTAACACCAATTTTTTAAAGTCGTTTAAGTTCTTGTTCAACTACTGAAATGGCGGCATATGGTACGAGTCTTTTAGGACGAAACACTGGTCTTGATCTTTGTCGACGGGTAAGAGTAGCTTAAAACTTACTGCATTCTTCCAGTCCATTACTAAAAACCATTTTATGTCGCTTTAGTGTTTCCTTATTTGCGTTTTTCTCTTCTATTTTCATTGCACTGACATTAATACAGATCATGCTTATGGGACAATCTATTAACTTCAGCTTCTTTATCCAATTACATCCCAATAAGTCAAGTGATGGGTGGTCTGTCAAGAATATAACTCCTTTCTCCGTTACTTCCTTGACTGTAACTTGGCACTGTATCTCATTGGCAATGTTTAACATACCCCTAGATGCACTGTGTGATATTTGTTGCGTAGGGTAAATTAGTCGTCTGCCAATCTTGTCCCAGGTTCTTCCGCTTATAAGAGATATGTCAGAAGCTGTATCTAACTGAAGACGAGCACGATACTCATTAATCTTGAGGGCGACATACTTTCTGCGATTGTGAGAGCCAGTTCCATTGAGAACTATTGTTACTTTGGCTGTTCTTGGCTTGAATCTTATAGGGAAAACCTCCCATTGATGGTGTTTTCATGTTTTACAACGGCTTTCTTTATACCCTTTTCTAAAACATGTAATACACCGAAGAATTTTAAATGGATTGAACCTTTTGAAATGCCAATCATCGCACAATCAGCATGTAGATGTTGGCTTACCGACGTCAATACGATAATTCTGTTCGCCGAGACCTTGCGAGTCTTTTCTTTCTACTACGTTGACATGAAAAAATCCGTTACCACACTCCACCAAAGAAGTATCATGTTTCAAATTCACTAACCTCTGATAATCAGTAGTTACTTTCTATAGCGTCATCCTGGAACAATGTTCGAATTTACCCACGATTCTTGTTCGGATGTCAGCATCCTTAGGTAAATGCAAGCTACGGACAAATATGAGGCGTTTGCACTGGTCTTTTGTCATGGAAGACAACTTGAACCTCTCATATTCTCGATTTACGATACCTGAGTGCTTCACCCAGTCATCTACTGGTTCTTTCATAATCTTCAATCATCGGTAACAGATATTCAATAAAGATGACTGTTCTCCAAAGAATTAGGACAGGGTTTGAACTGTTTCATCAGAACTAAAGTCTCGTTGGTTCTTTACGACAATGAAGTTGCTGTAGCATTCATGTTACATCGTCCCAAGTTTTCTTAGGACTACTATAACTTTTAAAGAATCACTCAGCCTACAGAGATCGATACAAAACAGATCTATATATTTCTTGAACCACTAATCAAAAATAACACCAGCTGCACTATCGAAATGAAATTTATGGATGGCATTTATGACTGATTTAATATATGATACCTGAAATTCACTAAAATTAGGGTTTTATTGGTTCAGAAGCAGTTTTTGCATAAGCGTTTTCATAATTCTTATTTGAGATTGTTCAAACCGCTTTTCATGCCGTTCTATTTAAGCTTCTAGTTGTTCCGAAGTAATATTCATTGTAATTTTTTTCCGATTTTCCAAAATTTTCTCCTACACTCTGGTCTTGAGAGTCCCAAGTTGTTGCTTGTCTTGTGACTCAGTTTGAGGACTGCCTCAAAGTATGTCCTACCCATCCCCAGCGTTTATTCTCGATTTTCTTCTCAGCTTGAAGTTGGTTTTCTACATGCTACATTAGGTTGTCGTTGATGTTATCTAGCTTACGGATGAGAAGTATATTGCACAGGCAGTTGTTTGTAAATACTTGAGTCGTATCAGCCGACTGAATTGCCACGACTGAGTGGTTACTGGAGTTCAAAATAATATTGTGTTTCTTCTACCGACCGAATGCTTCTAATTAATGGAGTATCGACCTTGACTATTATCCTCACAACCCAACGGGATAACAACAAGTCGTCAGAAAACGATTAATTACTCCAACTTCTTGTCGTAAGGATGCATAATTATACCGTACATAATAACAGAGATGACAATAACGGTAACAATAGTTTCTGAACAATAATATTAATAGTTTATTTTTAGGTAGCATTTTATACATATTGACTCCAACAGTAACACTAACATTCACTCAATTGTTTCAGAGCCGATGGCCGCTAATAATCTTAAATTTCTAAATGAGATAGTTGCTATTTATTTTTATTGTGATATTTGTTTTTCCTTGCGTTTGTGCTGGATTTCTGTTATTCTTATTAACTTTATACACTTTGTTTTACTGGACGTTTTGGCTTGGGCGGAAGCCATATTGGTCTGTTCCTCTTTTTGATTGTATTACTTGCTTTGACTGGATTAGTGCATTTCCAGATTGTGTGTGGACGCACATTTTCAGAAGTTGTATTATTGTATTGTAGCAAGTAACCTTTAATGCGTTGTGTTTGATATTTTTATAGATTTAGATCTTACTTTCTGGATAGACAACACGCAATCTATCCTAAAGCGATAGAGTAACATTTTTGTGTATTATTTGGAACTTAATTGATTATCCCCATTTTTGGGATAAACTTTGGTTGAGTAACTGGTGGTGACATTTGTTTAGGTAATAATGTACATTTGTATAACTAATTTTATATAGAACCGTTCCTCACCCAACCATTTGTTTTGAATTTCGACTGGGCAAGAGTACGCGTATCTAAACCAACCTCGACAGTTACACTTCAGTTCAAACTGCCTCAGTTTGGATTATACATCGGGTAAGACTTAATCGGGATATTTGCTCGAATACCTAAGCTATCTAGCCTGTTATCTTCTCAACTATTTTACCAGCCATATTTAATCAATTGTGTTTCGAAATCTGCTAGACATGAAAATGCCTCCTGAGATATTTTCATAAATATAGCTACTTTGTATCATCAATATATATATATTTCATGGCAGACTGTATTATTTTTATATTTTGAAATTTGGTACAGAATTCACACCAATTCACAGACATTGTCAAGATGATACAGGAGGGTCTTCGTTTACTTTCTGGTTAAGTTCTTCCTTGTATCATGTGGGAATTTCATGTTTCCTTTCCTCGTGGCTTTTCGCACTGTCATTGCTACGTCTTCCACATTGTTCCGCCTATCATTTATAATTCACCTTTTCACTTTCTTACTTATTTCTGTGTATTTGACCTGTGCTTTGGCTTTCTTTGCTTTTGTTCAACTATTACTGATTGTTAATTCCTTGTTCTACTCTCTTGATCTTGTGTAGAGTTAGCATAAATTTATTTCCTATAATAGTGCTTCTTGCAGGCCAACACTCCTCTTTGACTTACTGAACTTATTACTTCTTTAATATCCTTCTATCTGTTTTCAATGGCAGTCTTCTCTTCTTCTAGTAAATCATATAACTTTCGGAACCTATTGCTGAGAGCTCTCTTGAATTAATTGAGTTTATTGTTATCCAATAGAACGATCTTATTGAACTTTTACAGTGCTGCTGATTCACTTGTCTGGTGCTTCTTTAACTTCAATTTCGTTCTATAAACCATCAGGTGGTGATCTGATGCTGGATCAGCTCCTCTCTTAGCTTGCATATCTACTATGGTTCTGTTGAACTTTATTGAGTCAGATATGTTTGATTTGGTTCTTAGTAATATGGTCTGGTGAGATCTCCGTAACTTCGTGTATGCGTTTGTCTGGGAATATAATGCAAATCATAATTATTTTGTTGGGGGCATACAGGTTGGCGAATATCTTACTGTTTTTGTTCCATGTGCCCAGTCCATGTCGTTCCATGATATTTTCATATCCAGCGTTACTCAGTTCTACCTTGGCGTTTAGATCCATGCCTGACCTTTCCTCTACGAACCAATAGGTCCCGAGCTTGTTAACCTAGGCGAATCCACCAAATTAGTGTTGTTAAAATCCGCCACTGGGTTAGTGTTCAAAACATGTGTCTCGTTGAAACTAGCTGCTCTTATTGAGCTATCTGCTGGTCGTGTTTTCATGGAGATGTTTCTAAGGAAAGTTTATCAGTTACAAGGCCTTCTGTGCTTGAACAAATTTCTTAGAGCATCTTTTTTTTCACAAGTGCGACTTGCAACACTACTTGTAATTAATCGGAGACGCAGGTGCATATTTCGTGATTCTACTTGTTAGTCATTATATTTTGTCCCATTTTCTACCAAAATGTACCAGGCCAGTTTGCTGTAGAGATGGAATCTCTAGAACGAAGCACACAATGTTTCAGCAAAGTGGAAACATTACCTTACTAAAACGATTTATTCTTAAGAAAAGCAAGTTAAATGTGACGTTAAAACTATGAAAACCACCAAATTCATTATCAACTCACCTACTGGATGCACATGAAAAGAGTATACTACAAGCAAGAATTTTTAAAGAATCGAATTTGAAGTATGCTAACTACAGAAAAAATTGTAGTTTTGACGCGTGATAAACAATTAAAATTTAATCAACAAGGAAGAACAATATTGTCATTTCTAAATGGCACATACGTAGTACGCATTCATACTTATTTACTTATAATCGTTCATAATTGGTATTAGACGGCAGTATCATTACTAGAAGTTATAGACAATAAATCCACAATCTTTGACAACTTCATTGATTTGATGTTCGTTTAATTGACTACTTGTTACCTGTAAAACTGAGGTGTAACTTCTCTATCCACTGAATATACATTACAAGTGGTTTATCATGCTAATACCTTTATTTAAGTGCATTCATAATGATTGTTAGATTTCCATATGCCTGTAACGACGTGAATTAAGGTTATTGTCATCTTACACTTGATAATGTAACTTAATTAGCATCTTTCAGTGTCTACAAATATTTCCTTATTATTCAGTAAAAGACAAAACACCAATGTATACACTCTTGGTATATGTAATGCTTATGAGTTTAGCGTGTCTCGTCAACACTAAACATATGCTGTTTTGACTGAAGTCTGTATAATACAGAGAATTCTGAGGAAATTCACTTATCTGCCTGTTACTCCTCATAGAGTATGGACTGCCAATCAGTTCTGTTCTAGCCCCTCTTATCCAGCTGTTCCCAAGTGCTATACATTTATGTATGCTTCCTATTTCTGAAGCCGTATTGATAATCAATATACAAAAATTTAGGCACAATCCATTAACCAAAAGCCATTTACTTTCAATCAAGGAGGCTACTAGATCAATCAATCAGTTACTATCGGTAATGAACCACAAATTGAAATTATGAAATTTAATTATTATTCATGTGTGACAAATACCTACACTCAGAATTAACTACTCGATCTCTCCATTATATACAAAAGTGATGCTTTAACAGCATCTATGACTAAAGATTTTCAGCCTATGCAAGTTATTTGGCAGAGAACAAATCCACTTCCAGCTAACGGAGAAATTAAGAAAAGATGTTGGGGGTAGATAGGACACACATTGAAGTAATCGTCAAACAGTATCACAAGACAATCAATAACTTGGAATTCTGAAGACCGAAGGGAAAGAGGAAGACCCAAGAATACATTGACTCGGGAATTGGAGACTGACATGAAGAGAATGAATGGCATGTTGGAAAAATCAGAAAAGAAATTCCAAGAGAGAGTTGGTTGGAGAATGCTGGTCAGCGACCTATGCTCTCCATAGAGTAACAGGCATTAATTGATTGAAGTCAACTTTATTCATCGACTATGCTTCTCACCTATAGTTTAATACTGAACAGATTGTTACAGAGTATATCTATCCTTTTAGTCTATAAACAAATATTTCACTTTCAGTACAAATAATGACAGTTAACAAAAAGTCAACTGAACTTACTTATCTCAATTCATTTGAATACCATAGCAACAATACCATAATATATTTAAAGCTATAAAGAAAGCATTAATTTCTAAGTTAAAAAATATTCACATTTAACTTTTATTATTTTAGATGGTGTAAAAGAGAATGAAACAATGATGAGAGAGAACAAACGAGTAAATTGTACACAACAACTAACATTTAAAAAAAAGAGAGAGAGAAGAAAATGCACTGATATATTTATAGGCATAGATTTACGTAGAGATAAATAGACAATGTTATTTTGATATATATTCAAATGATTTACTATTTTACACTTCAAATGAAATACAATTAAATGTAATATGCATACTTATCTATGCATAGACTACTACTACTATACATTTTTGGCAATAAGTAGTATTAAACATACTATTGAAGACAAACAAAAGTTGATCTATCAAAAATCAAATAAATGAAAACAATCAACTAATCATTAGAATTAACAACAACCACAATGATAAAGAAAATAAACAACGAAAGACAATAGTGTATACTTGAAGAATACAAAAACAACAACAACAACAACAGTAGCTGAAAAACTGTCTGTAATAGACTGAATGCATTACGCGATGTGATAAATCAAGTGTATATGTGTGTGTGTGTGCATGAATGAATATAGATATGTTCCGTTCAACAATGCAAGAAGATAGTAACCCTGCTGAAGTATATCATCAGTCCTGTACAACAATATCAACTGTATATATAGGTCCATTATAAAATAACAAGAATAATACAATATAAGAAAATGAATAATCTTAAATAATACTCCAAGTATCTACATTATTATTACCATTACAATTAGAATTATTATTGTTGTTTAAATGAAGTTCTGGAAATAATTCTAAAATAAGTTGATCTAATAAAACATAAATTAATTGTTTATTCCATTTAGAGTATTGAAAACAATCAAATAATTGATTGACTTGATGACGTACTACATCGGTATCAGTGAAATATGAAAGACCAGTTATATCTATAATAATAAATGAAATGAAAGTAATGAAAATGTGTAGATACATATATATTCATATTTAAAAGCTGCATTTTCATGTATCATTTTCCTCAGGATCGGTTTGTAGATAGGAGGTAAATTAGTTGAACGATTTCATCACCCCACATTACTTGTAAATCTGATGAAATTTTAAACATATATCCAGAAAGCTTGACTGATTTTCGCTAATTTACGTTACTAAAGGTGTAGGCGGCACTTCCGCCTCTCAGTAGAAGAACGAGTATACTGCACAGCAATACGCTCATTACTAATGTTATGCCGGAATACAAAGAAGTGTAACAAACTTTCAGAACTGTGTTTGAGAACACTATTTCATTTATTCGAACTGTCTGTAATGTAAATATTTTGTTTCTATTATTGTTACGCTCCGCTTGCCCTATCCTCCTGTTTAGCATAATTACTGTTATTATATTGTCTCTTGTTATGGACTATAGTCAATTAGTTGTGTACAAGTTGTTCCTACTCACTACCACTATTTCCCTCGTTCTGTATTCATGCTAATTTTCTAATTGGTTTGTTGTGTGGTCTGAATTTATCTATATATAACAGGATGCTTGAAATATAATAGAATTCGATTCGATTCTGTCTGGCTGACCTATTGGCTCGCATTCTTCTTATTTCGGCTTGGGACTAAGTGGGCATAGGGCAGACGCGCAATAACCAACTAGGCACAAGTAATCTGGCATTCGGCCAACCCCACTCACCCTCCAATTCTCTCTCGTCATAACAACTAACTTATGGGCTACTAAGCCTGAAGGTCATTGAACAAACATGTATTGGAAGCATCATATATGTATAACAAAATGATGAAGAAAAAGTATTCTGAAGTTAAGTACACAGAAACATGGTAAATCAATGAATAAGGTTGTAAACCTTTATTGACTAGGGTGATAGTGAAATGTGTAACAAATGTCAAATCAATGACTACCTTGATATTGATTTACGTAGAAATTGGATTTAAAGATAGTGGAGGCGACCAAATCAAGTAGATGTATGGGTCTATGAAATGATTAACTATTGGTATGGGCCGAGTTGTTAGAAGACTTCTTGGTTGGGGACTCGGGGTGAAAAAATTATAAATTGATCACAGTGGCGCAAGTGTATTGATTCTTTATCTTGTAAATTATAAGTTCAGTTATTCTTTTATATACACGTTTGTTTTATCGTCATATTGATCTTGTTAATTTGAACTCGTGACGACATCGTATGGCAACTTGGATTGATGAGCAACTGTGGCAAATACTACATTGTAAACGGTTGACTGACTGACATGTCGGGCAGTTAAAGAAGATTGAATGTCTTCTAGAACTGTTCTTCGGTAATCTATTTAATTTATTTTAGTAGTATACAAAGTGGATATTTTATCCCAGTCATTGCTACGTTTCCCATGCTCTATCCTCGACTTTAGTAACATTAACTGTTAGTATATTATCTCTTATTTATGAGCTACAGTTAATTAATCGTGTACACGTTACCTACATTCGCTACTACTGTCTCCCTTGTTTTGTATCGACATAAATTTTCTAATTGGTTGACTGAGTGGTGTTTATGTATATGTAAAAAACGCTTGAAATATAATACAATTCTATCTGATTGTTCATCAACCATGTGTTCTTCCTATTCTGACTTGGGACTGAGTGGGCGTTCGAGAAGACAAACAGGGACCAACTAACCAAATTCATTGGCGTTCGTCATTGTGACTTCGTGCGCACAAGGTCATATCAATTAATTGGTCATACGCATCAGTCATGACAACTTACCAACAATGATTAACATTCAAAATGTTTCCAGTCGTCTAAAGTGATGTGAATAACATTTCTAAATCCATGATACTTTTACAAGGCTGACAAGGATTGTTGACGTCCAGTGGCAATATCACACTAGTAACATTGAGGTTTGATATTGTATATTCGACCGTAATGATGACAATACAATTGACATCACTATCTTAAAACACTGGCTCCATCAACTTTTACGAATGTCATCACAAGGAATTCGATAACCCGCGTTATTTGCTGATGCTAGGACTGGGTGCACAAAGTGAACAAGTGGTAAGTATGGAAAAAAACTGTATAAGTCTGGTTTATGTCAGATCATCACAACTTTTGGAGTGAGGTGTCAGAGGGACTTCATCAGACATGGTTCCAAAGTTAAATCACCCAGTTAACTAAAACCTTTCATTAAGGTGTACCAGAAATGATGAGAACTAATGTTCCCTGCCCGACTGCTGTTGAAGTCGCATGATTTTACAGTCTGAGACAGTTATCTAGGTTACTAAGTAGTCAAATATCATTGTGTGGGACAAGGTAATATGGGTTCCAGTCCCCAAAGATATCTTTTTCAGGACTGGAAGTATGATTTGCTGATGAATGCCAAGTAGCATGAAGTTTACATGGAGACGACTATGTTTAACCACCTAATATATATATATATATATGTAAAGAATAATCAAAAATATAAAAAAGAAACAATGAAATGATATGAAACCGTCTAACTCAATTTTTATTCCAAACCAATTAGGAATTCAGTCAGTTATGTGCAACGTAGAAACCTAGCACATGTGTGTCAGTTCATGTAGCGGTCTGCACATACAAACAGCCAATGACATCGCGGATGGATGTCACATTTTGATTTGGCCGCCGTTAATTTTCTTCTAAAAATTCCTACACCACTTATTAACGATAGTAGAGGTAGGTTTTGATAGGGCACATGTAATATTTTTCTAAATCACTTTAATCTATCAAGATCCACAAGCTGATCAAGCGATTTATTACCTTTCCTAAGTAACTCGAATCAAACGTAAATGTTTTCTAGATTGTCGTGACAAACATAAATAATGTAGCGAAAACATCTATGATCGGATCCTAGAAATCAATGAATGTTAACTATACATATAGGCTATATTTCACACCAACATAGTAAAGCAGTGTGGACTACTACACAGAATGTTCATATTTTGAATGGTAAACAAACATTATGTTAAGGATAATAATAAAAGAATATTCTTTTGGCAGTATAAGCAAGCGATAAGTGTGATATATCAGGTGAGGTAATAAGACGCGTGATTGAGTGTCGGACCCCGTAAAGTTAGCTTGTTACCTGGGATTCAGTGTTATTAACCCGCCTCATGAATAGTTGGTGACCAGTTTCATTTTGTATTGATGTCAATTTGTTAAGTGTTCTATTGTGCGATTAGGTTTTTCAGGGTCAAAGACAGATAGAAAAGTAGTGATCAGTCAGTCTTATTGTTCATAGTCCATCATATTAGTTTTAACTACGTCGTTATTCATATTAGTTGAATTTCACAACACAACGAACTGGCAATGATAATTATAATAAAGGAGTGGACATACAGAAGTATGGTCCAGGGAGAATGAATTAATTCGTAGAAATAATTTGTAGCTCACAATTTAAGCGAGGACAAATAGTGAAAGCACCTGTACCACTGTGACTGATTCTAGGTTATTTCACCCGAAGTCTCCAACTAATGATTATGGCATTCGTGTAGACTCTAACCAAGTAGTATTCATCTACCAATATGGTTTAGACCAATAATCAGTAATTTCATGAACTGATGACATATTCTAATTCCAACTTGAATTAAACATTAAAAACCATATCCTGTTTATTATGATATTAAACATCTTTAGTTCAATTTAGAATAGGCTTGTATGCATATGCATTTGTACCCGTTACACAAGTGTGACTGTCTGGACACAGTAGCCTAATGGTGAACGCGGTGACGTTTGACACGAAGCGGACTGGGTTCGAATCCCAGTGTAAACATCAATATTAGGATGCAGGTACATCCAGACGATGAGTCCCGAATATGACGAAACGCGCGTCCTGGATTCCACTTGCCAGTCACAATCCAACTTAAATATAATCTTTAGTTCAGACAGACAGACAGATACAACGCAGAACTTCGTACGTACGTACATCAGTTCAGGTTGCCATACCACATCAGCACAGAGACGCAACTGTCAGTTCAAATCCAAGAGTGATAGCGATAGTAGAAGTATTAGCAGTAATGCAGAAAATTAGGGAGCGAAGATATGATTCGAAAAGTATAATTCAGTGAGATAAATTTGAAAGGAGTAAGATAGAGAATTCAGAAGGTTAGATTTTGAGAGAATACAAAGAGTGGATACACTTGCGCCATTGCAAACTATTCTGAGCCATGTCGTTCAAGGTCTCTAACCATTGGTGACTTTCGTCTCGCGGAGCTCAACCACGCAGCCTACATCTACCAACATGACTCAGTCCACTTGTCAGTGACTTCATCGATTTCTGCCATGTTTTGGTTGCCTCTAGCTTTCTTCCAACCTATTCCTACACCGCAAAACATAGCTCGTTGAGGCAGTCGGTAGTTAGACATGCGTAACACATTTCCCAACCACCTCAACTGATGAAGTTTCAATACCTCATCTATTGATTTGCCCAACTTTTCTAGAACTTGTTTCCTAACGACAGCATTGCTCACTCGGTTGTCCTACGATACTCGAGCAATGCTTCGGAGACACCTATGATCGAAGACCAGTAACCTACGAATGTCCTCTACTCTTAACGGCCATGTTTCGCTACCGCATAGTAGGACAGAGCGAACTGCTGCACGGTACACTCGTCTTTTGGTTAGCAAGCGGATATCTTGCCTGCGCCATAAGTTCAACTTTGTTTGAATTTGTATTGTTACTTGGAAAGTCTAAAACAACTACTTATCATAACACCTTACAATGATATTAATCCATTATAAAATATTTTATTAGTAAATATTTATATAAACACTTACTTAGAACTTTTTTCTCTAGAGCAATACGTGCTTTCTCTTTACGTTCTGATTTATCCATATCAATACTATAATGAAATGAAAAGGTAAATAAAGTAATATTCTATTAATTAATTCTTTTCTACTTAATTATTTCTCCCTGGATTCTATTGATGTATACAAAAAGGAGGCATGAAATTTTAATAATAACAGTATGAGCTGTTAATGAAAAACAACTTTAATTTAGAGATTGTTTACTTCATGTATAATGACAATAGTAACACTAAGAATTTAAACTACACAGTACTGAATAGTTGTTTAAACTTAATATGAGACTCATTTAGTTGTACAGATTTATAATTGATACACCATGGATTGAATACACAACTTTTGAATATAACCGTTTATGTGAAAATTTTCAATCTCAATAAGAAGTTATAATCTTGACCGTTGTTAGAGATAAAACGGCAGATATTATTTCTTAGTCACATAAGTAGCTTGAGTTGTGTTAGCAAACTAACTATCATAGCAGACATAATCAATAAATGTCTGTTACCCCATGTGTAACATAGGCCGCCGACCAGCATTCTCCAACCAACTCTGTCTTGGGCTTTTCTTTCCAGGTATTCCCAAGTTCAGTCCATTCTCTTCATGTCTGTCTCCCGCTCCCGAGGCAATGTGTTCTTGGGTTTTCCTCCTTTTCTTTTATCTTCAGAATTCTAAGTGAGTGCAGTGCTTATCTTACGAGGCAGTTTGATGATTTCTTAAATTTGTATTCTATTCCCCTCCAGTATCTTTTCATAATTTCTTCGTCGGCTGGAAGTTGATTTATTCTCTGCCGCACAACGTTGTTATTGATGGTATCTGGTCAACGAATCTGAAGTATCTTACGCAGACAGTTGTTTATAAATACTTGTATCGTTTAGATGATACTTTTCGAGATTCTCCAAGTTTCATCTCTATACAATACAACTGTCTTTACAATTGTATTGAAAATCTAGACTTTAATGTTGACTGACAGTTGGTTTGAGTCCCAGATGTTTTTCGGTTGTAGAAATGCTGCCCTTGCCTTGCCAATCCGCGCCTTCACATCTACATTAGACCCTCGTTGTTTATCGATGATGCTTCCGAAGTATGTAAAGGTTTCGACATCTTTCAGAATTTCTCCGTCAAGTGTAACTGGGTTAGTATTCGTTATTTTGTATCAAAGGATCTTGCTTTTCCCTTTGTGCATGTTGAGGCTTACAGCTGCCGAGGCTGCTGTTACACAGCAGACATAACCGAATAATAAATCTAGGGATAACATATACTGTTACAAAAGCTCAGAGACATACCGCATAATGTCTAATAAGGTTATATAGAGGTAACCGAACAATATAAATAGACTATCTATTAATTCAACTTCGAAGTCTATATCCGTATATGAATCAATAAGGATGTATGCACTTATATTAATGATTTCTGTATATACTTATAAGGCCTTTAGTATTAGACAAACCTATGCATTTTGCATATTCGGTTTGGTCCATTGTTAAGAAGTGTTTACTGTAGATCAGAGATCATAAAACTTAAATTTCGAATCTTCAAATGTCAATAGGGGTAACATCACTCTTGAATTTGAGTAGCCGTTGACTATATTATAAAGGCTGTTCAAATAAAAAAGTATGTAGAGTAAGGATCAAACCTATAATCTGATGCATAAAAATTGAATGTTTTGCAAACGTGACTTGATAAAATACATTCATATGTAGTGTGACGGCCACAAGTCTACGTGACTAGAAATGACGTCTATTATATAGTTGATGTTAGGTTGGGTGAAGGTAGTAAGCTTGAATCCTTACTTCCTTTAAGGGTTACATGCAAGTTCACATTCGTCACCGATGCAGACCTAGAATCTCAAAATAACCAACTGATTCCAATTTGTATCGGCTGCCTTCAGATTAAAACATTACTTTTGAGCCGTTTCGGAAAAATAGAGTTTCCTGCTAACTACTACCTTCAACAATTATACCAGTCATATTCTGAGATGATTGATATCATAATACATTGACAAAAAAGAGGTAATCTTACTTACTTTTTAGAAGAATGAGAGAATACGTTTTCTAGATTGTGAACAAAAATGAAAAGTAGGAGGAATCAACAGAAACACTAGTTAAGTATAAATTCACTATATATATATATATATATATATATATATATATATATATATATATATATATATATATATATATACAATTATGCGGATGAAAGCGAAGCAATAACTCAATATTGTTTGAGTTGGATTGTGACTGGCAAGCGGAATCCGAGCAGCGCGTTTCGTCGTACTTAGGACTAGTCGGCTGGATGTAACTGCATCACAATGTTGATGTCCCCACCGAGAATTAAGCTCAGTTCGTTTCGTGCCAAACGCCACCTCGTTCATCACTAGACTACCGAGCCCAGACAGTTACACTTGTGCAATGGGTATGTATACATAATTCGAAACAATGCTTGTGTACTACCGCTATATCTAGGTAATCAGGTCAAGATGCACATATGGCAAAAGAGACTGACCAGTTTCTATCCATAACAAATCAACGGGAAGATCCAAATACATTCGAACTACGGTAACTTATTAGTTAAAACACTCAACCTTTAACCCCATCTAAACCACAGGTTTGAATTCTGCTCCATTTACTTCAGCTTGGGAAACCGGCAAGTAGTGGTAGTATTACTGTTTCATGCTAGGAATGTGATTCCATACTAACTGCATAATTTACCTCCTGGTTCAGTAACGATTAGTGAGCACAGTAAACTTGCTTTGGGGCATACATCCAAAGATCTCAACCAAAGCAAAAGACGGTATATATAGGCTAACAGGTAATACCTTAAATGCTCTGACTAAATCTCGAAATTCATTGTAACTGAAAATCCTTGTAAGTAAATGTCAAAACCACCTTATCCTAATTAAATACAATAGTTAGGCGTTCTCTGAGTAATTTCCAGTTTCATCTTTTTGTGAACACTGTATCATGTAACTACTTGTTGACTATGCATATATTTGTGCACTCGACTCTAAGCATGAGGGGTGAGTAATAATAATCAACTGATTAAATCAAAGTACGTATTCGATTATTTAACTTAATGATTGAAAATAGGACGTTCAAGCCATGATGTCATCGACCCATCTAATGTTGTATTATCCCTTTAATCTGGTGTATTTTTAATAGGTGATTGAATTAAAACTATACATTTTTAAAGTAACTCGATATAATCCATTAATAAAATGTAACGGCACTAGTATTCGATTATGAACTAAACTTCATTTAACAACCAATCCAGTAAGTCATAAACAACGTGGCATCCGCCGCATGTGTTTTAGTGTAAGCTGCAATAACATGTTAGCACGACACGATTAGGCTATCATGATCGATGAAAAGGATACAATTAAACAAAAAGGAATAAAACGAAGGAATGTACGAAAAAATAATAAGACGTAAAATCAAAATGTAGTTCCAGTCAGTCAATAAGTCACAACATAGAACTCGGCACGTGAGTACATCAGTTTAAGTTGCCATGCCTCTGCCCAAAAAGCATCGAGAGGTGAAATCGTCAGGCCGGATTCCGAAGTAGTGAAGTTAGTAACAGTAATAGTAGCAATCGAGAGAAATAGGGATAAGAGATAAGATTCAAGAAAATATAAATCAGTAAAAATAATAATGATGAATTCAGGAATATATATGTAATAATCCAATAAGCAGATATTGAAGTCAAGGTAATGATGTCTGCAGATGATGAATTTAGAAACTTAGAATTTGCAGGGGGACAGAAAATGGATACACCTGTGCCGTTGCCAACGATTTTAATTCATGTCATTCAAAGTCGCTAAATACTAGTAATAATTATCACGCGAACCCCAACCAGATAGTCTACACCCATTTACATGGAGCAGTCCTATTGTCAATAACTTCATAGACTAGTGTTATGTTTTGGCATAGTCGGCTCTAGTTTTCTTCTACCTTACTCTTATCCCAGCCAAAATCGTGCGACGAAATTGTAAAGGCCACTTAAACTATCCAGTTACTTAAATCCAAGTAAACAGTGAAAGACTCGAACCTACAAACTAATGGTTGAAAGTTGAAATATATATATATATATATATATATATATATATATATATATATAAGCCTTACTTTGTATATTATTCAACACACTAGCCAAATTTTCATCGGAAAATGCATTATATACATGATGCATTAAGTAATTAGTTAACCAATTATCAATTGATGATTTGAAATAAGTCAAAAATATCATAGAAATTCTTAATAAGAAATAGCGTAAGTAAATTTTGGATTGTTTCCGAATTAATAACCATAATTCCATGAATGCACAATATATATCATGCAAAGTAATTGATATTACTGGTAGAAGTCGACCATCCATAGCAGTCTTAATAGTAGACGATTGAAATGTATCAGAAATTGAGGACTCCTTGATGATATCCATTTTAGTTTCACAAGATGATAATGATGACTTTTGAGAGGAGATTATCAATGATGTAGATGAGACAGATGTGGATTTATGAGTATCTGAGTTACAACAACTACTATCATCACTACTATTAGTAGTAGTATTATTATTCTGATATTGATCGTTGATAATTATATTTGATGAATGTGGACCATTTAAAAGTGCTTCACTCCAACAAGGATTAGTAACATCCCAAGGATCAACTGTTTTATTGGCATCATCTTGTACTGAATTTATTTGAGTAGATAACATGTCAACATTTGATGAAGATGACGACAGTAATGTATGCGAAGCATTTGTAGTAACACTGATTGATTCATTTATAGGAGATGATGTTAATGATGACGTAACCATTTTATTAAACAAATATAAAATTATTTCAGATAAACTTGATAGATGAACTGTAGATAATCGAGTTGACTAAAGAATAAAATGAAAAAAAAGATGAAATGTATTCTTAAGTAAATTTCAAAGAATCATTCAGTTACGAGAAAAAATCAAATTAGAATCTGATAATATGGTTATCATAGAATATGTGATGTTGGTATCATTGAAAGTTGTTTAGTCAGATTGGTTGGTCGGCAGTGGCTCTGAAATTGACTGAGCGAAGCGTTTGTGTTGCTACCGAGAGTCAATATTGTCTAGAAGTATAACTTTATCAATTGTGTATATAAATCACTGTACTGCTCTAGACTTTGTGTGATCCTGTTGTTAGTCGTGAAATTATACATTGTGTCGTAACGGAATGCATTTTATTTCAACTGGCTGATTGGGAATCATACGGTTACAGTCAATTGAGGTTCGAGATTCACCCTCGGTCTGGAACAAGACTTACATAGTGTTCAAAGGCTCCACTATCAACTCAGGTATGACTACAATTGTACAGACCTCAACTAGAAATACACTTTAAAGGTAGAAAAGATTTGGAAAGAGAAGTGTGGACAATGTTAAGGTTAGACAAAGGATACTGTAGATCAAAATTATAAACCAGTTATGAATACTAGTTGACAAAGAAGCAAGTTCAGACAAGTGTTGGGTATGCACAATTATCAATCAATAGGTTGAAATTGAGTATAGAAAAGAAGACTAAAAACATAACTTACATGATTCATTATATCCTTTTGATTTTCATAAGTTAATCCAGCATTATTCCAATAGATGCGTGAACGTAGACGATGATCGAGACTAGTACGACCATGATGTTTATGTTGTGGTGAATTTAACACATAACGACTATAATAATCAATATGTCTCGCTGTAGGATACGTATCCACCTTAAAATTACCAGAAATTGACTTATGAATTGAATTTTCTAGGGAATGAAGAGTAGTACTACTGTTGGTATTGTCACTACTCATATTATTAGTAGCAGCAAGTCTCGTAGAAGACTGAATAGACAACGATTTCGATCGGGTTAATATTAGATTACTATTAGAAGTGTTTGCAGTTTCCATTGGCTGTGGATGACATGATAGATAGTAAGCAGCAAGGAAACCATCTAGGAATTGACCTTTCTAAAAAATAGATTAATGAAATGATTTTGATAAGAATGAGACCCAATTAGAAATTTCATTGTCAATCAGTTAGTTATAATTATTATGTAATGTAGGATAAATATGTATCAATTCGAGTTGTTATGCTATGTCAATACAGTGAGAGAAATTTAATACGTCATAAAAATTGCAATACTTAATGCATTGACTAACAAACATACATTTATGTACTCAGATTCATGAAAGCTAATAATGGAGAACGCTATAATTTTAAGAAATGTTACAAAAAACAAAAAATATCGTATGAAACGACATAATGAAATCATGTTATAAGAAAGTTTAAGGTAATTTCAAGTAATGTTAGAGATAGGAGGGCTAATGTGTTATGCTATAAGTATTAATCAACAAACCGTAGATGGAATTCTCAAGGAACTAATGGTTTCCGTGGAATTCAAAACCACAACACCCAGTTTCACAAGCGCTCAAACAGCCCAGTGATAACGGTCACAAATGTTACTCTAGGTCCTACCATACAAAGCAGGTCTGTTGGAGAGCAATAAGACACTAAAGATAGTAACCTAAGATGAGGACAAAGTTGTACTGCAGACTGTAGTGGGATGTGACAGCAGTAGGGTGTTTCCCTAGGATAACCAGCATCCGCAGCAATGCCGTCTTCTCAACGGAAGGAAGAAGTTAGAAAAAGTCGACATTAAAATGCCATACTTCACCTTACTCCACAGATTTCCGGCTCTTTATTCAGAAAAACCGTGTGTAAACGGCCTCAAGGAGTCGTCCTTTGGGTCCTCAACCCCCTTAGACTATTAAGATTATGCAGGTGCTCAAACTAAAAAAGGTGGAGGGAGATGCAGAAGTTAAAGGTAATCTAATCTCTTACCGGTGACTTAAGATAGTAACAACAAATCCAACTGAAATGCATACAGATTTGGAATAATTACTCCGATTTGCCAATATTATTTGTAAATTTATATTGTATACAAACTTGACGAAATTCTCACTTACTTTTGATAATTTATGCTTACATATGCACGACAGAACATGAAACTATGTGATAAACAACTAACAAATAGACTATAGAATATAAGATGTATTTGTTATTAACAACACTTCTATCTTATAAACACTCAGAATACATGAATATATAATCAGTTTTAAATCACTTTCTAAACAAGTAACAACAGTTATATATAGTATTTTATGAAAGCTATTAATCAAATAAGATTAAGTATTGTTCTTTCGTATGATGTTGTATTCACCGATCAAAATAAGGCTATCGAAATCTATGGATTTAACACTCTGGGATAACTGAAAAAAAAATTAATGTTACATGAAGTAGGGATAGGAACTAACGATTGTCGACAATCGCCCATTAACTGAGGTAGTTAACCGAATTAACAACACATATTTGAAAATCTCGTCAATCATCTTGGTTTAGTATCTGAAAAAAAGCATGACCATCATAAGTTATATTTGGAAATGTTGGGTGACTTGGGTTAGATAGAATAACTTTATTTATGCATCTTCTAAGGTCTTAGTCTCAGTATTCTTTAAAATATGCCAGAACCGTGTTCTGAATATTTAGTCTTCCTTATTATTATTCATCCATTGATTTTACGTCGCCATGTTAATATGATATGATAGTTTGAGTTAACGCACACTGTATGAAGGTCTACATTGATGATAAGTGACTGTTTTCATAAATCTTAATTACTGTGCATGCCCCCCCCCCCGAGATGCCCTGTTACGGCTGAGGAAAGAGATTTTTCGATATTCTCATGTATTTAGAAAACCTTTACATCGATCTCTACTGTTTATCTGAGACACTGGTGATATATTACGAAATTTCCCGCCATTTGTCGATTTAGAGAGCGTCATCCCCTTGTGCTTATCTTGGGACACTGTGGCATCAGGGTCTGGTTCCGCTGGGTCAGTGTCGTATTAAATATTAAAGCTGAGGAAGCACTAATAGACTGGATCTCCATTAAAAGTCGCATGTATGCTATTACATTAGAAGGTTTCATCATAGTAAGAAGAAACTGGTATGACAAATGATATCTCTTCGAAATCTTCGCCTACGCACAGACAAATTGCAGCCCGGATGCAATCGAGGATGAGTTTTATCTTCATGTAGACGATCATTTTAAAAAAGCTTATTCGACAATTATTGCAGTACTAAGTGGAGACTTGGATGCACAGGATAGGCCCCTAGGCAGGGAAAAGAGTTGCTTAGGTGGCTGATGAGGACTCAAAAGTCTTAGGTAATATAACGGTGACCATCATCTATAGCTTTGTACAGACCACAACCTGTTCCTAGCCAACACAAACTTCCAGCATAGCCACCGACGATACATAACCTGGAGTCCTTCTTGTGAAACAAAAGCCTAGACATAAATCGATTTTATAGGAATCAGTTACCACAAGCGTGGTTGTACTCGAGACTGTCGTCCCTTGTAGAGCACCTACCTAGACCATTATCATGATTTTGTTTGCCCAACGCTTGTCTTGAGTCTCAGTGACCTAAAAGGATTGATACCATTGAATTAGCTTCAGCTTCTGTTGCAACCGAATATCAATCCGAGTTAGATTTTAGGATAAATGTCAGTTCACCCTAAAGCGTAAACGAACATGAGTTGCATCTGCATGACACCATGAAAAAGGCTGACCAAATCTCTTGCAGTTTTGAGAAACGACCCACTTATAGGTATTTAGGTTCTCTAGATTCCTTACAACTCACTGAAGCGTATCGGTTAACTTAGATGATTCATCAATTTGATAACGAACGCAGATTCTTACATCAGGAAATCGTTAAAAGCTTGTACGAGGACCAAGAAACTTGATCTGGGCGTGGCAAAAAGTTTGAAGTTGTAAATGCATCTGATAATTGTCGGAAGCACTCCAATCTGTCCGAGCCACTATCAGCAGGAAATGTGTAAGTGAAAGCTTGTGAAGTCGATGGCACAACAACCCCCAACATCTACGATCGTCTTAGACGATGTGCTGAGTATTTTGAGGGTTAGTTCAGCTGATTTATTGTCCCAACAAATTCGATCAGATTATCCTCCCGTGGATGGCTAGTAATGACAAATTTATCAAGCGAAAAGGAAGTTTACACGGGACTCCAACTTCTGGATTAGAACAAATTATCAAGCCTAAACGATGATCGTCGTTGTCTCCAAAGAATTGCTGACACCATGCTAGTAATGCGAAGCTTCGGTAATGTGTTCGAGTGCAGTGATGACAACCCAATCGGTGCCACCATTTTGCAAAACACTAACTGTGATGGACTAGTCATGCTATTCCAACTGCCTCTACATCGTCCATTATTCGCCAAAGCTAGGGCTAGTTAGAAAAAGTGGAGGTGGTCAGTTTATGACATGGCATCTAGGAATGAAAGGAGGCCGTATATAATTGGCTCCTGTCCGTTCATCTTAAACTCCTGGTTGTGGTCCAAGAGATGGTACAAATCAGTGGCTTGAGACCTTATCAAATATAGCACAGAATATAAGCCAGTAGCGGTCATACTGCAGCTTCCTGTCATAAACTTCATAAAAGTGTGATAACGTCTCTTAATACAAATGAATTCTGTCCGATTTGTGCCTCCAGCCTTGTACTTCCATTGTTTTTTTTTATTAAATTTTAAATTTTTTCCTTGATTACCTTTTTTCCATTTTCTTTATAAGGTTACTTTGTACATATGTGGCGCACAATAATTATTATTATACAGTGCATACATACAGTTATTCCGCTACCCGTCTCTGTTAAGTCGCCACCTTGTCGACAGGTGACTGAATAAGGTTATGTAATCAAGACAGTATAATATACATACATTTTAAAATTCATTAAGTTAGTTATGTTTGACAACAACATGTTAACTTCAAATGACTTTTACTGAACTACTTATATATTATAACAGTAGTATTAATTAATAGAAACACGTACATATTTAAGTTCGATTCTACATGGGATAATGGATGCGCGCTATCATTAAGAAGTCAAATACTAAAACGTAACCGCTGTTCAATGATCCTTGGTTGATTCGCAAAATGCAAATTAAATTGAAAAGCATAAAAAGTCCCCTGCCTCTTAAACATAACTAATGTGAACTTACTACCGACTAGCTTCAACATGAAAATCCATGGAGCTCTGGTGAGTAAATGTAAAGAATTGAATATGACCATGTAGGACATATGGGGGAAATGCGCACAAATCAAAATATTGCGAACTGATTGAGATTAAAAATGCCAACCATCAGATAATAGCGTCTGCTGCATATCCTCAAAGTCCTGAGCTCAACATATTATGATGGCATGAGTGCGCACTGTAGCAAAGGTGCTTCATACTAGGACCAAACAGGTGTCTATTGATTCTTGATTTTCAATGGTTGTTTAAACAAGGAGAAATCTGATCTTTTACTTCATAAGTCAAAAAACGGTGAAAAGTTCACAGAAGTCAAGCACTTCAAAAGCCTAATAATTTTACTATTCGTTGTCCAGACGTCGCTCACCTTTCGACATGACTACCTTGGATATTAGGAATATCTTCTGTCCACTCAATTTAGTGCAGTCAACAGTGATTAACTACTGAGTAGTGACAAACATCAGGTTTGTTTAGTATGCAGTGTTAAGAAAATAAAATTGCAAATTAGTTACTAGTTTAATTGACTCGACACTGCATTAACTAATTTACGGTTAAAGATGGTTAGAGGCAATTATCATGGAATATAGCTAGGATTAATGCAAACTAACATTTGTCAGTAAGGTGAATCTATAATCATTGGAAGATTCGAGCTCATACTACCCAGTTTATCAATCTAAGATGACATCATTCAGAAATTCAAGGAGTGATTGACTTTGAATAAACTTTTCACCGACAACCTCTAATCTCCGAGCAAGTGAATTGTTCACCTAGCTAAGACCACTGCCTGTATGTCTTTGCCTGGATCACTCTTATGTATTACATATGATATACAATTTTTATACCGCGTTTTTCGATAAAAAATTTTATGCACATTTTTTAATCTTCTTAATTGTAAAGCTAGTTGTATAGGAGAGTAAGAAAGCACGTATACTTTGATTGAATCGAATTTCAATTCATGACATTTGCAAAATATAATAACAGCATTGAGGTATTTCTTGAAATACCATTCATTCACTTACCTCTTTGATCAATTTCAACGGAACAGATTTCACTAAACGTCCTAAGTTCAGCTCAAATAAATTATTATTAAATGGTTCATTTGATGTTAGAAAACTGTACAATAATTTGCTATTTCGAAGAAATGGCTGGGCCACTAAATACTGTAAGTAATAATAAGATAAAAAGAAAATCTGCAGCATAAATCAACCATTAAAGTATAGTGAACAAATGATAAAACACGTATCGATGGAGTGTGATTAGCATTCGAGTAGACAAAGAGTGTTTTATGCAAATTCGGATTCATATTCTGTTGTTAACTGAGATTTGAACATAGTAATTTTCGCATAAAGTACTCACCGAGTTATGCATTGAATTACCAAGTTGAAACAGTCACTCACCTGTCCTATGAGTTTAGTGGTTAGAGACAACAAGAAACATCATGGTTCAAAATGAGTTAATGTGAACGAATACATTTACCTTTTATCTTCTTCTAAATCTTAAGTTCTATCACTCTTTCATATGTACCTTTATACTTCGTCTTATCAAGTTACATTGTGACATTTATTTTTTAATTTAAATTAATCTTGCTAAATATGACTTGACTGCTTAATCGAGTACACAAATGTGTCATGCGGTTGTCACTTTCAAGTTGATCAGACAGTAAGACACTAGTCCTGAATCAGGAACTTAAAAAAGAAACTGAGTTAGTGCGTAGTATTGATAACCTAAAAGGGTGGTCACTGAGACGAAGAGGCACTTACTCGAGGCTAGTCACACATAGCCCTTTTGTAAATAATTCTATGATATGCTGGCGACATTATATTCCAGACAGAGATTCTTGAAGCAGGGTGATAAATGGCATTTCGAAGTCAATATTTCTTAACTTCGATTGTCAATAGACGTTGCCAACTGATACCAGTAATCCGATGAAAACACCTAACTAGTGTCATATTTATATACATACAGAAGTAGAACTTCCCTATGGACATTAAGATTATAATCTTTGTTAAATCGGGGCTCCCGCTACTACATTACAATTGTTAAACATTTAGTAACTGCGTTATGTATATTGCTTAAGTTATAAACTTTTCATCAACTCACTAACAGTTGTTAAATCTGTTTTCCTTCCATAGTTACTGTAATTTTATTAGGATTTCATTATCTCAATTTCTTTACATAACTCTCCTAGTCAAGTCTTTAATGAAATTTGTATTTTCTGTTATTCTTTGGTCAATGATATAAGATATAAAAATAATCAGTCTTAGCTCTTATTTGCCGGTGATTATTCTCTCTATCCATACCTCTGAGATAAGCTTTGGTCGCTTAGGCACAGCGCCAACCAATCACCATTTTGAAAGTTTATTAGGTTATAGTAGTAAAGTAAATCCCACTGGCTCGTTACCACGAAGCAATTACTGAAATAATCATTTTAGTTTATTTGTACTCTTTATTTTGAATAAATAAAACTTGATGAGTAAAAGTCGAAGATGACGAAACAAGTAAACGAAATACAAAAAATATCATATAACTGAACAAGAAATAATCATTCAAATATATAAACGAAAAGGTAAAAATAGACTAGAGAGTAAAAAAGAATGAGAAGAAAAGTCAAGAGAAGATCAAAAATAAACAAATCGATAAATATGTAATTCAAAGAATTATAATTGAGGAGATAATGGAATTCTACACATAATTATTTCCTTCTAAGGTCAAATAAATCTCGAAATTCTATACATTGAAATAGACTTAGAAGAAATTCAATACAAATTTATTTTGTTGGGCGATTAGAGAAGGGTAACGAACTTTCAGAACTGTTATTTTCGAGGACTATTTCGATTATTTTGGTTGTGAGTAGTGAAAACATTTCATTTCTATGCATGTTACGTTCCTCGTATCCCATCCTTTCGTTTAGTATATATACTCTTAGTAAATTGTTTCTTACTACAAACTACAGTTAATTGGCTGTTTACAAGTTGTCCCTATTCACTGACACAATTTCCTTTGTTTTGTATTAATGTTAATTTCCCGAATGCTTTGCTATGCGGTCAGGCTTTATGTATATATAAAGAAATGCGTGAAATATAATATGATTCTTTGAGGTTGGTCTATCATCTTGTGTTCTTCTAACTCCGGCTTGGGACTCAGTGGGTATAGGATAGACGCGCAGTCATCGGCTAGGCACACACAATCGGCGTTAAGATATCAACCATATATTTTGCGTCATAACAAAATTTGTTTTACAACAGAATAGCCAGAGATATAAATCATTCTAACGAATGAATTCGTCACTAATGAACTAGAATATATATAAGATACTAAAATAATCACATTAAATAGGCATTAAATTGATCTGTCAGTCAAATGTAAGTAACATAGAACTTAATGTATCGATATCGCTACAATTAACCCCATCGAATTGATACGACCGCATCATGACCGTTAGTGAGTTCATGGAAAGTCAATAATGTTAAGAATACAAAAATGTTATATACTAAATTCTATATACAACTATGGTTTGACAATAGAACGCCTGATAGCACAATAAATTAATTCCTTAAATTATGATTCTACATTATACATTCTGTTGTAATAAGGATATCAAGGGTGAATTCATCTATGATACTACGAATGATTACGAGATACAACATTATCTAATGTCTAGAACTAGTTATAGTAACCATAGTGTGAACACAATCAAGTTGCTAGTATCCACCAACAAGGCTCAGATTAATAACCAATGACTTCATAGATTGATCATTCATCCATGAATGAGGTAGAACTCGATGCGAATGAGCATGGGTCAAGATTATCTCACCACATTAGTACATCGAGATTAAATACACAAGATTAACAAACTAGTATAATTCAACAGGAAGGAACAAAATAAACGACATTATGAAAGAATAATGGAACTTAGAAACTAGTAAAACATAAAAAGTGAATAAATTTTCGCCACTGTGATAGATTTTAAGTTGTGTTACCTAGCGTCTCCAACCACTGACCACGACTGTCACGCGGATCCCAAAGAGATAGCTTATGTATACTAACAAGCCTTAGACCAGCAGTTACAGACTGGTGCCATGTTTCGGTTTGAATGATCTTAGTTATCCATCATTTTGCAGCTATACCAACCAACATCATGCTAGGTGGTGGCTGGTCATACGTGATACATCATCCACTAGTAGCCTGACACTAATCTAGGCATTATTTATATGAACAAGTTTTCGAAAACGTCTATCAAGGTTATGATTTTGATCAATGGAGACGTCATGGGCATATTGCCCGGAAGTACCATAGTAAAAAACTGAACGGTTGCTTAGCATATGCAGGTTTTTAATAGTTTTCTAACTGAAGCCGGTCTGTAATCTAAATTGAAGGAAACTGATTTATAAAATGAGTTTTATGTCATACGTACATCAACATTATTAATCATTAGAGAAAATTTGAACAGTAGACAAGAATTACTAACACTCAGACAACAACGAAAATGAGATAATCCCAAGAAATACATAGATAAGATGGATTTAACTTAATAGCGAATTCCAAGATACATATTTCATCCTATTTCTAGCTCATCAGCCGGATGTACTTGCATCACAGGTATACAGTAGAATACAAATCATAGACGTTTATGCGCTTCTATTATCATTTGATTTTATGGTCCAAAGTAGCTTGGCCAGTATTCGAACATGGTAATATCAAACAATTGTGAGGAGAAATTGTTAGTCTGTAGGATTAGCATAGTTAATATCTTTGAGAAAAAAAAAACCACCAAATTATCATTTACCTGTAAATAAGCTTCGAAAACATCACATTTACTTTCAAGAAATTCCATTGTACGTGGAGTTAATTGACGTTTTGGTAATTGTTTCGTAATAAATGAACCATGAAATTCAATTAGTTTCTGTTCAAGTACATAAAACTCAGAATATTTCCTATAATAAGGAAAAAATAAATAAAATGAAAACTAAATTAAGAAGTATCATTTAATTTGTATTGTGACTGGCAAGTGGAATCCAGGACGCGCGTTTCGTCCTATTTGGGACTCATCGGCTGGAGTAGGAAAAGAAAAACTCTGATAAACTAGTTTGAAGTAAGATTTTTGTCGTCTACTGATATCAACAGAAAAACTAGCAAATACTCAGAAGTGTGAACTAATGATTAAATATATAACTGAATCTACGACCACCAGATCTCATAGTGATTACTGGAAATTTATACTACGAGAACAGAATTCAATGGCCCAACTGGTTTAATTCATCAATACTTTTATACTGATGTAGTAGTTGCGTTTCCTAATCAAGATAATCTAGTAGACCTAAATTTATTGGAACACCTATTCGCTTAGGTCATATTATTCTTAAGAAAGGTAACATTAAAAGAAGAAAACAAAGTCTGAGAGCAAGATTTAACTGCAAACTTCATAAGAATGTGATAGTGGTAAGTGTTTCACATCAAAGAACATTTCCAGCGGTGCTGCCCTCCTAACAGTAAAGATGGTGGAATTAGCTGAGGCTAAAAATAATACATCTTACAGTGAAATGCAGGTCTAAGTATCCCGAGGTGAGGTCAGAAAACTCTAGAACTAGCTCACTGAACACTGATAACAGTAGATCATGCGTGATTAGCCACAGACAACTGTCGCTTTGTAACTGAAGTTACGCCTTCCCCCCCCCCCAGGTGACCAAAACGACTCCCAACCTTAATTAGTTTCCAGGCATATCAAGATGAATAACCCCTAGATAGTCTAAGTAACACAGAAATAACAGAAGCCCTCGTACCTCTAACAGCACTTAAAATTCTCTTTGCAGCGGGCGTTAAACATCAGTCAACCAATCAATGCCTGTTACCCCATGTGGAGTATAGGTCGCCGACCAGCCTTCTCCAACCAACTCTGTTTTGAGTTTTCCTTTCCATATCTTCCCAAGTGCTCTTTATTCTCTTCATGTCTGTCTCCAATTCCTTACGCAATGTGTTCTTGGGTCTTCCTCTATTCCTTTGGTCATTAAGAATAGATGTTCGAAGGTTACTAGTATTCGATCATAGATGTCTTCGAAACACCGCTCGTGCGAGAACCGAGTAAGTAATACGTGGGTTAGAAATAGAATACTGGGTGAATATGCAGGTAATCTTGGGTGGAAAAGAGACATAAAAGACCAATTTCAGTCATCACTGATTAATTAAAGCGTAAGCAGAGAAATGGGCTTCAGCTGTTTGGTATGTTGCTACGCTACTTACATCGAGTTTATAATGTCCAAATCGACAGTTAAGTAATTGATATTCATGAAAAGTTCCGTGAACTTCAAAAGACTCCAAAACTGTCGATTATGTTACATCTTATTTACCAAGTGGTTTGTAAAATAGGTATTTTGGGCACTTCCGAAGCTAATGGTATTTACTAACACAAACCCCTACATCGTATCTAGAAAATATTTACGCACCTATTTTCTTTAAGCTAGTCACCTTTAAAATTTCTACAACTTTGGGTATACAGTATGGTGATAAGACATTTGAAAGCATTGAATAGAAAACGACGGAATTCTAGTTCATATAAGTTCTAATTACATTTAAGTAACACAGCAACAACCAGAATAACAAAAGTTGCGACTGCTTCTATGTCTATTTCTCTATTTCCCTTACTATGGTGTTACGTTATTATGACCTTCACACTCTTTACTAGACACTGATCTTGTTTATTTACACTTCTTAGACTGGCATATCCTAAACAATTGAATGCAAATATAATGATATATTTCTGATCTGATTGTGGAAGTTTTTGAATTGTCATCGATACAACTCCTACATTGCATACAGTGTTCATATGGCGTTATTGCTAGACAGAAAGTCTTGGCAACAGAATTACTTTGGAATACTATTAGCAATAAGAATATTACAACCGACGTCCCAAACAGGATCAAGATTACCGAATCAATAAGAACCAATTAATGGCTGCTATGAATTTCAAAACAAATGTGTAGACATTTCTATTGTATAAAGCTGAAACTTGTACAGAGAACCACGAAAAATGACCTTTAAAAGATACAAGTATTTCCAAACAGCTGTCTGCTCAAGATACCCCGGATCCGTTGGCAGATACCATCAATAACAATCTTCCGTCGAAGAAAACAAGTCAACTTCCAGTTGAGGAAGAAATCAAGAAAAGACGCTGGAGATGGATAGGACACATATTGAGGAAGTCATCAAACTGCATCACAAGACAAGCACCAACTTGGAATCCTCAAGGCCAAAGGAGAAGAGGGAGACTAAAGAACAAGGTGCCTTGGGAATAGGAGGCAGATATGAAAAGGATGAACAGTATTTGGGAAGAACTGAAAAGAAAATCCCAGGACAGAGTTGCTTGAAGAATGCTGATCGATAGCCTATGTTTCACATAGGGTAACAGTAATTCAATTAATCAATGTTTGTTAACCCACGTGGAGCATAGGCTGCCAAACAGAATTCCAGTTCTTCCAAAAAGTGTTTATCCTTTCAATATCTGTCTTCACTTCCCAGCACAACATGTACTTTGGTCGCCCTCTTTTCATCTAGCCTTAAGGAATAAAGATGCATAATTCCGGCCAGGTATCTTTTTTCTGAAAATTATTGAACCAATATCTTGAATTCTTAGACAATTTCATAATTTCAATAATTATCTGATTAGTCTTACGTAACTATTATTACTAAGTGATATGATATCAAAATCTTTCGTAAATATTATGTAACCTGTTAACGATTAAATTACATACTTTAAACAATAGTTATTGTATTAACGTCATGATTGTTTCTTTAAATAGTAAATTAACAATATGTTAGTATTTTCAAAAACACGTGTATAAAACTGTAAAATTAAAATTATCACGTAACAACATGCTGTTGCGTCATATTACATTGATTGTAAAACATTTATATACATATTAATGTAGATGCCTCATAACAAAACTAATTGAAAATAGATACTTTGATTGATCTATCAAGATTTTTACCAGTCAATGAAATGAGAATAATCATCCTATTGAAAGAGATTTAAGTAAGAGTTACGTTGTGTAAACTACAAACAAAACAGTGATGATGACATTTGTGAATTTGAATTCACGATAATAATGGGGACCGCAATCAAGTAATCTGTAACAATCAGTATGGTTCAGGTTAATAATTAGTGAGTGTGAAGAATGATATGTCTTGGCTTGATCTCTTCGAGTTTACTTTCAAGTTACTTCTACCTCAGTCTACATCGCACGTTAAGATAGACGATGGTTGAGCATACGTAACACGTAAGACATGCTAGAATCATCTTAATCAATCGAAATCCGAACCTTTATCAACTGATTTACCAACTTCATTAAAATAATATATCTAAGTCAGTTAGAAGTAGTGAAAGTAGAAAAAAAAGAAAGAATCGGTAAGTAAAAAGCTAGCTAAGTAGACATTTCAAAGCCCAGGATTTAAAGGAACACAAAGGGTGTATGTACTTGCGATATTTCAACCGATTCTGAGACATGTTATCCAGACTCCGGACACTAGCAACAGGAATCGCGTGGAACTCACCTAGGTAATCTGTATCCACTAACACAGCACACAGCACCAGTCAAGGACTTCCTTCATGACAAGTTTTGATTTGGCCATCTCTAGCTCTCTTCTGCTTAAATCATAATTACAGGTAGGTAATTACCTGTAACGGTAGGCCGTGGAAATAAGTAAGGCATGGATACTGCAGCTACCTCAGTTTGTGAAGATTTATAACTAGATCAATTTATGTGCTATCTTTCCCACATCCTTTGCGTCTAATCTCACAATTCATTACTCCTAACAATATTGGCCAAACCTACCAAGATAAGTTATGTAGTCGATAGTATCAATTAATCCACCCCCAATCTTCAGTTCAGATATTGAAACAGACCAGTCCTGAAATACAATTGTACAATAAGGAGGAGGGGAGAAGCATATACTTAATATACTCAATATGATCAGAAGTCACTGCGTTTTGTCACCATTTTCAATAAACAGAACCATTTCATATGCGCATTTCGAGTCAGAAAGCAGTCCCCTTCGAGGAGATAATTCTATGAAAAGCTAAACAAAGAAAGCGATATTCTTAGTCTCGCCATATTACTCAAATGCTGGTATAATAAAGAAAAGAAAGCCTCGAGGAGATCTATGATGAAATACCTGTATGCCTTAAATATAGGTTGTTTACTCTAAGTCAATTAGTGAGCTTCCATAAAGGAAGTCGTTCGCCACTACTTAAAAATTTAGACGAAATTATACCGATTAGAAAGACACCTATGAAGAAATGGTGAGCGGGTGGGAAAAAGCAGTGAGAACAAATACGACTTTAAGTTACCAATTTTGGAATATCTTCTTAAACGACATGAAAAAAGTTTTGAAGAAGTAGTAGGTGGAAATCTCTTACCTTGTTACCTTAGCCACTTGTTTACGTATTCCACTAACGGTCGTTTCAGTGACAACATTAAACATAAATTGAGGTGATAACTGAGGCAGTGGATATGATGATGATAATAAAGAGTTTTGTAAAGATGGAGCAATTAAATTATTCAATTCATTAGATATTCTATTACGATAGCCTAGATCACGTACAGCAGTGGATGAAATCGGTATCGTTGTACTTGTCATTAATGAGACATTCGATGTAACTGAAGCTGGTAAATGACTGGTTTGATTAGAATGTGAGTTAGGTACTGACGTCGATAACGATGATGAAACTAATGGATTAACAGCGGATGCAGCAATATGACCCAGTGGATGACGAGGATGTGGCTGAATGACTTCAGGACGCGATAAACCACGTATATATACATTGCACTGGGATAGATCTAATTGTGGTGTTGTTTCAGGTAAATGTTTTATACCAGAAACATGTTGATTTATAATAGATTCTTCAGTAGTATTAGCACTAGTATTGGTAGTAGAAGGATAAACTCGATTAGAACGGTTACCAATTTGTTCACTAGTAAAACGATCTCTTTGACTACGACGTAGTGATGAGACAGAGAGTTTTGTAGAATCGAGATTTCCAAAAGACTGTCCATCAGCTGCTAAGTAAAACGAATACAAAACGGTATAGGTGAATTAGATGAATGTAAAAGTAGAGTGGGGAAAATAGCGAATATCAACTTAAAAATAGATTCTTATTTCTCAGATATTTTCCACTTCGAACATTGAGAAAAAACATGAGGCACAAAGTACGGGGTAAATTTTACAGAAACCAATGGTATTCGTAGAATTATTTGAAGTCTAGTGCTTGCAAAGGCTTCTGGAAATTGTAATTCATCACTTTCTCGAATTCTTTTATGCGTATCTAAAGAAACCTGGTCAGTCGAAGTATAAATCGATGTAGGAGCAGTAACTGGTCACTTTCAGCCTTTAACAGTGAAAACGGAAAGACATAAATATATTCCAATTATATATTAAAGTCAATGAACTCATGTTTAGATTTATTTATAATAAGACCTAATGTTGTAAAGTATAGTCGAGTAGGTGAATATAGTACGTGGATACATTAGACATAATTTCTGGACTAGTAATACCACGTCAACTACTTCAACTTAAATGTATAGAATCAGGTTGGAATCTGTGACTTCCCACTGCTGTATACATTTATCATGATTCTGTTGCAAACATCTTGAACAGCATCGAAGACAAACATATTAATTAGTCAGTGATATATATTTGCCGCCTACGCTACACACAGAAGTAATAACCGCAAGTATCTAACTCGCGAACTGATCCACACGAACAAATCAGATATCCGCAACCAGTGATCAACAACTCAACAACTGGATTACTCGCCCAAGGCCAAAACAAGAAGATACGGACGCAGAACTCAAAAGATGGGATTCTATTTCGTTTGCACGCCGCATATATATAATAACAATGACGGCCATATAACAATAAAAATAATTAGCACACAAAAATCACAACAACCAATAAGAAATAACATGATCAGTATGTTAGGATGAATTTGTATATTTCAACTGATTTGTTATAGACTGAAGCTGGTCAGTCGCTGTTGCTATATGTGCATCCTGAGCGGATTGCCTTGATATAGCGATTATTTACAAGTATTATTTAAGTTGGATTGTAACTGGCGAGTGAAATCCAGGATGCGTGTTTCGTCCGATGGTAATAAACAAATTTATCCAAATACCAGTGCGCCCATTGCACAAGTGTGATTGTTTGGACTCAGTAGTCTAGTGGTGAACGCGGCTGCATTTGACACGAAACGGACTGAGTTCAAATCCCACTGTAAATATCAACATCCAGCCGATGAGTCCCAAATAGAACGAAACGCGTGTCCTGGATTCCACTTGTCAGTTACAATCCAACTTAAATAAGATCGATGTGGAAAAACTGAATATTGGTACCTGTTACCGTTAACTTTAGAATTAATAAAAAATGGCAAAGACAATAATATTTACAAGAAAAATAACTAGTTTTGTCTCTTCACAAGTGTAAGCACTTATAACATTCTCCCACTGCTAAGTTCAATAACGATACCTCAAAATCATTTCAATAAAATACATCGAATGGACAAACTATCAAGTAAAAATGACTAAATCAGAGAGAAGAAGTACAGGTAACAATAGAATAAAGGTTCCCATTTAGAATTTTACAACAATGAATTACTGATTATTTAACGTCATTCAGAGTCCTAGTGAAAATAAGTGGCAACATCTAAGTTGTAAAAGAAAAGAATTGTGGTCCTAAAAACTCTGTGATAATAGGCCTTACTGTGACACATATTCAAGTAGTAAACACAATATCAGCTTCTTCAGTATTCTAGACACACCTTGCTGGAACTCGAAAACCGAGCCGTTTGTACACACATGCATACACAATTATGCTAATTTCATTTTATTTAAAGTTGAAATATCTGAAAATACAACAAGTTTGACAACTGAATATTAAGTGAAAGAAATTCTGGATTAAGGTATACAGTTGCCTTACGTGTAGTTAAGTTAAACAATGCCTATCAGATGAGTATATATGTGATTAAATTTGGTGTCTCGAAAATTAGAATGTTTTCTTAATGTTGACAACAGATGACTAGTCAAATAAAACTGAGTACAGCATTGAATGCACAAATATTAACTCTCAAACAGCTAAGGGTAAAGTAATTTTAACTGTAATAATAACAAATGTGCTTGGATAGCAAGCACACCGAGGAACTTCAAGCATCAACTGATTGAAACTGGACTCATTGGTTTATATTTCTGTAGGTTGTTCGCTCTTCATGAGGTATGAAGGTCTTATGTTCGATATGATATGGTGTAGCGGACAAAAGTTACTGAATCTCTAACTAAAATGAAATAACTCAGTACTTTCTGAACAATCTGTGATGTGAAAAGGAATTTTTGGATTTTCCTCTGCTCCGAAACGCAACAGTGATGCTAAATGCAAATTTGCAAAGCGTCGCCTACTCAAAATAATACAAAAAACAACTGGTTTAGTTTTAGTGTAGGTATCCCACATGATACACTAGTGAGCACACACTGGTAAACAAGTTATGTGATTTATACTACTTCATTGTGTACATATCTGTTTACCTGTCCTAGTAGACCAAGTAAACAGGTTGTAACTACCTGATTGTATTTTCAATGACTTCGATCCACGTAATGCAAAGAAAGCGGTAAAACACCTGGATCGTGTATCTTATAGGTATGCTTGGTCGCTCACATGTCCAAATGATTTCAAAGTCGGTCCCATGAAACATTTAATTACTAATAATTCATACGTGGTAAGAAGAAATCAAGTTCAACAGTATCTATGACCAGCAGAATTGAACGATTATGGACTTATGATCAATGCTGTGTAATGTTGTAAATCGACTATATCAGGGATAGCAAGCTGAATAATTGAGAAACAAAGCATTTCCAAGGAAATCTGAAAGTCAGTTTGGAAATCCCCACTGTTGATTACGTCCGCCAAAAACAAGGCCCAGCAGAAGTGACTTGGTGATACAGAACCCAATCGCAGAAATTCGATATTTTTTCAAATAAATACAGAGACGAAATTTACGAAATCGAAACAATGAGAATATACTTTAGGAATGGGTTCGGAATGCAAGCGAGATAACATAACACGCAAACACAATTGGTACAAAGAATCTGCACCTTTAATTATGATACTCACAACCAAAGTAATATACTGAACACAAAAGAATACAACAAAGACTGATAACAAGTCAAAATTAACAACCAATGAATAGAAAGCAACTAGAACAAAGCCCTAAAACTGACTTCACATAAAGACAAAGCACAGTCGATAATATGAAAATAGCCAGTTAGGGGGTAATATAGTAGGGTACAGAAAAGGAAATCCACTCAACAAAAATAGGACTTGTAAATACAACTATATATACAAAATAAGCAGGTTAGTAGGCACAGTATATTCAAAACACCAACACTTAGGAGAATAAAACAGTTATAAGGTTGTTAGGATGAACTTGTATATTTCAACTGATTTGTTAAAGACTGAAGCTGGTCAGTCGCTGTTGCTATATGTGCATCCTGAGCGGGTCGCCTCGATATAGCGATTATTCACAAGTATTATTTAAGTTGGATTGTGACTGGCGAGTGGAATCCAGAACACGCGTTTCGTCCTAGTTGGGACTCGTTGGTTCGATGTACCTGGGTTTCATTGTTGATGTTCCTAGTAGAATTTGAAATGTGAACATCAACATTGGGATGTAGGTACATCCAGATGAAGAGTCCCGAATAGGACGAAACGCGTGTCCTGGATTTCACTTGCCAGTCACACTCCAACTAAAATAAAGCTATCTGGCTGCTTCCTAGTTTTCGACAAAATGATTATCTACCTGAAAACAATTTGCGATATGAAACTACAGTAAACAACAATATTCATACACTTTTAAATTCAAGACAAAACTGTTATGAACTGATGAGTATGACCAAGCAGTAAGCGCTCACATCTATCCTGTAATTACTAGTCCCTATTTTATCTCGTGTTTGACAGCTTGACTAGCCGCAAACATCCTTAGCACTCGAACGTTTGGAACCCTCCTAGTTGTAAATTCAGAAGACAGAAGACGAACAGACAGGAAACTTTATTCCAGTAGGATAGAGTCAGTTCTGTACAAAATAATCGTATATTTATAGTTTTCTGAAACAAAAAAATCAGTATTATAATTCGGTCAGTGCGAAATAAGAAGTTTCAACTATTACTCAATCAGAACGCGCTACGTCGAGATTCTGGAAGGTTCAGTCGATCAGTGATTAGATGGAATGTTCCCGGCTTTTTCAAGGGTTCAGGAGGCTTCGTTGAGTTTTCTGGGAGCTGTCTCAACAGTCCCCAAAACCAGAATTAGGAAGACAAGATAAATGAGCTAACCACCAAACAATATCAAACCATATTTCAAACAATTCTATATAAATATACGTAGAACCTCACATACCGAAGTTGACGCGATAATCATAGCCGTTGATTTGCAGCAGTAGATTGATGATATGCATCAAAATCGATTACAATGATCCTGGTAAATCCACTCATTATGTTATACTTGATTATAAGCTATACTACTCATTAACAGATAACTTTTTATGCCATCTTGAGAAAAAAAAATCTTTATTCTATCATTGATCTTATTAGTTTGATCTTATTATGTTCTAACACGATACACTAACTTTTGTATTGTTGCATTTTTCTCAGATAAACAAACAATATTGTACACATAGAAAAGTGTCATTAAAAAAAGTGCAATATTTCAAGGTTGTATACACAAAATGGAAATACATAGAATAAAGAAACTGAAGAGAAAAAACAAAAAAATTCTAAAATAAACACCTACATATCAAGAAAAAAAGAGAAAGTTAATAAAAGTAAAGACAAGTAAGTAAATTAAGAATGCACAGTACTTTAGTATGTACTATGAATAATCAAAATATGCAAAAGTTATATAGGTATGATAGAAACAAAAAATAAAGACCATTGTTCAAAGTAGTAACCGATGAAAATATTTATTAGTAGGTATAATGTTTATTGATAATATGGACTATTGGTAAGTGATAGTGGTCTATGTGATTATCATAATTAATAGTTAATAAAATCGATTACAGGGACATAAATGAATTCGTTTGTAAGACTATTGTAAAGTATACGTTTCAAAGCAATTTAGTGTATAGTTATCCCACAGATCAATTCTTTTTTTTTCTACGTCAGTTCATCATACTATCACTTCTCTACAACTTCTGTATTGATTTTACTGTTTTAATGCAATACGATGTGGCAACTTCAACCGATGCCCATGTGTCAGGTTTTATGTTGCTTATTTATCAACTAAATGTAATAAGACTTCATTAGTAAACGGTAGATGGTAGCTTAACACAGTAATCAGGCTTGACTACTGAGATGATAAAATCGATCGACCGGTTCAAATTATTATTCCTTTATAGTGAAGTTGTACTACCAAACTGAATAAGAGTATGAAGATAAAAGGATGTTCCCTAAAGTCAGTCAGAATTTCACGTTATGTTACTTTCTAACGATAGAGAAGATGTGATATAAAAGATCAGGCAAGCAAGTGATATAGTTTGCTTTGCTTCAAGGATTTCTAGTTCCATCAGAGATAACAAATTAAAAGTTACTTCGAAAAGAACTCTGTACCTTGGTATCGTCTAGCTATCTGTTGAGCACTTCAGTCAGGCTTTCAGACTGTAATTACCAAATCCAAACTAATTCACTTCTTGCATACCTAAGGATCGACGAAGTAAACATTGTTACGTTTATGTACAAAGTACTATGCAACCATGCAAATCAGCTTAAGAAGTTGTGAATCTTCAATGGCTGAAGTGAATGGGTCATGGATTACGCATGCCAAACCACCGCCCTTCAATTTAGCTCTCGATGTTGACTGGTGTAGGAATAGGTTGGAAGAAAACTTAGGGACGGGAGACAGAACATAGCGTTCGTCTAAGGAGTTATTGACTGTTGATATGAACCATGTCGGTAAATGTAGTCTATCGTAACCGGTGGATAAAGAGATTGGTTGAAATAGATCAGAATCCGTAACAGTGGAACGAGTGCAATTACCCTTATCTTTTATTATTCATTGATACATAATTTTTCATTACATATTCGCAAACTATATTGAAACATCAACCTTATTGATTTTGATTTCATTGTGCTAATTGCTACAAAGAAATAGAACTAATTAGTTCTCTTGTAAATATTCATATTTTTTGCTATTTTTTATTTAATTGTAAAGTTGGCAGTAACCAGTATCACTACTGGTTACTTTTTCCGCACCGACCTTCTTGTTCTTGATTGATTGATATCATTTTTAGTGTGCTAATTTTTCTATCTGTTACAAGGTCACTATTGTAAGTAAATATACAGTGTTGGCATAAAATAAAATCGAATCTTTTGAGTGTAGAGTTCGTGTCCTCTTGATCTGGTTTACGAGCGAGTAATTTAGTTGGCGTGTTCTTGGTCACTGCTACACCTATTTCCTTCACTAACGTCGGTCTCAGGACAGTACAAATCTGACACAGAAACCTGATCTAATACATTTGTGTATCAAACTCAATGTTAACGAAACCACTAATACAAATCCTGTTGAATTCTATCAGTACTTCAAATAGGAGATATTCTTCTACTGGTCTCAACCGCAAAGTGCAAACCAGGAGTATACAACTTATAAAATTTATCTTCATCAATTCTTGACTAGCATGATAGTGCAACGACATTTGGCTAATTAATATTAAGTTGATGTACAGAGCATCAAAATAAAAGAATAAAAATTACACTTCACGTCATGAATAACTTACTAGACTGATTACTGAAAACATTCATTAAAGTATTTCCAAACACACCAGTTTGTTGCTGAGCTCCTCCAACATTCTGTGAAAACCGTCGATAATTACGTTTTGGAGACCTGATTTTAAATAAAAAGAAAACGAATAGAAACATACATAGTACTACCAATAAAACGAAAATGCTCAATCGAAACAGTTGGAAAATAAAAAGCTGGCGGAGTCAGAATCAGTTTCATCAACATTGTAAGTACGCCTTGCTGTCAATGATTGCAACATAGCACGATACTTAGGTGCAGTATGGTGTCTTGACAATTACCCACAAACCGCCTTCACAACATAGTGCACACCATGTAAAATCACTGAGATTTCTAGATGGCACATCAGAACGTGATCGACAGAATTCAACCAGCACTACTCAATAATCAAACGCTGTCATCATAACAACCAATCAACATCAATGTAGATAAATCTGTTCTTTATAACGAGGTACCTGAAAAAAAACTAGGTGATGAGTAGACTTGAGGACTAAAGTATGTGAACCCAGTGCCAAAGCGGCAACTTCATGAGACTGACTATATAAAACCTTTTATGAGTTGTAGGTGTTTTAGCTCCGTAGTTACAAAGGCCTCACTGTCAGATACGGGAATCAGTAAGGTCAGTTGAAGTGTGCAGTTTTACGATTGACATTTCCTAGTCTGAGCATATGAACTGAAATTTTTAGTCTAAATTACACTCCACTATGAAATACTAATTCATTTTAAAAAAAAGAAAATGTGAAGAAATGTTGAAGACATCAAACCATTTGAAAATGTTATGGATTATCCTGTCAGTTACATCATATCATTACATATTGATGATCTAATTAACGAATGACTGTCACAATTCTACAAGAAGGCAACAATACTAGAAAGAACCTTCTCGTTTAAAATTTTGATATTCAGATCAATATGTAAATAATTATACATATAGGCATAGAATGGATTTGATTTATTCTATAAAACTCAGTCCAAAAATTATATGGTTCAAGGTAAGTAGAACATGACAATCTACACAACAGTAAAAGTGTATATTTCAGATAATGACATTATTAAAGGTATTCAATGAAATACAATCAGAAAATGTTATTAAAATGAAATGATTCATGACTAGTTTATGAATTTGATTTTGTTTAGGACAATAATAAAATAATTTTAATGATACAATTATTATTCACTTCAGAGAACACAAGAATAGAAGATCATTGTAATTGTTTAGTACAGATAAAAAGAGTAATCAGTATGTCAGTGAAAATATTCCTTGTATTTTTATTAGACTAAATAAATAAAGCATGATTACAGTGTGAGTAGTTCACTCAGTATTGACAAGTGAGTGGAAAACACGGTCTAAGAAAATAGAAATATATATCTAGGTCTTTGATAACAGATGTCTTCGAAGCATTATTTGCGTATGACGAGAAGGATGAGTAAACAATTTTGAGATGAGGCAAAAAATACTGGATAAAGATGAGAAATTAATTGATGATGATGTGAATCATCATCGATTGATGTGCAAAAGACATCATCTACATCGACACAATGTTGGATGGTCCAGAAGTAGGATAGGGGAAAATAGATGGAGGATAAATTAAAAAGTGATATCAGTTTTTCAATTCGTCGACTGTTCGTCTGAAACGTGTTGGTAGATACAGACAACTATATAGTTGGAGAACACGTGACAATCGTGAGTAATAATTGAAAACAGTGGGTGGTGAAGTGGTTTAGAATTGATCACTGTAGTGCAGAGGTACTTGTGCTTTCTCTTCCTTCTATATCTTAAGTTAATGATCAGGATTTGATATAAATGCCGAACATCTAGACTTTCTTTGGAACTCTTCGAAGTACAGTGAGGCACAACGTCAACATCAACTAATATCTAACACTGAAAACTAAGTAAATTATTATTCTACTATGTGCAAATCGCCACAGATCCACGAACAGGATCTTGACACTTTCGATGAGTAAAAATTGCCTACAAACTAATACAATAACCAAGAAGCACAACAGTGAAAAAAGATAACATCTCCTACAAAATAAATTGAACCAATTGAGAGAAACGTTACATATAGATACATCAACATAGATGTGTAGTAAAAGTGATATATCAGTGAATGTTAACAAATATAGAGCTAAATTTGAGCAAAAGAAATTGTAGATTTTCATGAGAATTTCTAGAAACAGAGCATTTGGATTAATCAGCAGTTAACAAAAACATATTGATATAAATCCCAACTATCAAACCATAGGCAAAAGTCGACCAACCAAAACAGAGTGAAAATGATGTAAAAATTAAGTAAGGCAACCAACCACAAATTATTACACCAGGCAATTCAAGAAGAGTAACTTACTTTCTGAAGTATTTTAAGAAGAATATTTTAGTTATTTTAAGTACATTTAAATCGATTATTTTATTCCTATTATTATCATGTTCCAATAGCCCTAACCTCCTATTAGACCCATTAACTGTATCTTCTCACTTGTCATTAAGGAACTATAATCAATTAACTATGTATCTGTATTCTCAGTACCTAGTCATTATTGTCGCCGTTTTGTACATATGTTATTCTTCCTATTGATCCGCCGGATTGTCAGGTTTGAATGTATATCAATGAATGAGTGAAATATAATGTGACTGTCTGGCGGTTGGCTCAATTGTCTTGTCTTCTTCATTCCAGATATGGGGACTAATAATAACAAGGCACAGTGTACGCATCTTGATTGGTCCTATCGAGGTTATCATTCTCTACATATTGTGATTAGCCACATTTCTCAAGACATAATACAAATAAGGCCATCAGAATGAACCAATATAACACACGTCAAATAAATGAAAATTCGGTACCTTTATCTGAACGTAAAAAATGCATAAACACGACTTACATGCCTATTTTGTTTAACGATAATGCTGAGGAACTTAAACTATGAGATAAACCAAATGAATGTTTAATATATTCTGGACTTTCTAAATACATTGGTATAAAACGTAATTCAACTGATTTACAAACTGATTGATAAGTCCTGAAATAAAGAAAGATACATAAATTGTAAAGGAATGAACAACAGCTTAAGTAAATTGGTTCAAGTTGCTACTTATAGTATAAGAGCAGAACGTGTATTGTTAGGTGTTGATCAAGTTCTATTAATCGTCCTTCTGACTAATGTCAGTTAACATGAGACGTATATCTTACGCTTTACTGCCAACTACTTCCAATACATAAACATCAAAAAATAGTGCGAAACTATGTTGAATAGTTGACACTAGTCAGTTGAATGTAAGTACATAGTTACTGGGAATTATCACAAAATAAATATCCATTTGATTAAGTGACAGCGTTCGGGTCTTAGTGTTAATAATGACATTGTTACAATGTAAAGAATAATAGGGAATCATAACTTGGGGAGATCTATATTTTCATTACCAGAACTTTATCAATTTATATTTACTAAAAACTTATTAAATAAAATATTTGCATTCCTTAAATCATCAGATCCCCAGGGATACTCTAATGACTATAATACTCATCTTCGTTTACAAATTATTCCCATTTCACCGTAAGCTTTGCAACCTCGTTGTTGTACACAAATACCCTAGATGTGCCATTACCGTATTGTATTTTTCTTTGCCAAATTGTCTGTGACGAGTTATGTATAAATGGCTATATGTTTATCATTTAAAAGGTTTTAGCCAATCGTTTCCTGTTCACATAATTCAGTCAAAATATACAGACGTTAAGTGATGTAACGTTATATCAAAACCCGACTAAACATATTCACTCCCATCTAATTTTGCCCTAACAAGGCCAATTCAAGCCTAATGTAAGATGTACATTCAGTTGATAAGTTCCATAAACACAATGAAATATACTTCCTAATAGTTATTACTACTTAAAAGCAATACAAATGATATAATATTCTTTTAAAATACAACTTACATTTTCCATTGTGGTGTATTGACCAATTCAGTAATCGACTCTGGTGAACAATACTTAATAGTAACCTTTAATAATTCTTCAAATTCGTTGGATACATTGAAAAAATTTGTTGAACTATTCCTTATTTTTATTATATTGTGTTGGTAATGATTACTGTCAACACAATCAATGTCATCATCTTCAATATTAAATGTACGACCTTGTAGTATACTTAAAATATGCTGTAACTGTGCACTGATTTCATGACAGGCATCTGATAACAGCATGCATTTGTTGACACGTGAATTAATTTGATCTATTATTAAATAAAGAGAATAACAATTAAATAGGATTATAATGAGAAATGAATCTAACGCTTTATATTACAAACCAACTTCAGTTAGATAACTACTGGGAATTGAGAAGCAATAGATAGCTGTTTCATTTTAGTGTTATAATATAGTCTAAGATTTACAAAAGGTTAATAAATAGTTAAATATCTCAGTCTCAGAAGGCGAAATTGGATGGCGTGAATCCTGACCTGATAGGGAACACTAGTTCCATCAAAATTACATCACATAGATGAATCTTAACTCTCACGAAACGTAGAATGAATAGGATTTCTTGTCGATTACAGAGACATAGAAACGAAGAGGAAGTGATAGAAGTTGGAGAGGTGGTTAAGTAGTTGAACGTCTTTACCTTCAACTAGGTATCAAGTTCAAACGCCCCTTCACAAATTTCAACATGATCAATTTAAATGTACTTGGAGCATGACAACTTCGTACGAGGTACAGTGATAATGAATAGTTCTTTAATACAATAGATTGAATAATCAGATAAAATCATTTATCAATTGGTCGATAAAGTTTACTAAAACATCCGACCTGTAATAACCATTTAAAATCTACAAACTACATATCTAGGGTTGAATCAAGTGCCAAAAACCCACAATATGTGTACTATTGTCGATTAGAAGGGGGAGGCGGAGATATAACTATAACTTTTCGTCTCATTGGTAATTTGGTAGATATATTAGGGAACAATATACATACACAGTTAAAAAGTAATTGTATTAACATCAATATTGTCCTTATAGTTTGGTTGTATAACTAGAGTCGGATTATAATATTTATTTAGTTATAATCAGAAAACAGTGGAAGATAAATATGTTACTCAGATTGAGTAACTTAGTTGTCAAGTTATCATTGACTTATTAGACGATATCATTAGCTGCGTCTCGTTTTGATGTAAGTGAAAGCTTCACGACCAAGTCATTCATATCAATGAACACAACACTTCTAAAATCTTTCACCTAAGATAAAAGTTTCCATCATCTCAAAATTCAATATTCCTTTTTTAGGAAAAAAAACATAGTGAGCAGTAAAATAAGACAAAGAAACAATTACTCACACATTAACAATACAACTGTTAAAGGTTCAATAGATTTGACTGATTTCATATATTGCATAAATGGATAGAGTTCATCTTGATGGCTTAATAATTCATCCAAGTGTAATAAAGTTGACGACTAAAACGAAATAAAAAAAATCGATCTCTCAATGATATCAATGTAACTTAATTTGTTAAGTATAGGTTTTCGTACTCGAGGTTTCAAAGAACACTATTTTTGTGAAGACTGATCATTCCTATGATAAATATGACAATAACATCACTTTACTTTATTTATCAAATAGAGATTCAAGCAATTAGCGTTATGTCGTATTTTAGTTGCGTAAATTCTAACGATACCAATATTTAGCTGTTTAAATAGAATGTGAAGCAGCAAAGATATTTAGCTTCAAACAGTACGTTGCAGATTTGAATCCTACTTAACCTAACTCTGGGCAATAGAGTAGTATTACTAGCTCTAAGACAGAGAGTGTGACTAAAAGCTAAGTATACTTCAAAAGGTGAGCTCTACTATTAAATCAGAGTAGGGAGAGTGAGGTTCAATCCTGTATTCTAATGGTTGGAAATTGATTTAGTTAACTACTAAGTCATTACTAATGAAAAGCAACATGATTACCATTATTACTCATGAGTCAATGAGATTAAAACAATGGCTTCTGTAGGACAGGCTACCAACTTATCTTTCATTTAAAAATCTAATTCATGATGTAGTGAAATAATATTCTTGTGATGCCTGGTGGTCAATTGTTCATCGGGAATTCTGTAAATAATATGAACAGTTTTTAATCTAATGTTTCGAACTCTACTAGATGGGACCTTCTCATTTGATAAGTACATTTGTTTTATCACTTGAATGGAAAAACATCCAGTCAGTTTCAAAAGACAAAAAACTACACATATGGGCATTTTGTCCCAAATTCCTAAGCCACATCAGTGTACAAACATGTAATTGAAAAGATGCATAATAGAACATTAGGATCAAACCATAGCTGTAGTATTGACCTAGTAGTCAGGCTTGCTTATAGTGATGACCTAACCGAGCTATATTGACTGGAATGCATGTTTCTCTAGGTCCTACCATGCAAAACAGGTCTGTTGGAGAGCGATAAGACTAAAAGCAGTAACTTAAGATCTGAGAATGAAGTCGTACTTCTGACTGCACAGGGGTGTGACAGCAGTAAGGTGTTTCCCTTGGATAACAAACATCTGCAGAATCCCACTCCATTGATGTATTAGGCGTCTCTGAAACGCATATACAGGACCCGAGTATAGTCACTTGATTTCATCTTGTCAAAAATAAAGACTAGGTTCGATTTACTATTTGTGTATCAGGAGACCCCACCGCTACTACCCGAGACCTCGCTGGTGTAGGTATACCACTAAGCTGAAAAGTCGAACAGGCTCTCCTTGACTAGATTCCAATTGGTAGACGTTTATGCGCTTTCCGAGTAAACGAGACAGCGGGAACTCGGAAAAATAGGGATACATGCCGTTGCCTCGTCGTTGTTTCTTCCTACATTTCCGTCGACTGTAGCTCGGATGAAGTAAAATATGGATTTTATAGAAAGCTCTCCAACTTTCGAAAAACCAAGCGCTCTAGTAATTGTGACAGGTAATTTTAATCCCCAAATAGATAGACTAAACGAAACCGAGTGGCACTCAGGTGGATTATATGGTGCTGAGACTTAACAAACAGATAATGGAGACCGTCTCATGCAATTCGTTTACATAACTGTCTATTTCTTATAAGCATAAGAAAAGATATTAGTTGACACGGCGACTTTCACAATCGACTCAACGCTGGACTCAAATAGACCAGTCATTTTGGAGCACATGTTTAGACTCAGATCATACCTTAGTAAGAGCGCCTATTAGTTTACATCTCGGTGAACGTAAAACAGCTACGGCAAGGGATCCCCTCAGAGTTCAACTAATTTATAAAAAAGCCAAAAACACATCAATTGTAAAATGACTGAGTGTGTAAACATGAGGTTACGAAAAACGTACCATAAAAAATGGCAAATTGGTTAGTGAGCCTGTATCGACTAGTGTTCAGGATATGAGTTACGTAAACCGAACATAACCACAGTATGCGATGTTTGCTACAATACGAGTGGGTCAGAAGAGAATTAGAGGAAGTCGAATCAAAATATGGTAGCAGTTTGTGAAATCACTGACTGTTGGTTTGAGTAAGGTTGATAGATGCATAATACTTTATTACTGGAGTTGCATATGTATGTAGGTATAACATAAAATCAAACATATGTGTGCATCAGTCTAAGTAGCCATATCTCAGCAGGAGTAGTAGTTAATCCAATAATAATTAATTAATTAATTAATAAGCAGATATATAATAGAATATGGTTCAGGGATAAAAGTCAGTCCATTGAGATATTTTACGCCTATCAATATGGTTTAGAAAAAACATATAACGATTTCATAAACTAATGCCACGTTTTAGTTTCGCCACCACTAGAGTTCTTCTAAATTACTCGTATTCTAGCCAGCATCGCTATCGTTTGTAGTGTGATGCACATATCCAAGAGGAAACAAATTTCAAGTAAACACAAATAACTACAGAAATACCAATGAAAACGAGAATCTTGACAACACACTTTTTTAGATAACCATTTCTCCCAGTCGTGAATATATGCCTCAAGAAGTGGGACATGTACGCAGTTCTTTTCGTCCAATACTTCTGAACTCTAAAATAAATCAAAAATCATTATTTTTCCTACATTTCTCAGATTGAAAATATTTTGTTAAAAATCTAAACTAAACATGCAATTAACATAACTAATTAAAAACAAATTAGTACATGACACAATGAAAACCACACCTAGTGCTTTTAGACAAAAGAATCTTGATAGATAGGACTAAATATACAAGTCGATGCACTCTACAAATAAACTACACGTCTCATACATTCTCCCACTACAAAGATGAATGTCACTACTCGGCACCCTAAACAGAAGACGATGAACAGTAGTGGTTGGATATTCCTGAGAGTATTCAGAGTTTCTTCATGTTGTTGCCATTAAGACTATTTTGTAAATCATAATAAGTGAAAGGCCCTGGTTCCTATTATACTAGTTAGTAGGGCAGGGTTAAAAGAAGAAACTTAGTGTCCGAAAGTCCAACACCTAAATCACTAAGCAATAAATAGACTTATTTGAGATTGAATAGGTGGGTGGTATAATTAGTTTTCATTCATAAAGTGTAACTAGCAAAAATAAATAGACAAATCTGAACTTCGTAATTATCATGAATCTGAATTCAAATACCATACGATATTAGTGTTTTAATGATATATTGTTAAGAATATGAGATGGTGGATGGCACTATTGAACTATTTGTCAATTTAATTCATTAAGCGAACAGCTGATTCCAGCCTGTCTTAGTAACCCTATTCAAACGCATGATGAATCACCTGAAGTAACAAGAATTAAATACGTATACATGCCATTAACACTGTTATAAACAGTTAGGAGTAGAAAAATCAAACATACAAAAAGAAATGAAAAATATGTAAATTTCAGTACTTTATTCACTCAATTGTGATAAGCTACACGTTTGTCTATGTGTTCATTAACAAATTAAAGCTCATGTAGATCGGATACAACGACATACAACTTGTGAAAAAGACTTTTTAATAACATTCTAAACCTTAACATTATGAATTTCCGAAAAAAGTGAATAGAAACATTAAGGTAACAGTATAAATTAAACTCAGCTTAACTTTAAAACCTATTTAACAACGAAAATTAAAGATTATCTACATGGTTACAAAACATTCTAAAATTAAAGGAACTTCCAGAAAGTATATCAACTGAGTATAACTTATCAAATCGACCTTTACAATTTATTAAAGACGTTGATTAAACAAATATATTTTATGCATTTAATTAACCTCTGTAACATGTTTCTGTTATTTATGCCACTGATAATTTGTAACTCAAATCTTTTTAAACTCTTGATAATTCTTCAAGCTAGTTATAAGAAACAAGGAAAATGCTGAAAAGACTTTGACTTATGAATGATCTATAAAAACCTACAGAAAATCAAAGCTTAGTGGTAAAAGCGGTGGCGTTTGGCATGAAATGAACTGAGTTCGAGTCCCGGTGTTAACATCAACACTAGGATGCAGGTACATCCAGTTGACGATTCTCAAACAGAACGAAACGCACGTCATCGATTCCACTTGGTAGTTACAATCTAACTCAAACAAACGATGTAGCATATTTGCACTATCTTGATTTTACAATTATTGAACTAGTTATCAAGTTTTATAAGGTTTTTCAAAAGCTTCTACTATCACAAAATTATACGTATACTTTCTATGAATACAGTTGTTATACGTAGATAAATAGGTCCTCGTATTTAGGTTTCTTCAATACTCTTATGGCTTTTAGTTTCTGTCGGATTCAAAAGTAGAAACTGTTGTGGAGTCTAGGAAACAGCTTAGGAAGTCAGTGTTTCAATGTTCAAGGAGTACTGCAAAATGAAACTGTTTACAGTTATTTGAAAATTGAAGATAAATATTATGTTTTTAAATATTGTGTTTATCACAGATCAATATCGATCGGGTACCAGTGGAAACTAAAAACTGGCACCGGATAGTTTTTCGTCCTATTAGTAACAGTGTGCAACCACAACTTTAGGACCTTCAGATCCAAACTGACGTCAATTGTTAAGATTCCACATTTGAATCACTTTACGAATTAGCTTCCACGATCATCCAATTATACTAGAGATAGGTGTATTGCACCTGGATAGTCCAGGCTTCACCGGTTACGACTTTCACTAAAAATTCGAGTAGGTCATTAGTGCTTCCCGGATTTTAGTTGTACTCAACTGATACCAATATATGACGAATACAAAATAAATTAAAGACGTTCTCCATAAAACCACTTTAACTAAAAAATAACATGAGACAAAAGTAAACTAGTCTTTATTAAAATAAACTTAAGAATATACAAATACTTACTGTACACTCGGAAAAAGAGAGAAGAATCAAGTGATTGACGAAATCCTTTACGTGTTTACCCAAATGAATTGAAGTGCAAAGAGAACATAGAGAGAATAAATCAATAAATCAATAAATTATCCTTAGTGCGATTAATACTGCATAAAACTACAACGAACAATAAGGCTGAGGTTATAATTAGTCACTCATTGAAATCCGGAAAGCATTGGATAGTTGTTTCTTCATCCCAGTAATGCAACTCTAAAGCAGTATCTATATATGACCCGAGCAAACATCTAAACCATGAAAATTTCAGGCTTCGCATCAAAAACTTAGTCCGGAGTTGCCATCCGGTGATTTATATTTAATTTCAATTAAGTGTACACTAACTGTATCGAGTGTGTGGCATGTTATAACCAATGGCAATGGATGGGGTCATGTGAAGTTAAAAATGTAAACCAAGGATGTAGACTTAATGGTTTGGAGTCTTAATGCTCACTATAAAACACAAGGCTTTTGGATTTGACTTCTGGTGAAGTGGATGCATACTGACAGGAAATGGTATTTCGGTTTTAAATGGTTGTTTAACTAATGTGAGTCATTGATATGAAACTTAAAAATGAAAGAATTTCTAGCAAACAGTTTAACATAAAAAGAAATAGATTGACAATTATATCCCAAACTGCCAATCGGTAAGGTTATGGCATTAGACAACAGTCATAACTAACACAATCACTAGACCAGAGATGAGCCTTACTTCTATGCGGAATATTTCTCACATGTCTTTCTATGAACTATGTATATGAGTTGTATTTGTTAGAATTGGATGAATGTGGGATATAGAAAACGACTATCCGCGGCATCAGTATGGTACACACAATACACTATAGTCTTCTAATCGGATAAATATAAACGGCTGTTCTTAAGAAACAAATCGACTAGAGCTGTCTATACTGATGGATAATGGCACAGTGAAGCCACCTAAAACTGATTCCGATGACAAAAGGTCTTGGAAATGTTCTTCGGATCAACAAATGGAAGATGAATTTGTAGCACTTCACTGCGAGATTGACAACCAAATCTATCTGCTGTCCGGTCTACATCAGTGTTCAAATATTAAGGGTTAGTTCAAAAGGCACAAGCGTCTTCTGAAAGGCTGAATCAGTTTGCATATTTTATGATAGCATCTAGAAGATCAGTCATTTATTAATTCAAGACCGTTTAGACATGACAGAATTTTCACAACAAACGAGCTGTCGAGTTGAAAAATAAAAGTATGCATGAAAGGAACAGAAATTTGGAATGATGTAAAATAAATCTGCTTGTATCAATGATGATAGTGCAAACCGTTTGCATAAATAGTAAGGTGGAGTGAGAAAACTTTCATCAAAAGTAATAATGATAATTTTGAGTGGGTGGGATACTGATCAGCAATTCAAACTGAAGCAGCATATTTTCCTAGGAACCACTTTCCTTAGCCATTGGTCTAAAGAAACGATGTTACGAGGAGCAATCAAATAGCTAACGGTGATTGAAATATATCCGTTCGTCATTCGTCCCCACTAGATCCTGGATTCAATACGTATTACTGTTTTGGAATTAAAATTTTCTAACATCTTTAAGTAAACCTCCGTGACTACTAACTCGGTTTGAGTGCAGGACATTTACTTTTCATCCTCTCACTTTTGTAAAAACTGATCCCCTTAAGTGAAGGGAGTGAATAGAACCTCTTCATCAGAATTCATAAAGGCATGACCATATGAAAGGATTCCGAGAGAGTGAACAGAGTTATCTAACATTTCATGTGGGTAAATAATTTACAATATGATTATTACCAGTGTTATCTCAGTCAAATGTCTTCTAATAACAGAACGCGTAACTCTTTAACATATTTATTTATAAAGTTAGACACTAATTATATCATCTAAAACCTATTTGGCGAAAATATAAAAATCTAGCCCATGAAGAAATTATCAGTCTGTTTCCTATAAAGCTAATAATGACTATTGATTTCTTGGATCTCTGTCAGTATTTTGGTTGTAATGAAAGTAATACATACTGAAACTAGGAATCGTCAGTTGGAAACATTCAGCTGGAAAGAAATTGAAATGATTCAATCATCCCTTGATTTCATTCAAAAAGAACTAATAATCAATCCAACCGAATCTATTTCAGAATAACCAAGTATTGATCTTTGTAGTCAGCTGTCGGATACTTTGTCATTGTGTGGCACAAATAAGAATGGACGATAATTGAAGCAGGATTATAACTAAGGAACTCATTAGTTAGAAATTGTGTACTTCACTTGATAAAAAACAGGTTACAACAGAATTGCACATACCAGCGTAGACAATATTGAATGTCATCTTCAACTATGGTTTATTTAAAAAGTAATACAAGTGAATCAACCTTTACAAAATCATAGAAAGATGGGTGAAAATACTGTTAAGGATGCGGAGTGATTGATTGTACACTTGACTACTTGCTAACAGACAGACAGATACAACGCAGAACTTCGTACGTACGTACATCAGTTCAGGTCGCCATACCACATCAGCACAGAGACGCAACTGTCAGTTCAAATCCAAGAGTGATAACGATAATAGAAGTATTAGCAGTAATGCAGAAAATTAGGGAGCAAAGATATGATTCGAAAAGTATAATTCAGTGAGATAAATTTGAAAGGAGAAAGATAGAGAATTCAGAAGGTTAGATTTTGAGAGAAAACAAAGAGTGGATGCACCTGCGCCATTGCGAACGATTCTGAGCCATGTCGTTCAAGGTCTCTAACCATTGGTGACTTTCGTCTCGCGGACCCCAACCACGCAGCCTACATCGACCAACATGACTTAGTCCATTTGTCAGTGACTTCATCGACTTCTGCCATGTTTTGGTTTGGCCGCCTCTGGCTTTTTTCCAACCTATTCCTACACCGCAAAACATAGCTCGTTGAGGCAGTCGGTAGTTAGACATGCGTAACACATGTCCCAACCACCTCAATTGATGAAGTTTCAATACCTCATCTATTGATTTGCCCTCCGTTACCAGAACCCGTTTCCTAACGACAGCATTGCTCACTCGGTTGTCCCACGATACTCGAGCAATGCTTCGGAGACACCTATGATCGAAGACCAGTAACCTACGAATGTCCTCTACTCTTAACGGATATGTTTCGCTACCGTATAGTAGGACAGAGCGAACTACTGCACGGTACACTCGTCCTTTGGTTAGCAAGCGGATATCTCGCCTGCGCCATAAGTGACGCAACTTGGCAAAAGCCAATCGAGCTTTCTGTATCCGTGCTGAGATTTCGTCAGTCACCAGGCCATCAGCACTGATGAGACTCCCCACATACGTGAAGCGGTCTACACGCTCGACTACTTCACTCCCTATCACTAGTTCAGGTGCCGATGCAACCCAATCCTGGAGCAACATTTTGCATTTCGAGGGGGAAAACCGCATCCCGAACATGCTTGCATTGTTGCTCAGGGTAGTCAGAAGACTCTGCATTTTGTCGGCGTCTTCACCAAATAGGACTATGTCATCAGCATACTCTAAGTCAGTAAGCGAGGCTCCTGGTAGTAAGTCAACTCCTGAAAAGTCAGACGAAGACATGGTTATATCTAGGAGCATGTCTATGACAAAATTAAACAAGAGTAGGGAAAGTGGACATCCTTGACGGACACCACCAGATTCTACCTAAGATTTCAGTCAATCTAGCTGCTAAAACTGGACCACCATCCTTAAACATTTCAGAGGTAAGCCTATCAGGACCTGCTGCTCTACCTTGCTTTAGATTTCCTATAGCCTTCTCAACTTAATAAAGACTAGGAGGAGTTAAGTCGATTTGCCATTCAGGATGACTGGGGATCGTGGGCAACCGAAGTGTGGCTGAAGGCCAGTTGAACTGATCCCTAAAATGTTCCGCCCATCGGTCCAATCTCCTGGACTGAGAATGAATTGTAATCCCATCCCTTTCCGAGATAGTCTCACTCACATTCGGATCCCTAATACCAGTTTCCTTAATAAGTCGAAAAAGTTGCCTACTGTTGCCTATCGCCGCTGCCTTTTCCATCGTTTTTGCTTTCGCCACCCACCACTGTTCACGGTCGTTGCGTAGGCTTTTTATCAGCCTGCGCTTAAGCTCACTTCGCTCTTTATCATGTTCAGAGCCAGGTGGGATGAGTTTAAGAGCATCCATCAGTTCGGCGGATGCTACTGAAATCCACGGCTTCATCCTAGCCTTATGATTTACCTTACTAGCAGATATCATTGCTGTTTCCACAGCCTTTTTGATATCATTCCAACCTGCTTCCGGATGGCAATCGCTTACACGGTCGCCTAACTGTTTTTCTAGTTGTTCCTTAAATATATTCTTAGCTTTATTATCATTAAGTAAATCCCTAAGAGGCTTCATTGCAATGTTTTTCCTACGTCCAGTAAGCCTCAAACAAATACGCGCTCGCACTAGAGCATGGTCTGAATCTAAACATGTGCCCCAGAACGAGCGACAGTCCTCTATCGAACCCCTCCATCGGTGGCTGATGGCGATGTGATCTAGTTGGGTCCAACGTTGAGACGATTTTGGGGGTCGCCAGGTCAAAAGATGCTTTTCCTTATGCCTAAAGTTAGTATTCGCGAGAAACAGGCGGTTATCTGAGCATAGTTGCAACAGACGATCGCCATTATCTGTTCTTTGAGCCGTGACACCATAACATCCACCCAAGTGTCTCTCATTTTCACTTAGTCTACCTACTTGAGCATTAAGGTCACCAGCCATTATAACTATATCAGAGCGCCTAGCTTTTTGGAGGAGGTCCGTAAGCTTGCTGTAAAACTCATCTTTCACCTTGTCTGAACTGCAGTCAGTGGGGGCATAGGCAGATACGACAAAGAGGCAACGACGAGTGTCCCTATCTTTCCGAGTCCTAACTGTCCCGTTCAGTCGGATAGCGCACAAGCGACTATCTACAGGGATCCAGTCTAGGAGAGCTAGTTCTGCCCTACTACTCAATGCTATACCTACACCAGCGAGACCCCGGGAAGCAGCATCCGGGCTACCGGATACACGAAGAGTAAATCGGGCTGCTTCTTTGTTTTGATACGGTGAGATCAGGTTAATGATTTTACTAGGATCCTGTATGCGCGTTTCCGAGACGCAGCATACATCGATTGAGTGAGATTCTAAAGTCTTAGCTAAGGAAGCCTGTTGCCATATTTGACTTAATGTCCGTACATTAAAAGCTCCAACATATAGTCTAGAACGGGGTTTCAAGAGACCAGGAATGATTTTTCGTGAGCTCGCATCGTTTGCATTAGTGGTGCAGTGAGATGAAGGAATGTGAGTAGAGTTAGTCGTAGAGATAAGAGAGATATTATGGGGTGTAGAAAGGATTTGATTTTGACCAATTTGGACTCTCGTGCTTTTGCGGGTATGAGGGCAGTTGTCACTTCCCGGCTGCCCACACCATGGAAGGGTGTTTGTTGAGGAACCTGAAAAAGAAGGCAGATTAGTGTCGGTCTCAGAGACCTGAGAGCGTGACCGCAGAGCCCAAGGGACAACTGCTTGAGGCCTGTCACGCACGGCCTTTTTATGAAAAGTTTTTTGAGTATTAGCTCCGCACTTAAAAGCCCTTAGTGGGCACCCATACCGCCGGAGACGGAAATCCGTGAGGTAGGGTGAGGTGTGACATTTTTAGGGCCGACCTTTTCTAACCCCTCCTTCCTTATGAGAAGGCAGCATCGCTGCAGATGCTGGTTGTCCGAGGGAAACACCTTACTGCTGTCACACCCCTCTGCAGTCAGCAGTACGACTTCGCCCTCAGACCTTGAGTAGCTGCTTTTAGTCTCATCGTTCTCCAATCGACCTACCTAGCATGGTAGAACCTACAGGAACATATGTTCCAGCCAGTATAGCTCGGTTGGGTCATCACGATAGGCAAGCCCGACCACCACGACAAGGTAGCAGCTACGGTCGGGACTTGCTAACGCGATCCAGTAGTAAATAAACTATGCAAAAGCAACGAAAGACTGACCCCTGAGGAGCAGGCTAATGGAGAAGGGTGTCTGAAGAGTTTATAAATATTCTAATAGTTCTGCACACAAGCGTCTCAGGCAAAGTGATGCCTTCAATTAGTTTTTTTTGACTCTAGCATTCCTGTCCATTTCTGTTCACTAAGTGAATGAGTATTTCGCAGTGAAGTGTATTCATGTTGAAGAATCTTATTCCATATGTCCTATGTTATTCACAACTATTTGTTACAAACATTGACTCATAAAGAATAGGCTGGTTTTCTACGAAGTTGTAGATGTATGGGTCGCATTTCCACCTTCCATCAAGCATTGTAGCAATGTCACACTTATTGCCTAGCCAGCGATCTTTGTTAAGTGACCTTCTATTGATACGTTGAACAGGTATACAGTGTTGTATAAGTGTATTAGAAAAGTTTTTTAACATTTTAAAAGCTCTGGATACAATCGCCTCGGCCAAAGTGACGTTATGCATTCACTGTCCCCATTGTTTCATCTTAGCAATGGAGTTAGACTAATTTTATTTCTCCCATTTTACTATCAACAAAATTCTAAAAACAGCCCTGAAAAAATTATGTAGTGATAGTGATGTAGAGCTATTAAATGGAGAAAAACTTTTCCATAATGAGTAGAATGACACTGTCTTACTGTGGGATAATACATAAGCCACCTAAAACCTCACCTAATTAGTCAGTCGGAGATTGGAATACGTGATTATGAAAAACATTCGGCACCTTCAAAATGTAAAATGTTTCTACAGAATTGCCACGAATCTATGCTTGCTCTCGCTTTGTGTGATTAATATTTAGAAGTAATCAAAAACACTTTGTATTTGGGTAGTAGTGTGAGTGGTGACGGCGTAACAGGTGAGATCAATCTACGCAAACTGAAAGTTATACTGCCTTAGGCCTATCTGGATCTTCTTTGGTGATGTCGTAATGTGATTTGGTTGTAAAAGGTTGGGATTCGAATGCGTCGATGAGAGGAATTCTACTGTCGTTGTGAAATCTTGCCTCGTTGAGATAATGATGCATGCCGACTCTCTTTGTTCGACCACTATTCTATGGGAAGGGTGGTCGATATCCACTGGAAACATCATAGTAAAGATACTGAGGTTCAATAGTGTGTATTCCGGCTAACAACGATGACAATTGATGTCACCATTTTCACACACTAGTCTCCTTGGTCATACTTTACAGCTATCGTTCCAGGGATTTTCATATCGTGTCGAGGCTTGGACTGAGTAAAAAAAGCAGAGAGATAGTTGGTTTACGACGTGGAGCTATGATATAAAAGGAAGTCGTATATATATCATATGTTGGATTACCAAAATTTATCGATTGAGTCCCTGCAGGAGATGTGACTAAGTGGTATGAGACTTTACTCGATATGAATGTTGTAATTTTTTTCAAAATCTTCATTAATATGAAATGATCTACTTTAATTGCTCGCTTCTCTCTATTATTTCCTCGTTATATCATGCTCCTGTGTGATGAACACACATTTTGCTGCTTAATTGCACCGAGATTGTGTGTTTAAATAAATGGAAATTATAAGGCCCAACTATACAAAAAATAAAACATTTGACTTACAGAATTAGCCAAAGTGTCCATGGCAGGTAGTAAAACACAAGTAGATAGTATTTCTATCAAAAAACTAGAAAGTGAACTGAAAAAAGAAGTATACAAACATTTTACAAAATAAAAAATCCTGAAATCGAATAAATTCATGACGAGAAATTCAATATATTACTTTTATTACTATTATTGACATCAATAACTATTCACTGGTTGATGAGTCTATAAATCACGATACCCTACCCCTAATAATACACTAATATGACTTAGAGATTAAGGTGTTTGAATTTAAATCACTAAGTAGTAGATTTGAATCGTGTTCTACCTACACTAGTTGGAGGGTAATATCACTAACCATTATACAAAAAAATGAGATTCGAAGTACGTGAATATGTGCCGGAAAAGTAAAGTTTACTGACTATCAGATAATCCACTGATGGCTCGGACAGGAGTAATTACGAAGAAAGCGTAGATGGTACGGTGTGAAGTAGTAAAAAGTAATCACCATTATATTTATTTTGGAAATTTTATTGCGTCCGATGGGTTGATGATAAGCTGAGTCTGGTTATGAAATCAGAAAGCTCGCTCTGCTTATGTCAGCTTACTTCCCATATGGTGTAGGCAGAAAGTTCATCTGTTAATCAACAGACAAGTATATTGAGTAGCACTTCATTATGCTTTACTACATAGATGCAAAATGTGACCTTAGAAAGTAAAGACATTCGAAGATCACTGATATTGGATCAGAAATGTTTTTGAAAATTTGTTCGTATTTGCTAAGTAAAGAATGGCGAGGTTAGAGGCAGGGTTTTGAAGAAAAATGACAAGTTAGTTGATCAAGTTGTGAAATTTTACTGAGATTGGGACACATACGTCTAACCACTCCCTACCTCAACGAAGAATAACGAATCGCGTAAAGGAAGAATGCAAAAAAATCAAGGGTGTCCAAACTAAGGATGTGATATCAATTTATGAAGTCGTTGGTTGCTGGTCTCAGCCGTGTTAGTAGGTGCAGACTATCTGGTTAGGTTGTAGTAACCAAGGTTTAGAAAAGTCGAATGACGTAGCTCCGATTCAGTAGTAATGAGTTAGATGAATACGTTCTTTGTGTTCCCTTAGATTTTGAGCTAAACATTCCTTTACGCCTTTCTTTTTACAATTCAATCCTTCCATCCACAATCATGTTTTATACATCTAGTCTATTTTATGAACACTGATATTACTCCTATTACTTTGGTCATCTTGTTGTGTTAAAGTGGTGAGGTGATTAGGACACATGTCCCAAATTCTACATTGTCAATGACTGGTTAATTAAACCAAGACGTGGCATTAAGTAATGATATTGTGCATCATCGAAATGAACCTTGACGTGAAATATAGACTATCTGATTGTGATCTGAGCTTGATAGTTAGAAAGCTTAGATAAGATGGTTCAACATCTGTAGAAATGGGAAAAAATACATCCATTCCTTACTTTATTATAAGTACTGCGTTTGAAAACTATTTTATACTTATCATTTCTAAATTTTGCTAGTATCTTTGCGTTTCTATGTCTATTACAATTACTTGAAGTCGTTTAATTTTCATTTTGTTAATTTCATCTTACTGTACAAATAACAAACGTCAAAACTTGAGCCAACTTAATATTATCAGTATTTTTAATGTTGCTTATGGATAGCATCTAAAATAATCAAAGTAAACTATTAGCATCAGTTAGCCATAAACAAGATAGAAAATGTCACGAATGTCAACTGTTCGTAATTGCTTCATTGCATACTAATGCGATGAGAAAGACAGTATGAGATTTAATAAGTTCACTGTTCTACATTTGTATATTAAGATCTTAAAAACATTCTTGAAAAATGCTCACTAAGAATCCTCGTTCATTTCGTAATATGAGCCTAAGTTTTGATTGTTCTGTGATTATAGTACACTATGAAAAACTTGCAACTAATGTTTAAAATCTTTTATTTACACATCTTATAGCTGCATGATATCGGTCATCTGATTATTTTAAATAAGAGAAGGCCATTATCAAATATATGTACTAACACTTTCATTCGTAATCATTGAACGCACAAAATGAACAGCCGTTTTAATAATAATGTTCGGATGAGTCTATTTGATATGCCGGGCACCTAAAAAAGACTGATTATCTTCGAGAGCTATTTATCTGTACACTATTGCATTATTTTTGGTTGTATACGAAGTAAACATTCTACTTCTATTATTATTCAGTTCCCCTTACCCTATTCTCCTATCTGACTAATTGACTGTGAGTATGTCGTTTCTCATTGACGAATTATGGTTAATCAATTGTGTATATGTACTTCAGTTCACATTTACTATTGCTCTTGTTTTGTATAAATGTTAGTTTCCTGATTGGTTGACTGTGCTGTAAGGCTTTATGTATACATAAAATAATGCGTGAAATATAATATGAATCTGTCCAGTTGATCTATCGTCTTGTGTTCCATCTCCGGCTTGGCATTAAGTGGGCATAGGGCAGACGCGAAGTGATCGACTGGACACCTCATTAGAGTGTTGATATGTCAACTATTTTTGGCATCATAACACTATCTAACATTTGAAAAGGTGGGTTATTGGTCAAATTGTACGATTTTCAGTCATTAAGTTACAAGTTAAAGTCTCGCTCCACCCAATTCTATTTGAACAACCGAGTATCACTAAGCCTCATAACGTGGAATCCAAAGTTAGGTACACAAATCTGTACTGATGTGTTAAGTTATTAATAAAATACTCACGGATTGCATCCCAGTTCCATCAACTTCTGAAAAAATAACGCGCCAGTTGAAGCACTCTTCGAAACAACAGGTGATTTACGGTCACGTTCCAAACTACCATACACATGTCCAGGGGAATTGTGAGTAATACGATTATGTCGAAGGCGATGACTAAGGTCAACAGAAGGTTCTTTTGATTTGTAGATTTCTGGTGTCGGAAGACTAGGCGGCATACCCAAGAACGGTAATAACCGATTGACTAAAGCACGTAAATACATTACTTCAGCTTGTCTGGAGTATAGAGCTGCATGCAATCGATCACCAAAAGCACACAGAACAGCCTCTTCAGAAAAGGATTTCAAAGGACTTGAAAGGTAATAAAAGTAAACGGATATTTAAAAAATGAATACCTTTTCTGAAAATGATTTCCCTGTAACGTAGCATAGGATTCATCATATCTGTCACCAACTCGGGTAGCATCTGATTTATCTATGAAAGAAACAGGTAAAACAATTCCACAGTACTTAATTTGATAACAAGAATAAATTAAATAATATAGACCATTTAATGATGGAAAATGTATATGCAGTTTCTAGCCAAGTAAAAGAAGAAAGTTGTTAATTAGTAGTTTAATCGTCCGACTCATAATGATTTCATCTGTAAGCTTATAAAGTGTTTCACTTCCTTCATATCCTATCATCAGGCAACTACTTCGCATCATAATAATAAATATTAGTCTAAAGCCGAAACTTAATGAGAATATTTGGTTTGTGAACCACAACTTATTCCATCTTATGAGACGTTCAGGATAACTTTAATCGAGAAAAAAACTACGAAACCTGGACACATTTTCAACGTTAACTTAAACAATTTAAATAAAGTCACAATCATCAGGTATAATCTAGCAACTGTTTAGCTTGATTTAATGAACAGATAGAGGAATATGACCGCAAATGTCATGATCTAAAGATCCGATAAACGTGCAGTATTTGTTTGCATTATGAATGCCTGAACACAAAACCTGGGATATATTTCGCACGTTGATATTCAAGCATGATTTTGTGCTCCATCCCACTACAATTAGCCACTATCTAACTAACAAAGTACAGATTTTATGACACTGAGTAATGCTTGAAGTATGACAGCTATTCACACATGGTAACTCAAATCAAAGTGGGCGAAGTGGGGTTCAAATTAACCGATTCTCAACCGTGTAACCCAAAGTTTCCAATCACTAGTTACTACAACTGCGTGGACTCTGTATCAACATAGCTCAGATCAGAAACCAGTGGCTTCATGGACTGACGACAAATTTTCGTCTAGCCATCCCTGGTTTTCTTCCCTCCTTCCCTAACACTGGTTAACATTAGGCATTGAGGTGTGTTGGTCGGACAAACGTAATACATGTCCAAGTTGGATCAGTTGATGAGGATTCACATCCTCAGAAGCGCAATATGCTCGTCCTTCCATTGACCCAGTAAGCTAAAGAGCATAAACTCCAAAACACCATAAACAAGGGAGAGTTTAAACCCGACACTTATATTTATCAGTTAAATAAATCTTTGAAGTGATATTCGTATACTTTCTATAGAACCTTTGCCATAATAAGCCGACAAAAATTTATAGCATGGGAAATGTTACTAATTATCTAGAAAGACTAGTGAATACATTTACTTAATAACCATTTACTTTTAGTTCCTACATTTAAATGAAGGTGACGTAAATTAATCGCAAATGGTAGGATATCACAACTTATTTTCATATTGGGAACAATAAAACTGATACTCGACTGGGATATGACACGCTTAGTCTACGACATGTAACAAACGATTTAATTTCACTGCAAACTAAAAATTTTAGTAGTGATTAATTGTAAAATGTTAAAAACATAAGCACAACGCCACAGATGTATATCTACATTTACATACTTTCCAGGAAGAAAGAAGGTTGCAATCAATACGTCGAACAAATAAACAAAATAATAAAAAATCATAGAGAGCTTGAACAACTGATTTGACGTAAATATTCAATTCAACTAAAAATGTATGTATTTAGCTGCTCAAAAAACTTTTTAAGAGTGAGGAAACTGAGTAAGATGAAAGTTCAGACAAGATGATTGGAGGGTGTTCGAAATAAACAGCAAACTCACTTCTAATTAACGGAAAGTTTAAATGCATTTCAAATAATCAAAAAGCATTGGAAGAAATCAACGAAACACCATCTTACTCTGGTTATTAAGGCAAGGACTGCGATCATTGAAAACAATGAAAAATATTATGCATACACCAAAACAATACACAATAATGACATAATAGTGCTGAAAAATGTTCAGATCAACTGCTGCCAAAACTTTTTTACTGTTTGACCACTTACTCCTCATTCAATAAGGATCTGCCAGTTACGTGCAACATAAAATCTGGAACATACGTGCATCGGTTCAAATTATCACACTTCGCTAGTACAAAAGGATGAATACTAAATTGATAGAAATAGTAGTAAAATCAATAGTGGTAAAAAAAATAATACGAAGGAGTAGTTAATTGGAAGCGACCTCTGTACTCAACATATAATGGATCATATTTTGACTGTATGTATGGAATTGATACAGTATGTACAGAGACAATTTTTGTTCATCGGATTAAACATTGGTAACGAACCTGTACGGAACAATCTATACACCTAAACTCAGTTCACAATAACTTATGCTGGATATAAATAGATAATACAGTGATCAACCTAGTCAAACAAACCTAAATACATTCAGAAAACACATAAGAAAACTTGAAATCGCTAGTCTATAAATACAAAAAGTAATATAGCTAACCTGGACAGTTATATGATAAAATATTTAGAACATGGTCGAAAAAATGCGGTATGAATCGGTTAATAATAAATTCAGGAACCTCAACCTAGAAAGTAATAGTTTTAAACCAAAGGAACATACATCTTTGATTCTTTGTACGATTACAGCACAAGCATATTGTAAGAATAATTTCAACTGTATTATAAAGTCTGGGTTTGAAGTGAATGGTCTAAAAATTAGCAATGCTACTTTGATGTACATACTTGTACCAAAATTCAATGTACTCTTGAAATATTGATTCAAATATCTATATAATAAGATTAAAAAATTGACAGTACCGATTGCAAGGCTGCATTGGATTTACATCCTAACGTGACCTTCGTGTGATCAAAATAAACATCTGTAGGCCTAGGAAACCCAAATAAAAATTATGCATAACTTACTGGTGAAGATGATTTCGTGGCCTCAAATAATCATTGCTGAAGGTATGCGTTTTTATGGTAGGTAGTGCTCTTCTATTCACAGTACATTTGCTAGAGATGAGCATTATACAATTTGAAACGTATTTATTACCTTATTATCACGCAGAAGATATAGCCCATGAGCGTGAATGATAATGTGATACAAATAAATACTATCATTACTTAAGATAATGCCATGGTACTCAAGAGTATATCTAACACAAACGAAACATTCCACAGTGGTTTAAGGTCCGTCCACTTTCAAACAAATATGTAATTGTTAGACTATAGAAGAAATCGTATTAAAAGACTTCCGATTTAACGATATTACAAACAGTCTGGAAACTTAGCAAGATTCAAAGAACTTGCTAGAAGGGGCGTGGTTAGCAGTGAAGTGAAATCACTGTGGCCGTATTGTGGAATTTAATAGCTACATATAAAACGTTGTGAAACTATATTTTGCTGTAATATTAAAAGGTTAGCTTAGCCTTTTAATAGAGACATACACATCCAAGGTTACGAACAAATTCCTATTTGTCTCTTAATCCTGGATACAATGTTCAATATATTCACCGATACTTAATATATCAGAAATCTATATGACGAACAATTTAAAACCAATTAATAACTTCATGCTCGTATCTTTAGTGTTGTGGTTTTAGGTTCTAGTCTTCAGCTTTTTACGGTAGCTGGCTGGCTACTCGAACGCTCTTGACCTCTAGCTGTTTTTTTATTTTTTATTTTTTTATGCTTCCAAATTTTCTCCCTGTTTTCCTATTTTTTGCCCGCTTATTCTAATATTTTTTCTTTTCGCTTTCATTTTTTCATTTCGAAACCCTTGTAATGCACTAGTCTGTTACCATTCATTTATTCTTAGGTAGTGTTGAAGTAAATAATCCCCAAAATAAATAGTTGCATGGGCTCTTGACATTGATGCTGACCATGTTTGTTTTAGCGGACACAACTAGTTGAAGGCGCGCGGTCAAGCATCACCACCAGATCACTACTCGAACCACCGTGGGTAGCATCTCTCTCTAGTTTGCTAGCCTAGACGTCGCTATCTGACTGAAGCTCTGTTTATGATCAAATATAATTTCTCTTCCATCCTTTCGTGCCTTCTGATTTCTTCTCATTTGTAAGAGTGTGTCCAATCGATAGAAGTTGCTTTGGTTGTACGATAAGCGTAACTTGGTCATATACCCGGGTACACTTCAGTAGTCTGGTTCGTGAGTGAAGCTTTACAAAATATGGGAGAGTACACAGTGGTCAGTATACCTTTATTCGAACGTTCATTTGAGCCTTATGTTTAGTATATTGTAGTTATGTCTCCCCTAAATTGTCTATAGCTCACGGTAAACAGCCGTAGCTGTCGTAGCCGGTCGAAGTATTGTTTGTTCCAAAGCCCGGTTACGCATTTTGCTGATTGTCTCCAAACTCTCTCCAGAAGGTCGACATTTATTTTGAGGTTTGAGTGGGGTTGCAACAATGCTGTGGTTTTCTTAATTTTGTTTTATTCATGTCATAAATATTGCAAGGAACAATTCCGGTGTCAACATGTCCAGCTGCCTGTGGAATCGGTGCAACCTAGCGTATGCTTTCATGACATTCATATAATGGTTTTCCCTAGTCCCCAATCTATCGGTGAAGGTTAAGCCAAGGCCTTACTCCTTGGAGTTACTAGTTATCCATTGCCCATAAAGGCGACATGCCGTCTGAGTTCTATCTGAAGTGCGGTGGTAAATAACATCGCATTTTTGTATATTAAGAATCAGACTATTGTCGTCTCTCCACTTATCTATCCTAGCTAGGTCCTATTGTAATATCTTCGTGTCTAGTCCTCTCTCATTGTTTTACGTCACCTGTATATATAAAATGGACGAGTAGACAAGTAGTGTGGGGTCACTGATGAAAATTAGGAACGGCAGTGGTCCAAGAATCAAGTCTTGGGATATTTTAGACGTGGTCAGCCTCTAGTCTGAGTATACTCTGTTCACTTGAATACGAAAACTTTCTCACCTGCAGGTAATTATGTAGCCAGGAGATCAACGGTTCTGTGAATCCCATTTCTACTGCCTTATAAATAAGCAGGCTATAAGGTACAGTGTCAAAGACCATTGCAAAGTTTGGGAATATTGAGTGAGCCTGAGTGTTGGTGTCTCATCAGGCTGCCTTGGCAACCTAAGCCAGAATGACGTTTGTGTTGCAGGACCTGTCTTGCCGGAAACGGTGTTGTGCTTCAAAATACAGGTCGTGATTGTCAAGGAACTCTAGCACTTGAGCATCCACAATACTCTCTAAAACATTTGATAGTATTCAGAGCACTGCCATCGGGGTCCATTCTGTCCCCTTCCTTATAGATTGAGAATACAATCAACCGATTTTATTCGTTCGGCAACGTTTTTGATTACAATGAATGTTGAAAAAGATCACTGATTGGGTGCTTCGGCGCACCGCTTTAATACCACCGGCCTCATATTGTAACAGCCCGGAGATCAGTCAGGCTTTAAATCCCTCAGTTTTCTTATGATAAACACGGGTTTGATTCGATTTTATTTTAGCTGGTTCATTTCTTTGGACTCGCATTTTGATACCAAAATAAAATTTTGGGTTTATCGCAGTATCTAATGTAAAAGTTCTGACTAGTCAATAGCTCAACTTCCTCAAGTTTAAGCAGTTGATTGGTGGACTGGTGACACTTGATAGGGTTTGGTTGTATCCAAAGCTTCAACGTAAAATAATTGTAGCGTTCAGACCCCTTTTCGCTAAATAAGTTAGTTAAGAGTCACATGACACCAGATGGCTTTTTGAACTGGCATTTCCATACTGTATGAAATAAGCATTATATTGGGATGAACTTATTTTCTTTTTTCACTATATCAATAAATACGATGAAAAGTTGCATTTATATGAGGAAGGTGTAGAGTATTTTGCGCATGTCTGATTAAATATTAGGCGCCGACTTTGTAAATTGTGGTGTCTGAACGAAACAGTGATAGAATTGTAACTTTGAATTATGCACTGATTGAATTCCAAAATACACATTACCTTTACCTGTGTTTAGTACCTTTAAATTTACGCGTAAATTGGTCTGTTTGTTACGATTCAAAATTCTTAAATAAATCATAGGTACTTTAGTTTCATGCAATAGTAACATTGCAAACGTATATTTGCATTTAACTCTATACACAAATCTACTACGTTGCATATTGGTTGGACAAATTTATGTTTGACTTATCGATTCACCATTTGCGAAGAAAGCTCTATTGAATAGTGACGACGTGGATTATGTCACTTACTAGCTCTTAGGTGTAGATTGTATCTATATAAAGCTATCTAACTTCATTTATATCTCAAAAGGGGTAGTTTTGTAGCAACATATATTTACTAGTTCTGAGTTGACTACAAATCTCAAGCATACGCTTCAACAATGAATCTCAAGTATGCATTTACTTCATTATTCTTCATAGGGATTATATTTACTATTATCTTATATTAAACGCTGGTAAGTTTTGTGTATCTGAATAACTAGCATCGCGCTACAATGCCTTCTGCCCATAATACAACAATAAAAACTTATTCCTTGATAATCTGGCTTCTGTTAACAGAATGAGACGTACCAAGGTGTTAAACTGGTGAGCCGTGTGTTGAATGCAATATTTAATTTCTGTTATACGTATCACTAGTATTTTTGTATTCAGTCATAAAAATATTCCTCTGTTTGGCAGTAACTAAGATGTCAACAAAGCGTAATCGAAATAGTAGTAGTTCTAAGTATGATTCTACCCACGTCTCCTCGGACCTTATCTTTTGATAAATGAACGACATAGTCAATTCTCTAATACGGAATACTTAACCAACATATTTTTAAACAATCCGTCGGGCGATACAAACTACAAACCCATCAACTGAGATCAGTCACTGAAAAATCAGGGCTCTTCTATAAAGGTGAATATTGTGAGCATGCTTCGACTGCGGAACCAATCATTTTTCGAGATTCCTCCACTATCAGCAGATAGTGAGAAAGTTGGACGGAAGCGTGTAACAAAAACTATAGATAATTACCATATATAACACTATGAACCCTAACAATAACGATGGATTCCGAAAATAATTCAGGCGAGTCTCACTGTTTTACCATTTGATTTACTATACACACCACACTAGTATTTAACATTTATATATTTTTATTTAGACTAGCCATGTATATCTCATATAAATCAATACTAAAACCGTTTTTTACCTAAGATATATATTTTAATAACATTATACGACAACATACTATTACGGCAAAGGGTGTTGTTTTCGGATGAAACATATCAAATTCCATATTGATTCGGCATTTTTTGGTTCTGATTACTCTTGCTACAATATATAAACATGACTAAGCTAACTACAGTAACTTATTAAACGTTTATAGTGTCTCTAGCAGCTTTTCAACTGTAGTGGCATAAGTTATGTCTAAGTTCTGTTGTTACAATTTTTTAAATGTCATATGAACTTACACGACAAACTAACACAAATTCAATTCGGTTATTCATTTCTCTGAAGAAGCGACTTACACTAAGCCGCGAAACGTCAGAAATTTTAATTTCTACTCATTGGAATTTTACAAATATATATAACTCATTTTATAAACAACCTATCCAATGCTCAATTTATTTGAAGTTATCAAAATTAACCTTGGTAATGATGTATACAAATATTGTACTGTTTTTGTGCTATTCGAATTTAACAATTTTTTTATTCAACCTTGAATTAATCACTAAACCTATCTTAGTAGCTACTGCTGGGTGTATTTGTTCTTATAAATTGGGCGATCATATCAGTTGTCTTAAAAGAAGTTTAACATAGTCCAGGGAGTAAGGTCACCAACATTTAGGTTCTATCGTACTTCACTTATAGAATGAGTAAGCTATCATGTATTCATTAGTTAAATAAACATTCAAGCAAACTCCGGAGCCTAACATTAAAAGTAACCCTGAATAAACGAATACTTCCGGACTACTAATTGTAATATAATCAGGCAGCTTTAATCTATTAACTGCAAAAATTATCTAATATCTATGAATCACCAATAAAAATTATGACATACCAACTCATTTTTCCCACTAGCTTATCATCAATCAGCACTACGACTGTTTACTCATAACAGTTTCGGAATATCATCATATTGGATTGTCATGACTTGGCAAGCACGTAACATGATTGATTAAATTAATGAAACTATTAACAAACCGCGTTGATAAACTGACTGAAAATAATCGTTAAATAGTGTGATTTTTCCACCGTTATTTGTATACAAACAATTATAATAAGTCCATATCATTATCACAGACATGAGTAAAAAGTAAAACTTTCCTTAGCTAAAACCTATGCCTTCTAGGATAACCACATAGTTTATATTCACCAGGGTAACGAATAACCCCTCCCTAGGTTGCGACAACTGAGGAGGGGTGCCTAAACAGTCGCTTATTTTACGTTAGAGACAGAAATTCAGGCTTGGACTTTTTGGTAGATACTGGTGCTGCACTTAGTATCGTTCTTAAGATAAAAACAGAGCTGGGTCGAGAAACTTTCTCAGTTACACTTCAAGCTGCCAATAAGACTAAAATCGCGACGTTCGGGCAGATAACGTTGACTCTAGATTCGGGGGTTAAAAGACAATTTTGTTGGGTTGTCACTGTAGCCGATCAAGATCTGGCAATAATATAGATGGATTTCTTAAAGAGATATGAATTTCTAGTTGGAACTAAAAGACGACGTTTGACATTAAAAGAAACTTCTAAATACACAGAAGGCACAGAAAATCAAGTTACATCTCTAAATTAAATACAAACTCCGCCAGTAACAACGAAAAAGTTCCAGCATATACTCGCGAAATTTCCAAACCTAACAAAATCAAACCCTCAAACTTCCGAAACTTAGTTAAAAGTATGTCATATAATCAAAACGGAAGGTGCACCTGTTTTCGCTAAGCCCAGGAGATTAGCTTTTGATAAGCTTAAAATAGCTAGAGCCGAATTCGATTACATGCTACAGCTGGGCATAATACGTCCATCTGATAGCCAGTGGGCATCTCCTTTGCATATGGTTCCAAAGAAAAATAAAGGCGATTGGAGACCGTGCGGGGATTACAGAGCCCTTAACCGTCAAACGGTACCAGACAGGTACCTGATACCACATGTACAAGACTTTACGAATGGTTTGCAGGATATGAAGATATTTACTAAAATCGACTTAGTCAGGGCATATCACAATATTCCAGTAGCTGAGGAAGATATTCCGAAGACAGCTATCACGACACCTTTTGGATTATTCGAGTTTGTACGCATGCCATTCGGCCTATAGAACGCGGCACAAACATTATAAAGGTTTATGGATAATCTACTTCGAGATATGCCGTTTGCTCAGGGGTACATAGATGACTCACTGATTGCCAGCCCGGACGTGAAATCACATGAACAACATGTGAGAGCAGTAATGGGACGATTAAATCAAAATGGCACGAACATTCATCAAAGTGTGTTTTCGGTGTAGAAACACTAGAATTTCTTAGGCATGCCATAAGTCCTGAAGGAATTACACTGATCAAACAAGATAGATACTATTAAACAATACCCTATACCAAGCTCTTTAACACAACTTCGAAGTTTTCTAGGTTTATTACACTTTTATCGCAGATTCATACCCAGTTGTGCATAACTAATGCAACCATTGACGGATTTGCTCAAAGGAAAACTTAAAGAATTCAAGCTAACCTCTAAGGCTGTCGAAACTATTAACCAGTTTAAGGATAAACTTGCTCAAACAGCTACATTAACTTATTTAAATTCTCACTACCCATTCGGTTTGATGGTAGATGCTCCGGACAAAGCCGTAGGCGGTACTCTAAACCAACTAGTTAAAAACGCCTGGAAACCGATTACATTCTTCTCAAAGTAACTCGCTCCAGCAGAGACGAGATATTCTACCTTCGGTTGAGCACTCCTCGCTATCTACTTACCACCAAGCATTTCTGACACATGCTCGAAGGCAGGAAACTCACAGTTTATACGGATCATAAACCGTTAACCAATGCATTAAAAGCGAAAGCCGATGAATACTAACCTCCAGAAGTCCGACAACTCAACTACATATCACAGTTCACTAGTGACATACGCCACGTAAAAAGTCAAGACAATCAGGCGGCAGACGCATTATCTTGATTAGAAATGAATATAATACAACAGTCAACAATAAATTTCGAGACTTTGAGAGACAGCCAGGAAAATAACCAAGAATTACAGAACCTACTGTCAGCTAAAAGCTCTAGTCTCAAACTAAAACAGCTTTCATGTTTCAGGACCAAAAAAGTAAAAGCACCACTTAGTACTCCTTTCGAAGGTCCGTTTAAAGTTATTTCTAGAAAACCTAAATATTTTGTGATTCAGAAACAAGGAAATATTGACTCAGTAAGTATCGATTGGCTACAACTAGCTTATCTAGATAATGAACCCCCATATATGTTGTTAGATCGCTTGCCCGACCAAACAACCACGAAAGTTAAAGTTAAAACGTTAAAGCTGTAACAGTGACTAATAGCGTTACATGGGCACAACCGATTATCCAGGCAGAGATGCCTACGTTTTTAGTCCAGTCTTAAAGGTAATCACGTAATTTCTGGTATCTCGAGTTTGTACATATATATTTAAAAAAATAAGATAAAATAAACGGTATTTTTCGCGTTGCTTTATAACGAAGTTGTCAAAGTAGTATTAACAGTAATTAGGAGTAGTCCTAAGTATTATTCTACACACTTCCACGCAAACTTTGTCTTTTGATATATGAATGATATAGTCAATTTTTTTGTATCTATAAAATAAATTGTAGTTAAGCAATATATTCTTAAACAATCCGTTGAGTACTATAAGCTGCAAACCTATCAACGGAGGTAAGGCACTAAAGAACAGAGAATCTTTAATTCAGGTGAGTGTTGTGAGCAAGTTTCGCCCGCGGAACTAATCATTTTTCTAAGTTCCTCACTATTAGTAGACGGTATTTACCATAAATAACACAGTCAGCCCTGACAATAACCATGAATTCCGGAAACAATTCAGGCTCCAAACCAGTCTGGAAATCGAACACTTACGTAGAAACGAAGACTTATCATTAATAATTGTACGCTTTATTTTTGTACTTTAACTTTTTATACACACAGTGGAGCATTTCTGTAGGTATGATACGGTTTCAACAATTTTATTTTGAAGTAGATTCTTCTTTCATTTTGACTTGATGGCGACTCAAGAGGCAGGTGAGTAAACACCTGATAACCGGACAGAGCACGGGAAAATCGTACCTCGCCAACATGGTGTTGGGTAGTTCGCTAGCGGTACTTCCTTAGATATTTTTGCTTTATTTCCTTACTCTGTTATTTTCCAAACTCCGGTCACCAATAGAAGCTTACGTCCAAGTATCTAGTTATCATTTGAGGGAGAATGTAAACGCTACAAATTCGATAACCAGTACTAAAAGTAATTGTAATCCACGTTACATCGTCGAATACTAACAGACTGTTTACCATAGATCTAATACCAAGTGCTGGAAGTGCTAGTAACTATCTACTGAGCTACAGTGGCAGAACTACGGTAGTTTTATTAATTAAGTTGATCGAACCGACGTTCCTACGGAACTTAGTTCTAGGAGGAAGCTAATGTAGCGACTTAAGTTGACTAGTTAAGAGTTAACTTCATATCTTATGCATACACGGAAATAAGAAAGCCCAAGTATTCATTTACTTCCTTATTCATTATAGCGATTATGTTTCCTATTATCTTATATTGAATTTTGAGAGACATTGTGTGTTTGAATGACTAGCACATCGCTCCACTGTCTCTTGCCTACGATACGAAATAAAGACCTATTACCGAAGATTATTGTTTCTTTCGTTAAATAGAACAAAACGTACCTAAACGCTAAAAGCTTACTAGATTGGCTATATGATTTTCATTGATTTATAGCTTGGTTTGACCTAATGCTTAAAACTACAAAAACACTATACAAGCACAGACTCAAACTACTACACTTTACATTTACGTTGGTCGATTATTAGTGATACTCATGACTAATAGGACTGACATACTTGTGAGATTAGAGTCTAATCATTTCTTAGATTACTTTAGAAGATACAGCTTCACTGTGATTTGCATATCTACCACTCATCAAATGAGCAATCTGCAAGACGCAGATTCTATCTTTAACCTTAATAAGCCCAAGCACTCTCATATTCTCGATAATTCATTTTGTTCTTTAGCATATGTTGAACTTTTCCGTTCTGACGGGTACTATCAGTACCCACCGTTACGAACCCATTCATGAAAGGCAGTCGTCAATGTTCAAGGTTGCCTGTTTGATCTGACTTCTGGGAACTTTAAGCACTTATATATATTTTTATGTAATTGATTTTTTTAATGCATTTGCCTGCACAATATATAAACACTACGTCTATTTCTTTACAGATTGCCAAGCCATTTTGGTAACCAAACACCTACATAGAAACGAACAGTGATCAATTATAATTGTATATTTTCTTTTTGTAATTTAGCTATTTGTACATACAGTGGAGCAAGTCATTAAGTGTGATGAAGTTTTATCAGTCTTTTCTAAAGTAAGTTCTTCCATCACTTAGGCCTGAGAGTGACTAATGAGGCAGGTGAGTAAGCTCCTGATAGCCAGACAGAAAATTTGAAAATCGTACCTCATGAGCATGGTGTTGGGTAGCCCACTCGCGTTACTTTCTTAGACATTCTTCCTTCATTTTTTAACCCTCTGTTATTTTCCAATCTCTGATCACAGTTAGGAGGTCAAGTCCACCAAATATCAAGCCATTATTTGTGGGGGGATGTAAACGCCACTAGATTAGATGAAAAGTTCTAAAATTAAATGTCATCCACGTAGTACCATCGAATACTGACAAACTGTTTACCATTGACTGTGTGTCAAGCACTACACGAGCTAGTAATTCTCTATTGAGTTGCAATCGCAGAACTGATATGACTTTGTTTGATATGTTGATCCAACCTGCGTTCCTACGGAAGTCGATTCTAGAAGGGAGCTAATGTAGTAAGGTTGACTAGTTGGGAGTTGACTTCAAACCTTAAGCATACGCTTCAAAAATAAAGCTTAAGTATTCATTTACTTCCTTATTCTTCATAGGAATTAAATTTACTATTATTTTATATTGAATGTTGGGAAGCATAGTGTGTTTGACTGACTAGGATCCCGTTCCACTGTTTTCTGCCCACGTCAATAAAATAAAGGCCTTTTCCATAATAATCTGGTTTATTCTGTCAAATAGAACGGAACGTACCGAGGTGTTAAAATGTCGCCGTTCAGAGATCCTTTCATATCATGAAAGGAATGTTGAACAAAAGTGATAAGTCTTATTTATATTCCTCAAGTACCTTTCGATGTTGATATTTCCTACAGATGGATTATTATCTTTTTGAAAACTGAGTTTAGCATTCTACTTTCTCACACGCATTCTTGCAAAGGATGTTTCATTCGTTGAATTCTGTCAGAAAGGTTATTTATGTCATGAACTTTTAAGAATTGATAGCAGTTACCACTGTTTCTTAGTTAATAACATTAATTGTGTGAATTATTATTTTGTTACAAAATGTTATTTCGACTCTTCTTTTATATACAAGCACGTAACATTTTGTTTATTTGTATTCAGATGTCTTGCAGTGATTTTGTTGTTATACAATTTTCTTTTTATTCATGTACACTGTAATAAAAATGGTATATTTTTCCCATCCGCGTTTAAGAGATTAAATAATTATCGTAGACTTAAATATTATCACTGAATTAACCCATAAACAGACGACCAAATTATTAACACGCACTGAAATTCGGAGTGGATTTGTTGAACTGTTCGTTTTATATTACTTATTAGACAGTTTTCAATATACAGTTCTACTGTGCATTCCCATATACTCACAATTAATAAATGAAAGGCTGAAGGTAGCGGGCTGTGTAACCGGTGGCGGAAACTAGGCACTATAGATGTAATAGGACAAAAAGCCACTATTTTCTAAGCTTTTATTATCATGACCGTTTCCATCGCAAGATTGTTTTGTAATCTATGGAAAAACGTTTGCGCCATATGCAGTTGATATATGGGGGGTTAAAATCCCTCATAAAGTGCCTTAGACTTGGTAACAAGGATTAGTTATGCGAATACCACACACAGACACCAGTTTAGATTTCCACTACATCAAAGGAGTCATGAGCTCTAATCTCCAATAATTTAGCAGTAGATATTAATTCAATATTATTTACTTCATTGCACTTGTAAATAAAAGTATTTATCCAAACAATGCCACTTAAATTTGACTTCAGAAACAGTACCATTAGTTTCCATTACGTTTAAATGTACATATCCTGGTAAACTGAATAACCATTCATCGATTATAGATTGGTTATACATGTAGCAAATTCGTGATAATACTTCGTTACTAAACAATTTACTACAAAATACCTCGTTTTACCTGTATCGCCTATGACTACTGTACATTTATTTAAAATTCACACTAAATCATTTATTCGTTCTTGCTTTGACCGTGTGAGCACTACTGGATATCCAGGATCGCAGACATCTGTTAACAATAAGTGAAACAATTTGTAAATAGCAACAGCAAGTAAATGAAAATGCTTACAAACGTTTCTGTTTTAGTGCTATATATCAAATCAATATACACCACTTCGAGAAAACAGTCTTGGTTTGTTTTCAGTCACATGTACTAAAAACTGCATTGTTTGTTTAGTGTCTCCTTCCATTTCATCGTAGCACTAAGTGTGAATCCTAAGGAGTCTTTTACATAAGAATTCGGTTATTCATTTTTTTGAAGAAGCAACTCGCACTAAGCCGCAAAACGTAAGAAATTTTAAATTCTACTTATTGGAATTTCGCAAATACATTCATTTAATAAACTGAAGAATGACGTTATAACATTCCTCTGCGGGTCATCGGTTTATTAGTATCATCCGTCACGAAAGTCACTGTGTCCCTAACAACCTCCCACCCTAACCCTAGGGTATGATCTATTGATTACGAGTCCATTGATATATTTCGATTAGTCAATGACTGGTCATGCTGTTCAACATTCACCACCTCAGTAATACTTGAAACAAACCTTGCTATCAAAAAGCCAGACTTTGACAGAACTTCTCTAATTTTCGCATTGGCAATTTCTTCAACCGATGCTAGACAATCATAAATACGAAGAAACCTATCAACTGCTTTTATTGTTCCTGGTTCGTCGAAGAGGAATGCCGACACGGTTTGACGTAAAGCACAACTGACACGAAATAGAAAAGATGCAGCATCTATTGGATGAACTATCATTCTAACTTTAGATGCTTTTTTTCTACAGTCATCTTTTCATTACAGGAATAGCATATAATCTCACTCCTTTTCAGTGATCCTGACTTTTAGAGATATTTCCTCAGTATCCTCTGCAGCTACAGCCTGAAATTGACGTAACCTATGCAATAGACCTTGTACATAAGACACACAGATAGGGTCACTTACAATTACATCATTTAATGAGAAGCCGTTATGTCTTCCTGAACAACCAAACACAACTCGTTCATTTTTGGTTTTTTGGATCAGCTGCTAAATGATGAGGCAAGTAGCGCTACCAGTTACTCACCTGCTGGCTGTTTCAACATATTCTTTTTATATGTGCTCTAATGTAACTTTTAAGTGTTTTATCGACAGGTCTAGATGGGTTTAAAGCTTTTTGTTTAAGAGCCAGGACTACGTTACAAAGAAGAACTTTCCGATTTACTTTTCAATGATTGCTGTCAGGTGAGCCATTCAATCATCCCTGATTGGCTGCAGTCGTAAGACTACAGAATGCTAGTTGATTTCTTTCAGAAGCCAAATCAACAGTAACTACTCTTGCGGTTGTAGGCGCATGTTACACAATTGACTTTAACACTTGATAATATAATGACAACAATGGCACAAGTTTGCGGGATTGATAAGAATTAAACAAGTTTGAAACAATAAGTTATCAACGATAATCTGTACGTCTAAAGGCATATTGGCTACCACTTTGTTTAATGAACGTCATGGCTAGTTCTACGCTGAAGATATGATGGTCCAACAAGGAACGACAATTCAAATAAACAATCTTTAATATTGTCAATGCTCCGGCTCCCCTGACAAAAGTTTGTACAGAAATAACTGTTGGCATGCTTTTACAACTGTTCTACTATTTTAACTTCTGTGACGTCGTCGATCAACCATGAGATAACTTCTAATGTGTTGTTTATGGCCTTTTTCTTGTTCATATTCTTAATCATCTTTTCAACATACTCGGTGGACCATACTGTAGCCAATAGATCTTGTAAATCTTGTTTAACTGAACCTTCAACTGCCCAACCCAAAAGTATTAATGGCCTAGAATTCGATGATACTTCCGAGCGTCTGTTTAATAACTCTGTTTGCTTACAGGTTCCTTAGTTCCATAAACGGTAATTAGTCATTTAGGCTTCAATCGGTAGTTGATTTAAGACTCAGGTACACTTATAATCTTTGACAGAACAAGTTAAAATGGAGATATCTAAGTCTTATCGACTTCTAAATTACCTACTACGTACCTTTTATAACAGTGATTCTTGTGTTCTGATACATGAAGTATGTGACCCACCATACTGCACTTTTATTCTCAGTAATGTTAACATCAAGGATAAACTAAAATTGGAATCTTCACAACCTTGCTCTAATATTCGTATTTTTGGAGTTGAGTGTTCTCTGGATTATAAAACTAGATGCGCTAAGTTAGCGATAGACACAATTTAGGGGGTGCTGACTTAACTTGAACATATTTTTCTACGAAATACTGAACAGATTAGCGTTTTTGTTATCTAATACGATTCAGCTTGCGAAACCTTGCAATAACCTAACCAATTTACCTTCGAAAATAAAAATGTCACTGTTATGACGTGAGAAAATTGGGGGGTGAGTGGGGTTGGCCGAATGCCAGATTACTTGTGCCTAGTTGTTTATTGCGCGTCTGCCCTGTGCCCACTTAGTCCCAGGCCGAAATACGAAGAATGCGAGCCAATAGGTTAGCCAGACAGAATCGAATCTATATTTCAAGCATTCTTTTATATATACATAAAATCAGACCACACAACAAACCAATTAGAAAATTAACATGGATACAGAACGAGGGAAATACTGGTAGTGAATAGGAACAACTTGTACACAACTAATTGACTGTAGTCCATAACAAGAGACAATATAATAACAGTAATTATGCTAAACGGGAGGATAGGGCAAGTGGAGCGTAACAATAATAGAAACAAAATGTTCACATTACAGACAGTTCGAATGAATGAAACAGAGTTCGGAAACACAGTTCTGAAAGTTTGTAATACTTCTTTGTGGTCCGACCTAATAGTCAAATTGTAAATCTACTCTTTTTATGAATTATTTTATCAACAAATTTTCAAGAATTTAGAACTATATGCACCGAGTTATTTATGAAACAGATTTATCTGCATTGTTTGCACTACATGCTGGTGATTTTATCTCTTCAGGTATCCCATTGGAAATGTTCACATCAACTATTATTACCCGCTCTACTAGCGAAATAATAAGGCACCATTCACTTGTCTTAGTCAAAGGCTAGTGTTCTTTCTTTTGAATCTGGTTATAAGCTTGTGTAGTATGTATTATTCATTAATGCCCGTATAAACAATAATTTTTACCAAATGGTTTCAGTATACTAATGGTGCTGTTTTGTATTCCCTCTGCTTTCGTCTCCTTTCCAGTAATAGTTCATAATTTATAAAGCAAGTATGAAACTTACTGGCATAGTACTATTTTCTTTTCTTATACGCAACCTTAAATGTTAGACACCATTAAGATGACTCAAACTCCATTCCGTGCATTCCTGTTCAGGCGATAACTCTTGTCACAGTAGATCACTGTAGCTTCCTGAAATACAACTATGCACTCACATGATATAATTGGCTGATCTCATAAGGAGTTAGCTTAGTTTTCTAAGCAAATAAATCGCAACTTTGGTTAACAACATAAGCAACTTACAGTTTAAAATCAATGGACATGGCTCGTCATATCAGAAACCATTCACCCATGCCCCCACATAGATTCAGGCGTTATTTCCCTTTCAGTTCCGGGATCAAACGTTACCGACCGGAAACAAGCCTGACAGTAATCGACAGTTTCGACCAAGTTATAATATAAAAGCACTAGTCGCTCCAAAAATAGCCAATTTATTTAAGCCCATTAATTATAACTTGGAAACTTTGAATAATATGTTAGTCCTATTCTAGACCGAGGGTGAATTTCAAACTGCTACTGACCGTGATCGTATTATTCCAAGTTAGACGGGTACACAGTTACAACGCAATTCACTTTATTCAGAAAATATTTAGGGTGATTGTTTTAAAGAAGTCGTTCCATGTTTTATCAAAGAAGCTTATATATGGCTGAAAAATCTTGAATAAAGTGGTAATGTACTCTGTTATGTATGTGATACTGAGGAAAAAAATGATGTCGAAAGATTGAAAATTCTAAAGAAAACATGTGTGTATGATTAAATATGTGACAGGAAAACAAAGCATTTAAAAGATATTTGGTACAGGAATATAGTGAGAACAAGGCAACATACTTAGAAGTCCAGCTAATCATATGTGATGCACGCATGTCATGAGCAATAAAGCGCCTAAAACTAGGCGACAAAAAAGAGCGAAAACGTACTTTAGTAATTAAAAAGCCTTTTTAAGCGTGGTTGAATGAGTGATATACTTGTCCTTCTCATTACCTAGTGACCGAATGAAGCCCTACTTTCAAAAGCAACTTTTATGAAAAATGGGAAAGCACTTTGGGGTTGAAAGATGTAATCAAACCTAACTACTGGAATTTTATCATCAATCAAAACGAAGTATTGAGGTATAACGAATGAATAAGGACAAGGATTGCGTCAAGTCCCAGTAAACAAAACAGTGAAACAATATCTTTACCTTATATATAGCAACTTATATAAAAACCTAAAGCTGGACTAATGATCAGGACCGAAACTAAGAAACAATGCCAAGCACTGATACTTAGCAACCGAGGTTACCAAACTTGGTGGTAGACCAAATTTCAGTGACTAGTGGCGTGGCATTAGAACCTACGAAACTTCTTGGTCGAAGGGTTGCTGCAAGCTTCTTGAGATTGACACTACATGTGTTAAAAAATGTGAACACCATTTTTCGTGGAAGACTAGTCGGAGGGCTAATCTTCCTATTGTAAATAGTATTCCTGGACTCCATTTAAGAAACCAAATCTCTATTATGAAGGGTATGACTAATAGACCGATTGTGTATGTAAAGTAGCAAGTAAATAACGATAGAGTACTGTTGACTGATCGGTTGTAGTTGTTCATGTAACACCAGAACAACCAAGTGGAAATTCAGACTGACACTACTTGCAATCTGTTAGCCTGTAGAAGTAGCTATTGACACTGGAAGATGTTCATAACACCGCGGTAATCAACTGACAAACGCAGCCTTGTCACACATACATTATTGCGATAACTTTATCTTATCTAACGGCGTGAATTCGCTAAACAAAAACACTTTGCACAAGTCCAGCAAGCATGATATAATTAGAAAAGTGATGACAGTGTCAACATAGATTGGCTTAACATTAGATCAATAAAACTGTGACAACATCAAGCAGTAGATACAACAGTCATTAATTTATTAGTTACTCGTGATCCACAAGTTACAACCTCCACACCAGATTATAAGTACATCTCTGAAATAGATGCAGCATCAGACCCAACTAACCAGTAGAAAAGTTAGAATGAGTTGGTCCGCAAAGAACTGTTTGTTAAAGTGCTGATCATCGTTCATTATTCATTACTCTATGCACAACTCTCCTCACACTTTGAATGGTAAAAAGACAGTAATTGGCTATATAGCAGCGTCAAAGGCCTTAAAGATCATATTTCTGTTTTCAGACCACTATATTTTTGGATCTATTCCAATATTAGATTTTTAATTTATGTTTGGTATATCCCTGAGAAATGAATGATTTAATTGAGGCACTATTTAGAAAGGACAAGGACAGCTAAAATGTCAGGATTAAAACACATATTTATGACGACTTGAATGGTTTGTCACTCTTTCATTCAAAGCACAAATAACTTTAAGATTTCTGTTGTTATGCACGAGCGAAAATAGATGGGGTACACAGTCTCCCCATTGTTATATGAGAAGCAGTGATTAACGAAGCAGTATCGTAAAATAAAATTATGCTTTGTCACTGTTATTGTACAGCAGGTCAACTGTCCATATAAAAAATTCTTAAATAGGCTCCCTTTTCTAAGAAGGGTGGAGGAGAATTTAGAACTGACACACACGGGAAAGATTATAAAATCTATGATGCACAAAGGCATATCCAACTGCATTCTTTCACTTACTAGACCAGCAGTGTAGCCGGAAAATCTAAACTTAGTGATTTTTTATGTGTACCGAGAACACTAAAATATTGAGAACAGTAAGATAAAAAAGGATATAAGGCTTCTCAAACCGACTTAAGTACTTTGTTAATGTTGGTTGAAGAAAGGTATTGAGGCAAACTTGATAAGATGCCAGAAGTAAATATCAACCTTTAAATACTTAATCAGGCTAGATAAACTCTCTACTGTTACTGTTTTTCAAGAATATCAAGAGGGTGACTAAAATCAAATATTCACCGGCACTTTAGATTTAGATGCAGACCACAATAGCTGTGTTTATAAAACGTGATGTACCCCGAATATATTCAGAAGACTGACTCCTCCCCAATTTCTTTCTGTATTTAGATATTTATGCCAACCCCCACTTGAAAGCCCACAATGCCATAGTCTCACTGATTAAAAAAGGATACAGACCTACGAAAAGTTTAAAGCTAAGCAACCAGTTTAGAAGCGAGTCTAAAACAAATCGAAATAATGTCGACATTGAGGCTTCGGTTTTTTTATTCTCCAATGATGAAGTGTATCAGAAAACAAACAATGCAATTCAAAACCGTTTATATTTAATACTCTATTAAGGCACATATAAGGTGCTATAGAAACTTGGAGGCTGCTTTTTTCATACTTAATGCCAAATGATATTCGATGTAATTTCCTAGACTAACACAGATAAGTCAACATAACACATAGTGTATATTAAAGGTCAGAACGATAAACAGTTGGAATGTTTGCTGAAGGAAGTGCAACCAACCAGGTGTATTTTAGTGTTAAAAATATGCTGTTTTATCGTACGAAAAGCACACTCAATATTCTAATAATCAATTCACGTATACTCTTATAACAGATAGTTGTGTTATAGAAGAAATTCATGAACTGGATAATTTAATACAGTCGTTGATTTACGTTTAAAATATAAAAACGCAAACGTTGTAATTACATCAGGCTACTCTAACCAGGATATCGTACAAATGAGTTTTAAAGTACCACACGGGGGGCCCTCTATAAAAACCGAACTTTTCGTTAACGTTTGAAAACCAACGTTGTTTCTTTGCAGGACAGACAGGTTCTTGAGTCACGCACGGATCCATACTAGCATAACCGAAAACGCAATTTATTGATGCAAACGTGGTACTATACTTAACAGTAAACACAAATTAAGTACACAGACCTCATTAGTTTATTTTCCTTATTCAGTCAATGAGATTCAAGCAATTTGTACAACTAATCTTTATTACAACAAATAGGTAGAAAAAATAAATCAGTTTAGTTACTTGTCTGAGAAGTGTTCCTAAGAAACAAAAGAACCAGAACTGTCTGCGACCAATTGACTGCATCGAATTACTCAGGTAAAAACAGCCAAAATATCAACAGAATGTGGCTTGCAACCAGACCTTGAGATCCAGTAAACAAATCTAGAAATGCCAATGGTAAGTAACATATGCCAACGAAATTACATACAACAAACTAGTTGTGAATAAGAACCCAATAACTGTTATAATAAAGGAGAAAACGGAAAGGAATGAAATTTGTTACAGAGACAGAGAGTACAATAAGGTAACACCAAATACAAATTCAAGGGAATCTATCAATAAAGTGAAATTGAGGGGTCTCCATACCAGTAAAATGGATATTAGACATACCCCACTCGGAACTGTCCTTCAAAAGGCGACTTACGGATGAGTGCTTACTTTTATGTACTTAGGATATATTCTACGCAGAATGACGCATAGGCCTGTGAAACAGAAGCATCATTCGTGAAGCACTTTAAAGAGTTAATATTACCTTGTCTCAACGATATTAATTATCTTACTGAAAGATTGACCAGTTTCTGGAAAAAATTGCCGTTGTAAATCTGTCAACCATTTTCGAACATAATTACGTTAAGTCAGAACTTTGTTGTTGAGAAGCTCCCTTTGTTTTTCTTACTCATATTGCGCGATATCGAAAAATGAAAGCCGTATAGAATTCAAATTACTATCTTCTGGGTACAACTTGAAGTTGTTTTTTGTGACACTGCATCTCTTTAGATGTGATCTTCCCCATGCTTTTGGGAATTTTATATACATTTACTTTAGTTAAACATTCAAGTGAGTTGATGTGGTTGATATACTTAGATATTCTTACTGTGTATATAATTGATATGTAAGCATTAATTAGTAGTTAATTTCCAGCCACACGATTTTCGTTTAAAGCCTTACTCTTTAAAAGCTACGAGTGGTTAAGTTTTTTTATATTGTATACGAGTTTTTAGTTTACTTTGAGTCTCTTGTCGCTGAATCCGTTCTAAATCTGCCTATCTGACCATATTTGTAAATTCCAGTTACCAACCCTATAAGCACTATGACATGTGTTGTTCTTCTGTGTCATCCTATACGCTTCTTAAAATGACTGGAGTCTCGCCATTAATTCACCTACAAAACTTAATTTATTTCCTGATGCATATTCTCAGGGTTGTTCCTGGCAGCACATGGGTGATAGCACATTTTGCTAACTCAAGATCATACGCATTGCTTTTGGGCCGCTCTTTATCTGGATATTTTTTAATATTCGATGTTAGACTAGAGTAATCCTAGACGTCTTCGAAGGATATTTCAACATCTTTTCTAGTTAATCCCCTCAGAAATGGTTGCACGATAGTTTTCTTTTCTTTCTTTAACCTTCATTGTTGTCCGTTCGAATACAGCATTTCGCCTTTCTTGCGAAAAACTTTGTTTCTCAAAGCTTTGTATCGTGGCAATTACGAGTACTGTAGCGTTCGTTAGTAGGCCTTTCGCATCTCGACAACACTAAGAACAAAACCATTCACATCGAGTTGTGCTGCACTGCTTGTAAACAGCTAGTATCAGATTAACGTATACCTCTAAATATCAACCAACTACCAGATTGCATACTATTGTCTACTGCGTAAAGTTAATTTAAACTTGAGAAAATGTGCTTTTTTATCGAGTTATTTTTTGGGTGCCTATCAGTAAAAAGCGGTAAGAACTTATTCTACTTTCAGATATACAGATGAAAAATATTTAAACTTTTTACACTTTATGGTGTTTTAACTAAGTAAAATCCAATTAAAGCAGAGCTAACATTTACTAAAAACTGTCAAAACCCGAAAAAAATAATGCACGTACTGAAGTAGCGCTGTTAAAATGGGACAAAAGTATTTGTTATTTTTGTGATACTTTAACTGATTGGAATTCAATTAAAGCCAAAAATTTAGTTTCAATGTATTGCGAACGAACAATACCGTAAAATATAGTACACAATGAACAAGTAGAGATAGAAAATAAAACACATTCTTCGATACTCTGTATGGTACTTTAGCTGGCTATTTTTTAAATTAAGTAGCGACCGGGGCTTGTCTCATTAAAAACGACCGAAACGAAAAGTGTGTGTACCCAACGATTAAAATGCTGTTATTCTTTTTAAATCCATGATGAGGCTTATTTCGCAATAAGAATTACCTTTCCTAAATTCACACTGTATAGTCTGCTTTTCACATCCATTAGTTTTTTTGTCTAGATTTACACAAAACTTGGTCATCACGTTTACAATAACAAGCATCTAACTTCTCACTAAACGTAAGTCTGAATTCTGAGGCTTTCATGAAACATTTATATACAGACAGCTCGATTATAGTATATAGGAATAGGAAGTTATGTGCCACCAATAACGTCTTCTATCGGATCGAGAGGCATGAATAGTGTATCATGACATCCTAAAATGAAAATGTAGACCATCCATTAGATTTTTGAAACACTCTGGACATTTTCATCTATTAGGTAATGATTTCTGGTTACGTTTCGATATTTACTATTAGCTATTAATCCATTTTGTCCATGTATATGTACCATCTGTAAACCTGTACTTTCCGGCGAGTGTTAGTAACAAATTAATTTTCAACGTCATTGGTTAGTGAGTGCTGCAGAATTTGAATCAGGATGCCGAGTAATGCTTAGTAACGTCCTCTGCTGGAGCTTATCTTAAGATATTGAACAATACTTTGATCAGTAATTAATGAAATTTGACCAAAGGTTTGGTTTCGAATTAAAATCGACTAGCTTTTGAATTTCATATCCCCTCAGTTTTCAAGTCTGGTTCTAGAGCTCCTATCACAATAAATGCCTAATATACTAGAAAATGTTGGAATTGTGCAAGGTTAACACGTAATTTTTATTCTTACTGTAAGACAGTACACTCGAATTACGAAGATACATATTAAATTGATTTTCTTATTGTAGGGTGATTAATTTTACTACAGATGGGGTACTGCTCAGTGTTAAGCGTTTGCTGTTGGATAATGAATTCATGGCTAATACTATTTCTGGCGTGGAGTGGTATTCATTGGTATATGTACCCAGAATCTAATAGGTGTATACTTACTCGGATGATGGAATATCCAGAATACGAGGTATACTTATGGAACTAATGATTTATCTTCAGAAAATCGACGTTGATTACTACGGAAGAAACTGTTTAGGCTATGGCCTATATCGATATCAAGAAGGGTATTTCGAAAAATATTTTATTTCTGTATATTTATTTTTGTTTAGTTCTAGATATGGGTACTTCACAATACTTCTCAATGCTAATATTTAAATCTAGACTCTACAACTTACCAGTTTTATTTGTTACAGGCTCTAAGGGGAGTTTCAAGACGGTTAGATCATTGGCTACAACTATATACGATTTGGTACAATATAATTCACCGTTTGATTACTACACAGTTGATTTAAATGAAGTAAGGAAATCTATTGACATATATATATATATATATATATATATATATATATATATATATATATAGTCTCCACTTAAAGTGATGACAGGCGTAGGATTAGGCTGAAAGAAGGATAGAAGCGCCAAAAAAGTGGCATCAGTTCATGAAGTTATGAGCTATTGGTCTGATTCATGTTGGTAGATGTCTACGTGGCTGTCGTAGAGAATTAGTGGGGTCTTTGAGTGACATGTTTCACAATAAATTAATATTGTAGGTGTATTCACTTTCTATCTTCCCTCAAATTGTGATCTTAAAATTATTTGAAACAGTACATTTTTCATGATTTGAGGGGAATTATTTTTGGACTCTATTGCTAAGTGTACTAATTTACTGATGTATTTTATTGTTTCATAATATAGTTGTTGAGGTTTTTTATATTGAAAGTCACTCAGTCCTTTCAGTTTAGTATTTATCGTCTTCGCTTCGCTTTGATCAATATTTGACGTATAGAATTGATGTAAAATGGTTTTGAGCTAGCTAGAAGAAAACTCTACTCGACATAAGTTGTAAGTCAATTTGTACTTACCAGAAAAGCGTATCTCGAATTTTTAGGGGGGCTGATACTTCTACAATTCGTATACTGTATACTACACAGCTGACCATTTTGTATGGATCTGGTGTTCATTACGTAGATTGTCGCTACTTGTTTATCGGTCTCTTCGAAACATCGCTTACATTTATCGGGATCTGTGGGTAAGTAGTATTGAGATTAGACGCCGGGTATTGAGGAAATACAATAAGTCAGTTGATGAGGTTATGAATCTTCTTGGGAAGTGTGTTACATATGCCTAACCACCATTCACCTGGATATGCGTTGCTGATTGTTGTTGGAGTAGGATTGAATAAAGCTAGTGTTAGCCTAATGAAAACATGGCATTAGCATGGCATTAACTGTTGTTCTAAGCCGTGTTGTTAGATCCAGACTATTTGGTTGGGGTTTGCGCCTAAAATTGTTTTATACCTTTCATGAATACATTTTTATTACTATCACTGATGTAACTACTACTAATTCAGTGTTTATCTCGCTATGCTTCTAAAGTGTCCGATGCACATATGTGCTAGGTTCTATGCTGTATGTACTTACATATATACATGTAACCACCACTAGGCTATTACGGCTGCAACTGAAACTTTGTGGGACTAGATGAAATATTCGCATTGACTAGTTACTATATACTAACCAATGTGATGTTTGTTTTGTCTTTTTTACCTATGATCAAACACTATTGAATAATCTCCAACATGACAGTCACTAATCTAAGTGGTTTGACGTCGCATACACTATGTTGCTGTTGTAGGATAGCTAAATGAGTTAGTCGACCGATACAATGAGATTATCACTAAGCAGGACTAGGCAAACATGATAGTGAATACTATTCAGTAGTTAGCTGATGGTCCGCAAAAATTGATTCACTCCTTTTAAAAGATTTTTCGATATGAGATTTGTTATATTACATTTCTCGTAATGTAATGGAATAAATGCTAGGATCTAAATATACTTTTAAAATTGATTTAAAAAACTTTTCATCAGAAAAAACCCATTTGTTTACGCAGTATAGTTCCTTATGGACGTTTTGGAAGTTGTGATTACCACACATTCGTCACTTAATTTTGACCTCTCATTTTGAATATATTCCAGTATTCAAACCATCAGCAGAATGGTGCATAATTTCAGTAGTTTTTCATTACATTGTAGAATTATAGTTACGCGAATAAGTATTTATAAAGGTCACTTAGTTGGTCATAAGGAACTTAAGAACCAAGAATATATGTGCATCAGTCTAATTCGTTGTGCCATGTTATCAGTGTAAGATTAAACTAAAAGAATATACCTATAGAGTCAGGAATAAATTTGTGGGATAAGAACCTATGGAAGGATTTGTAACTTCAGATTTACAGGTAGACAGAGTAAATTCATGTTCGTCAGTTCAACCGATTGTGTGTCATGCTACCCAAGGTTTCACCTAATTAGTCATGATAATCGTCCAGACCGTTACAATACGGAAATGAATAGTCAGAGAATCCGTTGATTGTTTTTATTGTTAATATTGTTCACAGTAAAGTTAGTTTACAACATAAATTCAAAAACTATTGAAAACCAAGGGGGGAGTGTAGTTTTTTACTACTTTTTTACTAGTTCCATACTGCCGAACGACACAAGGTCAAACCTACCACATATTTATCTCACAGTGAGCATAATGTTTTAAAATTTTGAGTAAGCATCCGAAAGTTTGGATTTCCATCGTCTGTAGATTTTTGGTATTGTTCGATAATCACTTAATCACATCTATATTACCTGCCTCATTCTCAGCATATTTAAACTACATCGACTGCACTTGACTGAAACTCGTACGGTTTATCCTAAGCCTAGTTAGTCTCTAGTTATTATGAAGACAAAGCGCTCACGGGAATTTGTCAGGTTAAGGTTTTTTATGGTAAACCATGGTTAGTAAAATAGGTATCTCCAGTGAATTAAGAGGTGTTTATGTGATAAAATACTGAGTAGTTTGAAGCTACGAGGAGATAAATAGTGAGAACTTACTTTCCACATAAATATCTGTTTTGATCAACTTCAATGGATTGTATCAGATTATAACAATTATGGTAACAATTGTAACTGATCGGTTGGCGTTCCGAACTATCAACAATATAAGATAATAAAACCTTACGTATATTTTTATACCTGTTAAGCTAAGTGGATAACAGGTATGTACTTGGTTTGAATTTCAGTGCGAAAATCAATAATGTTGAAGTGCATCCAGTCGACAACTTCCAAATAGTTAATTCCACTGTTAACCACAACCAAATCTACTAGAAACTAGTGTCAAGTCAATATGCTCAAGATTCACAAATGACAGTAGATTGTGATCAATTGATGCTAAATATTTACAGTGGAAAAATTACCTTAATATTACCATCATACCAGTTAAGCAAGTGCATTAGAAGCCATATATGCATATAAGCAAAGTTTTAATTTTTAAATAAAATAAATGAAGCATTAATGAATTCCTTGAACTAGTCACTTGGAAAACGATTGTCAACATATTCATTTAAAGCTTATAAATGCGTGCATATTCGCACTTATTTATTGTACGTAACCAGGATAGATAATAATAATGATAATAATTATTATTTGGTAGTAAATGAAGACCTGTACCGATAAACAAATTTTATTTATTATTCTCAACTACTACTTCCCAGTTGCCACCGCCGTTAAAGATGACTAGGTGACAATTAGTCATAATGTCTTATGAGCATGACCATTGTGGTTAAGTCTAACCACATATGACCTTTTCTTGAGTAGTTTCGGGTGTTAGCTATTTACTTGTAAAGACCTTGACACCGGAGACGATAGTCTGTGAAGTATTACATGATCTATATTTTTAAAAGCTCTCTTTCCTGACCTTATTTTGAAAATGCGGTGTTGATAAGATGCTGATTTCACTGCCAGATTTCGATTCTATCCCCAGTCTTTTAAAAAAATGGTCAAAAACTGATTATTATTAGCTCTAAGTTCCATTAGGAGTACCTTCAGACGGATGACAAAACTGTTGAATTCATAAGTTTAAAGCGGTTAAATTTTTGTATTCCTTATTGATCGTAGTGCACGAAGCAGTTGCAAGTATTAACCAATCCTCTTATCTTGGTAGTTTCATCAACCCTGAGGTGTCTATGTTTGTTGGAATCTCGGGATACTTATATTAGTTTCGTGACGAACATTCTTGTATTCGATTAATAGGTCAAACTAACCTATCGTTTTGTTGTTTACTTTAGGAACAGTCTGCTCTGAATGGTGAGATTATTGAACGTCAAACTGGTAGTTTATCAATTATTAAGATTTTTAAACGCAATATTGTTCAGATTTTGTGGACAAAGCCATCAGTACTATTTTGGGGATATATGTTATTCTACCAAATCCTCCTGAACATATCGTGTTAATTGGTCATTCTGTTGTGAGTTTATTGATAATAATTACATTAATTACTAAAAATCCCATTTTAGAACAAAATGTCTGTCCAATGTATTCTCTAGTTCTCATTGGGTTTCTAGCTATAATTACTTTGTGTCATAAGCGTTAAAATTCTGCACAATATGCTACGCAAAACAATGACATGCTCAATAGTTATCATTTTAGAGAGTCGACTCTTGGAGTTCTACTGAGAAGCTGTGACGGTTAAATACTAACCATGTAGAAATATTAGCAGTTTCTTTACTATTTACATTGGTCGATAGTCACGAGATGTCGCCAACTAGATGAAATTAGAAATGCTAACGATTGATTTTCAACTCAGCGTTTTATCAGATTGAAGGCTTGAAGGTCCTGAGTATGATCTCTAGTGAGGATGTGGGTGTTAACTACTGAGTTATTTCATATATAATAGCTATTCAGGGCTTCCTGATCTTCAGTAGTTGTTTGCCTAAAGTCATCACTTCACTTCATAGAAGATAGTATGAAAATTATTTACCATATTTAGACTGCTTAACTTTGAGCCAGAATGTTTCTGCATAGACTAGAGATCGTATCCGACTTAAAAACTGTAGCAAGTGAAATATGACTAAAATTTTTGACCTATTAATTGATTATCGAGTTCATTACAATAATTCCCTAAGTCAATTTTGATGTCAAGCATTTTTCGAGATCTAAATCAAATTCAGTTAGTCATTAATAACGTAGAACCTGACACATTCGTCAGTTCAAGTTGTCACACCTCATCTTCGCACCGAAGCAATAATGATATCATTGGTTGTTAAAAGATTCAGTACTCATTACATTAGAAGATGACACGAAATCCGAATACAAAAATATAATCAGCATCTTACGCCTTAATAATTTTCCAATGAATATTATTAAAAATCTGCAAAATTAAAACGATTTATTACTAGTTAATAGTAAATCAATTAAAATATCATAGTTTGGTACAACCGTTCTACCTTACCGCTATGACACAACAGATGTATTGCAAAGAATTTTAAAACAACATGGAATCCAAACATTCTACAAGACTACCAACACTATTCGAAGTACATTAGTTAAAATAAAGGAAAAAAAATCCCCTTTACCTCTACACAGAATTGTGTCTACAGGCTAGGTTGTGTTGATTGTGATGCTTTCTCCATGGGAGAGTCTTCTCGAGAAATCAAAACTTGTACCAAAGAACATGATAGCTACATTAAATGACCTCTTAATAATCCTGTTGAACTTGAAAAATTAGAAATTAAATCAGCCATAGCAGTTCATGTTATCTACCACAACCATAAAATTGACATTAAAAAGGTGTTTCTTGAGGAACCTGAAAAAGAAGGTAGATTAGTGTTGGTCTTAAAGACCTGAGAGCGTGACCGCAGAGCCCAAGGGACAACTGCTTGAGGCCTGTCACGCACGGCCTTTTTATGAAAAGTTTTTTGAGTATTAGCTCCGCACTTAAAAGCCCTTAGTGGGCACCCATACCGCCGGAGACGGAAATCCGTGAGGTAGAGTGAGGTGTGACATTTTTAGGGTCGACCTTTTCTAACCCCTCCTTCCTTGTGAGAAGGCAGCATCGCTGCAGATGCTGGTTGTCCGAGGGAAACACCTTACTGCTGTCACACCCCTCTGCAGTCAGCAGTACGACTTCGCCCTCAGACCTTGAGTAGCTGCTTTTAGTCTCATCGTTCTCCAATCGACCTGCCTGGCATGGTAGAACCTACAGGAACATATGTTCCAGCCAATATAGCTCGGTTGGGTCATCACGATAGGCAAGCCCGACCACCACTTCAAGGTAGCAGCTACGGTCTCTAACAAATGGTTAGAGACTTTGGGTGATACGGCTCAAAATCGAGTGCAATGGCACAGGTGCATCCACTCCTTGTCTTCCTCCAAATTCTAATTTCTGAGCTTATTATAATTTTCTCTTTACTGAATCACTTTATATCTCAAATCTCATCTCTGATCTCTATGCCTTTCCATTAGTACTTACTCTGTTACCACCTTCTCTACTCTGGGATTTGGTCCGACAATTTAATCTTTATCTGCTAATTGAGGCATGGCAACTTGAACTGATGTACGCATGTACCAAGTTCTACGTTGTAACTGACTGACTGACATTAAAAATATCCAAATTATTCAGAAAGGCTTTTTCAATTATAAGGAAAGACGAATATTAAGAAAGAACGAGAGGAGCAAAGAAATTTCTTTTCAATTAGTTTTTCATCAGATCTCTACACTAATATATATCTAAGTTTACAATAGGTTTAAAATCATTACCAAATATTACATAATAATTTTCCAGGTTCAAAGGTATTTGTAAAATAATTACAACTGATTAACAAAGCATTTAAGACATGAAGGTGAATAAGGTAATTATCGTTTTGAAAGTGTGCAAACAATAAGTGAATGGGTCAGCATACTGTTGATTACATAATATCTATTAAGAAGAAACCGACGAATTAATTATAAGAAATCTGATGATCAAGACAGTTATGTAAGAATTAAGTTACAATTAAGAGGTGACAATTTTTTTAAAAATTATGAAAAGATTTATACAACGTGGTAATACTAATAGTAAAAATAGTAATAATTATAATAATAACAATAATAATAATGAGAGAATTGAGTGTAATAAGATATTTGTAAACCATCCGAGCGTTGGCTATGATGATGGCCAAGACAAGGAAAGAGGCTGTACAAATTTCTCATGTACACACAGGTGCGGTTCAAGAATGTTGATACCGATAGCTTCCGCTATATGTAGAAGACGTATGCGTTAACCATACGGCAGATTGAGTGGAACTCGATAGATGATTTTAAAAGCTTTCTTGATATTTACTTGGTGTTCAGTATCAACCAAATGTTTAAGTATAGACCTGTTTACTTTCCCACTTCACATTTTGTTAAATCCAACTGCACTTAACAAAATGGAAGGCTTTTCTATTCAACCAACACGGACTTTCTATCTAACGGACCACAATTAAAGTACATCAAATTTCATTCACGTGAACATTCTCACATATTCTCATAATTTCCCTTCACATCGCACTAACATGCATACATGTCTCTCTTCAAACCACCTTGACCCTAATAACTTGACACGATTAAACTTGCATTTTGATTGCATGAACTTATTTTGATTTGTTCCATTGTATTAAATAATCTTGTGTTGAATCAATTCAGTTATTTATTCCTCTAAAGAAGTAAATTTCACTAAGCCTCAATTTTTAATTTCTACTCATTGGAATTTTACAAATATATATCACTTATTTTATAAACAACCTATCTAATACTCAATTTATTTGAAATTATCAAAGTTAACCTTGGTAATTATATGTTCAATACCAGTATTATGATAAGCGGAGAAAAGAATTAATTTGTTTAAAGAAAGGTACATATTGTTTTTTTTTGTATAGAATGAATTCAACGCCATTGTGTCTAGTTCCTCACCATGTCGAACATAGTCTCCACCCATTGGTTGCGACAGTTACACGAACCCTAAAGAGCTAGTTTTCATGTACCAACGTTACACAGGTTAACAGTCAACGATTTCATATACTGATACCATGCTTTAATTTGTGTGCTTTTAGCTTCCATCCTACTCTTACTGCAGTCATCATCACGTGCAGAATTCGTTGGTTATTGAGGCTACATAATGGATGTCTCTACCGCCCCAGTCGATGAAGACCCATAACCTTACCAACCGATTTACCATTTTCACCGAGTACTGTGGTTCTAACTTTAGCATTTCTTGCTTCGTTGTCCTAATTAACGCGAGTAATGCTTCAAAGACACTTGTAATCAACTGCTAATAATTCGTGAATGTCGTATGCATTTAGAATTCATGTTTCACATCTATATAATAAACGCTACTCAGTATATTCCTTCTTTAGTTGATAGACAGACATTTCGCCTACACCTGGGATGACGTAAAATCAAACAGGCTTTCTAAATCTGAGCGGAGTTTTTGTTAGACACCAACACGTTAGAGTTAATGGGACTTAAGATAAGTAAAGTGGTCGGCGCCTTTTTATTGTTACTCAAGGGGGGATCAAAGTACTCAGTATATTATCGACGTCTTCAGCCAAACAACATCATATCATCGACATTCTAAATTGATAGGTAAATCTCGTAGTGAGAGTGGATTCTAGAAAAATTAGTGTCAAAAAGTCTGTCTTGTAACTACGTTTTATACCTCAAAGTCAAATTCATGAGGCACTGTAGTCAACCCCTTTCTTTATGAAGTTCAATCTTCTCTCTTGTATAGATTTTTAAGCGATATTGTTTAATAAGCGCTCGACCTATATAATATATCCTTTTATTAATCCGTTGTTTCGCTGCGACTTGATAGTTGCAGTAAACAAACATGGCATTTATACTCAGCGCATATGGACACCGAAGCTAGTTTAAGAATGACATAATTTACGATATGAATTTTTATCACCTGTGGTTATTACGCTATTAAGAATTGATTAACATATCTTTATGCAATTAATTGAGATCGTGCAGTGTTGGCGTACTGTTGGGATTACAATCTTACCTGCTATGATTTTACAGTTCTATTTAGCATCTAACATTAACAGACTTTAATTAGTCACACTGATTAGTATCCATTTTTATGCATTTGTCATGCTACTTAGCAATTTACTTGCTACTATAGAATAGTTATTGTTAGGTTTTACAGTGATTGTTGAACTTAAAGTTTTATATCATCAGTTAGATATGCACTAGGAGACGGGAAACACAACACTCCTATTTCTTCCTAGTATAAGACCCATCAGTTAACAGTGCACATCCACGACCTCACCAGAGGTCGGATCTAGTGTCTTCAGGCTTCTTAGAGTGTACACTGATTTGACTAGTATTTAATTATATTTCTAACTCCGGTTTGTCCACAACATAGTGTATAAGAAACCATCCTCAACATTTTTATTTGGATTACTGTTTGCATTTACCACATTTAACTCAGTTATGTACCATTGAGAAGCAGAGAGCATTAGATGCCTTTCCTGTCCTCAACATCAGCTAGGAAAATCAAACAACTTGAAGGTTAAGCCTATGGTAGAAGAAGACTATAAAATAAGGAGCTGTTAGTCATTTGTAAAGAAATTTAGTGTCCCACTTCTCTCTGAAGTTTGTACCGATGATATCGTCTAGAAGTACAGGACTTTCGGTGAACTTAAATTCTTTGAACGACATTATAAGAACGAAATCCCGAAAGAAGTTAGCTATGAAAAGTTTTCGCACAAGAAACTAGAAGCTTCAGTATTCGCAAAACAATCTATTCATCGCTAAACTAACAGTATTGGAAATTGCAGCTCGTATTAAATATTTGTGGTGGATTGAAAATACTTATGCGTTGTATTTCATGCAAATGAATCAACCGTAAATTTGTCTTCAGAAAGTAACATTTACGTTTCAAGAATAAAACGTATAATAGTGAAGTATGATAAAATGGGTTTGTTTCTTCTTGTTGATTTCGTTAGCGACTGAACTCGACCAGTCTCTGTTGACGTTAGTGCATCTTTAGCGGTTCAATTCAATACTGTGTTGACTCACAAGTGTACTCAAGTTTACACTGAATAACGAGTGGGATCCAGAAAGCACATTTTATCCCATTTCAAACCCGTTAGTTGAATATATCTACCACGTTACAGTGTTAGAATTTACACTAAGACTTAAACTCAGAGCTCAGCGTATAACACTACAGTGTTTGACACAAATGGACTAAGAATCTCAGTTTGTACTTCAGCACTGGAATATGTCATATACACCCAAATAACGAGTCTCAGATAAAAATAAAATGCGCCTTCCGGATTTAACTTCTCAGCTTTAGCAATAATGGTGTTTAAAATTAGATGAAAGCTATTTCTCGTGTATAATCAGTTTTCCTAAGTAATTTTACGTCTAACAACCACTTAACGTGATTAAGACAATATTTTTAAGACTGATCTGTTTCCATGCCACTAAGTCATATATTATCATGTTTTGTGGCCTTTTAATCTTTATCGTTTTTTTCTTTCCAGGGTTCTGTTGTCATTCTCAACTTGTTATCAACTCGTTGGAGCTTAAATCAAACTAAGGTAAAACTAGTTATATCTTTAGCTGGTCCACTTTATCAACCGGGTAAGGATTATATTAGTAGCGATGGAAATTTTTGGGTGTCATTGCTATGAGTAAAATTCATGCTTATCATAATTGTCATCAATAAAAGTATTGATATTGGGGGAATGAATGCAATAACCAAAAAAACTTTGTTCAACTTAGGTTTTTTACTAGTATTTCCTGTAGGATTTTTACCTAGATCACCTAGCTTTACAGTCTGAGAGGTCATCATTAAGTTGTTTAGGCCTTGATTGAATTGTAGGACTGAAATATTTACACACTGAATAATCACAGAGTACTACTGACCGTCTAACTGTTTGTATAATCCTGCTTGATACTGTTCGCATTTTGTCGATTAAATTTAGAATATAATCATTAACCTATACGAGCCCGGTTTTTCCCCATATGTTGGCGTGATGGTCGGGCTTGCCTATTGTGATAACCCAATCGGACTACGCTGACTGCAACAATCTTTCCTCAGGTTCTTACCATGTCAGGTAGTTTGGTTGAATAGCGGTAAAACTGATAGCAGCAAACCTATGGTTCACTGTCGACTGTACAAAAGTGTGAGAGTAGTATGGTGTTTTCCTCGGACACTTGCCTACATACTTTCATAAAATTTCTGGAATTTATCGCGAATCAAATCACAGACACTTGTAAGTTATCATTTTCGCAGTGCTTCTAACATTTTCCTCCTCCTACTTCGAAAGTCTCTTGAAGTTCTAATAAAAAGTCGTGACTGGTAGTGTGTGACCCCTATCGCCGGTAGTATTGGATGACCTTCAGATCATATGAGAAATTAGTTGAAGCTCGAATCTTACCAGTAATTTTGATGGCTAAGCATCCGATACGAAACCTGATGGTTGTGGTTTGGTCTTCTGGGAGTTTAAGGGGCGAGCACTGCTGAGGAATCCTGCACTAAGACGGAACAGTAGTCCAGTGCCATTTCTCAATTTCTAGTAGTAACTAACTGAGGTCAGTTTGTGATGAATGTGGAAAATAAATCAAAGCCATTATTTACACGTAATATCATGTCACTGCTGAGCTACATTAGTGTTTTAGTAGGGAATGTATGCGTTCTCCTTATCCGATCTATTCTGGACAAACTGCGTTCCCTGAGCTGTTTAGAACCTTACGTCTATGTATTCGTCTGGTTTGATTACTAAAGTTCCGCAATTCAACAACCAACCTCAGAGAACGCAATTTATCCATAGCTAACCTCCTGATTCACTATTCTTCACTAAGTTCGATTTATTGTTTCATTCTTTTAAATGTTATATTAGCATTCCGTTGTTATTTTATTTGCGCGTTTGGTAGTTGCATAGATTATCAAGTTGGATTTGGCTCGATTATTTTGAGAATCCATTCTCATATCATATTATTAGTCTAGTTCTTTTACTATTTAGGTATATACTACTTACATGATTGCTTGTAAGTAGCGTATAGAGGAACGTCTGTTGATCATTCAAACAGTGGACAACCGATGAGGGGAGTTTCGGTATAGCAGGAACTAAGACGTTAAGAATATGTAGCTGACGGGAAGAGAAGCGAGTCTAGATATAACTTAGTTTCAAGAATACAAAGAATATATAAATAAATGCCTGAACAATGTGATTATTATATAAAGAGTTCTGTAATTTCGCCAAATAAGACATTCCTCCAATTCAAACAGGTGTTTTCACGCTATCAGAAATTGTACTACTGCCACTATTATGTTACTTATCTTGATGATCTTATCGTGCCTTCCTGTTGATGTAGTGGAGCAAGTTGGACAGACACATTTCGTCGCAACCAAGTGGCTAACTATGTCTTTAATACAATCTCACTCAGTCTGTGACACGTCGATTTCATGTAATCTTGTGAAAGTGCAGCATTTAAAACTTGTTAAATTAGCCTCTTAGAATTTGAGGGCCACTGATACTATCCAGTTTCTCTAACCAAAATGCATAAAGTAAAATTCGGATCAGCAACTTAGTTAAAAAATATAAACATTTACATGTCACGCGGATTACTATTAGTTTCAAAAATAGTTTTATTTATTGATTGACTTTATCTGATGCTAGATAAAATGTTCATTAATGTGCACAATGACCTATAACCAGATAGTAAAATTGTAAAAACGGACTAATCAAGTTCATTGTTTTCTAGACAATTATAAAAATTGTCATATCTGGAATCGGGTCTTGGTTAAACTAAGTAATTACTAAGCTGTGATTACTTACTTAATTTAAACAAAAGATAGGTCGACTTTGGCCTCATGTCTACATTACTTTGCTGTGCAGATTTATATTCTAAGTTTTGATATTACGAATTGATTTGGACGGGATTATCAGTAGAAGCTAAGAAGGACTTAACAGTTTTTTTTGTCCTATTATTGAAAATTATGTGAATGAATAATGCTTCGAAGACATCCATTATCAGATTCTGCTTTCAAGTTAAGTAATACTATTGTTGTATGTTGATGAGTTTATCTAGATTCTACAACTGATGTAGACTGATTAGGTCTGAAGTGAGCCGAGTTTTTCTTAATACTTATGTAGAAGTTTATTTCTTACTATTTAGGATAGTGTGTAGTTTACAGAATTTACCAAATATGGTGAATTCATGCCCTTTTTATGGCTTTTTATCAATTATAAATTGTCTTACTATGGGATGTTAATTCACTTATCTGAAAAATAAGCACTCGTCACGAAGTATGAAGCTTCTTATTGAAGTGCACTGTTGAGAAGTTCAATACTACGGCCACAGAGCTGCCAGTGGTTCCTCGTTTCCTAAGGTTATCTTACTGAAGTCAGTTTCTGATGTGAAACTTCTAGTACAATGACTAACTTGATTGTAAATGAAAGCTAGCATACTTTTTTGGTAAAACATCGAAGAACTTCTGTAACGAAATAAGTAATACAAGGAAAACTAACTAAAGTAAACAGAAACACTACACAATATAGTTTGAGCTCATCACAGTTTGTATAGGAATAATATTGCTATTGCCTTGTCATTCAAGTAAGATTGTTATGTTATATTTTCCACTTCGCTGACATGAAATCCATCACCCCTATTACTGTATTTTCTTTCGCGCGATCACTCTATATAGTGAATCAAAGGAATATCCATAACTATGATTGTGTGCGTAATGGCGTTTGTAAAATACTTGCTTTCAAATCACACCGGAGATCATCATTTAGCTTTCTTATTTAAGGTACACCTTGCTGACGATTACTAAACTAGCACGAAGCTTAGTGCAGTTAGAGTTCTATATTAATAAACTTCAACCACTTAACATCAGTAATTTTCAACTCGACAATCTAAAGTTACGCGTTATATAAATGTTATTGTTTTAACCTATGTGGAGTTTAGGTACGACCTCCTGGAATGACTCAAACTAGAATCTAACAGGTGTTTAATATATGTCATTGTGGGACGATCGCTTTGTAATATACGTTAAAAGCTTTTCTGTGGTTTTTTTCGGTAATTTAACACTAAGCTTTATATAATTGGCTTAATTTGAGTTGTGGAATATAAGCATTATGCATTCCAGCCTTATTTCTACGTATGTAGTAGTTATTGGTGCTTGTGAAATAGCGTTTGTCACCTTTAGAGAAAAGCTTGTCAGACATTGAACCGGTATCATTCAAGATTATTATTAAGAACGGTACATATAAACTGTTTTAATGTGTTAGGCATTATGCACTGCTAATTATACTCGAAAAGCTTATCAACTGAAGTTATGTGGGATTTTCTGTCTAATGCTTCTAATGAGCTGAACATTTTATGATATACACTGTTATATTTAAGCACTTATCTTACTGGTCACGACTAAATGTTGCATATAATCCTTTGTTATTTCTCTGCTGTCCTTTTTAAATGTTATTCAGTCATTCTTCGAACTATTGAAGTTATCTACTGTTCTTTTTATAAAAATATCTAGTAATTTTACCAGATCGTTCCATGGCGCAAATACACTATCGTGCACACAACTATTTAAATCAGATTTCAAGGATCTCGAATTATCCTTTGGTTATTATATCGATTACAGGCGGTTCTCGAGATCGAATTGTAAGATTTCTCCGCTTGTATATTAATTAATGATCACTACATATATTGAAATTTTTCTTTATAATTTTGTAAAAATTATGTTTAAATATCGACATGGCTATGTTCAATGTGAATAAAGTGATCTTGTGTGCTACTGAGGGTATGAAGGCTATTATCGATTCTAGATTACACACCACAGTCCCGCCCCCTCATAGTTCGCAGTTACACCCACAGGTTATCATGACCATCTTTAACGCAACCTCTTTTCCTAATACTTAGAGAGGGGAACTTCTCAGGCGGTATGAGAACCCGTTAAGTAAGAACCGTCCTTGCTATTTAGTTGCACTCGAGGTTATCTCGGTCACAACAGCAATCCTCTCTCTAAACTTTCTTCCATTACTATGAACCCTCATTTGTCTTCAATTTTTTTCTCACGTGCCACTTTCGCCGACTTATCGAGTACATGAAACTCCTTTCTTGCGTTTTAAGAAAACAGCATTTCTGCAGGTCTGGTCGCTTGAGCCGAAATACCTATCTTCTGTCAAACCTCCAAACAATCAGTATTATAACTTCTTCTTCGGGCTGTTAAGTTAGTTACCTTTAATCCTCCTCTTGAACTGACCTGCCTTTCATAGAAAAACCTTTTAGAACCATTTCTTTAACCTACTTGGTCTATCACGATATGCAACCTCTAACATCAATTCCAGCTGCTTCGTTATTCTTGTGAGATTTGAACTGCTGTCAACCAATTTCACTGTCGGACACGTAACCACTGGACTAATATATTCATGTTGTTTTATCCATAACCAGTATCATGGTTGTTTAGTCTTCAGTACTGAATTCTGTAGGTAAGTTGCATTTTAACTATTTGCCTAAGTGACTCGACATCATATGCACTATGTTGCTAATGATTGTGATAAATCTGTGTGATTATGCACAGATATCACCAAATAGTACAACAGACCGTGAAGCGTCTTATATAGTACAGTGTAAATTTGTAAGAATTTATTAAAGCAAATCTGTTACATCTGCCGTGTGCAACGTAGAACTTGTGATACATGTGCAGTGGTTCACATTACTTCATTTCATCACCACAGAAAGATAACAAAGGTTATAGTAATGTCAGTAGTCGTGAAAATCACTGGGTATAATAAATGTCTTTGGTATCGAAGAAAGATTGAAGGAAGGTATAAATTAGTTTTAAAATTCTGGTTGTACGGGGAAAACAGTGAGTTCATGCATGCTATTATGCCAGATTTCAAACTATGTTGCCATACTTCACAAGTAATTGACTGTTATGATTAAAAGAACCTCAACTTAGTCTTTATCTATCAACATTGCTCACACGAACAATCAACAGTTTTTTTCCTCCAACATACCCTTGTACCAGTCAGCATTATGTTTTGATTTGACATAGGTGATATGTGTTTCCACAACGTCAGTGAAGATTTAGAACTTTATCAACTGATTCCCTATCGTTCCTTACGACCATGTGTCTGACCTCAAAACTGTCTATTCAGTAGTTACGACAAACACAAGTAACGTTTCGAAGATATCTATGATTGAATATTGGTAATTTACATATTTCACTAACACTTCACATTCATACAGTTAAACACAACTAACCACTGCATACCATACTTATGCTTTGACTGATAGGTGTATATCTCAGTTGTTTCACACGTGGTCTAAGGTGGCAATATATATATATATATATATATATATATATATATATATATAATCTTCTTTATAGGTTCCAGATATACTTGGATATATTGATCTGGCTTATCCTGGTTTAAATTCTCTCAGTTTATTTACATCTTCAATACAAAATGTATGGGCATCCTGTGATCATCGGTGCATTCTTTGGTAAGTTGTAAGACTTCATTTTTCATCTTAATTGTTAATTTTTTAAAATCAGGTTCTGTTCACTTATATTTGTTATATACATTTTATGATTTGTATTAACGATGATGTTAGGTGAGGCGACAATTCGGCATGGAACCCAATCTTTGAATATTGTTCATTACTTAAAACATCAATCTAGAGTTTTAATATGCATAGAAAGATGAGAAATAAGTCCAAATATTTGTGTAAACCTTAGAATTAAGATGCTAATTCATTCAGCTGACGGCTTTCGAATAGGTCGAAACGCTCGTCCTCAAACAATGCCAGCTACAATGTAATTTCATGGTTAGTCTTTGATTATACTCTAGTGCATCTTTCGGGACTCATAAAAAACCAGGGTTGAGCTCCGCTATGAGAAAGCCAAGAGCAAATTTCTGTAACAACTGGCAATTATGAAAACGAGGCTTACTTGTATAGAGCTTTGCAAGATATCCAAACAGCTTTGATACAGCAGTGATTTCTACTAGTGACCATAACCAAATGGTAAAGAGAAATTAGTGAACTTTTTGACATTCCTTGAAGACTTATCCCGTCAGGCTCGAAACACAATGGGAAGCAAAGACAGTTTAGACTTAGACTGATAGAAAGTTTACCGGACAATCGTATGCAGTTGTTATCAAAAAAAATGAAAGGGATGGATAAGGCATCTTCTATAAGTAACATTAGACAGCTTTGCAGACAGAGTTAGAACATACGGCGAGCTATCATCTGAGCTTGTAACTTTAAGTGATGTCCGTCAAGGCTGTTAACTATCCTAGTTTTTGTTTAATTTCACCATATATTTACTGTTAGAAATCATGCTTCCGTCATCTGAATTTTAGGAGTCACAGAAAACTTAGTCCTGTTTTTCAAAGACTCTGATAAAATGCAGTCTTTGGTAACATTGAGCAATAATTCAAGTGTGTTCGTGATGTGTTTCTCTGACTTTAGATGCAAATTATTGTGGTGTGTGTCAACACCAAAAGTAAAAATAACGAGTGAATTAGTTGGACGCGTTGACCACTCCATATATCTTGGAAATTTAATCAGTCTTGATGGGTTGGTGTCTGATAAAATTGTGACAAAAATTCAAAAAGCTTGTTTTTCTTTTGCCAGCTGATGTCATCCTTGGGATCGGTAATATATCAGTCTACTAATTAAATGAAAAATATACAGCGCATCATTTCGCTTTCACTCTGTGGATATAAAACGTGGCCATTAAGTGTAAATGACATACGTAGGCTATCGGCATTTGATCATGGATGTCTTTGTAACATCACTTGCGCTATCTGGGATCACCGGGTAAGATGAAATTATGCGTTGTGTATTAAGGTAAGATGGTAAATCAGTCGATAAGGTTGTAAATCTTCATTGACTGAGCTGGTTGGGACATGTTTTACGTATGCCTAACCACCATCTTCTTTGACGCGCGATGATGACTGATATTAGATTGACGAAAGTGAGAGTAGGCTAAACAAAAACATTGCTTGAATCCATGACGTCACTGACTGTTGGTCTTGCTGTGATAGTGAGTCGTAGCAGCTTAAACTGATCCCCATATCCACCAAGTCCTATATGACCGACTAACAATGCCCCAGTTCTGCTGCACATGTTTCAATTTGAGCATTTTGGTAATATGATTGACCTCTACTCAGTAAATTGTGATTCGTAGCTGGATACATGAAACTTTACTCCGTAAATGAGCTACATCTGTCTGTTTTTGCATTGTTACTATTCTAGTCCGTTGACGTATCATTCTCACTATAATGTTTTCAATAAGCGCTTTCTTTTTCATTTCCATGTTCAATTTATTTTCTTTAAATGGCATCATCATTTCTCTCCTTTTACTATTTACTTTTGTGTCTTAAAAAGGCCGGTGTATGTAAATTACATATTTAGTCAGAGTTCACTTTAGGGTCGTGATTTAGTAATTCTTTAACTGTTCACAGTGATTAACTATTATTGCCCTGGAGGATCGATTTAAGGAATTCAAACGAACCAACTAGTCAATTAGCGTCAAATATCCCTACCATCAGATAGCCAGCCAAGAGATATTAATCGTAAATTAACACTTTATCTGGGTAAAAACAGTATTTTAGATAGATACATGGCTACAGAATTTACGAAGATTTTTGAAGCTTCACTATTTTTCAGTAAAAAGAATGGTCAAATAAACAAGTTCAAATTATATACGTTCCAGATCATTTGTAGTTATACAGATATCAGCCTCTTTAATTTTATTCTAAATGGAGTTCAGTGTTTGGATTATCGATAAAATTTAGAGTTGAGGGTTAGGGTTTCAAGACAATGGTTGAATTTTCTATTAATATTTAGGTTTTAGTTGATTGGCTATTCACATGATTCGTTGTGAACATTACAAAAGTCGTTAAATCTTATTCCTAGGTTGCAATTTTACAACAAAAATTATTCGTCTCTTCTGATCGTTTTCATATTGTTGTACAATGCTTTCCTTTTACCTGCTCTCTAGGTGCCTGCAGTTAATGCTGAGATTAAATAAAGGCCTAATGGTACACAAATCGGTGGGTTGTCTCGCGTTGTTTTATCTTTTACTACCGTTTCTTACATATTCACATGCTTAACGTTATTATTTTTGTTGTTATACACGCATACATATTTTCTATGGTAGAGTGAACCAAATTGCCTAAAAACGTTTTCGGTATTCACTAAACGTAACTTGAAAGTGTTTTTGTTTTCACATCTATATGAACTACAATGGTTCAGTTATTGTTGCCATATATGCCTAATGAATTGGTTTCCCCGAAATCGTGTACGAGTAATTTTGTGTTATGACTGATAAGTAGATTCTAGAATGCCTGTTTACTCCTATTTGGCATAGTCCTGTAGCGTTCGACAAGTATGGACTGGGTTCAAGTTTTGTTGTGAACATTGGGATGTAGCAGGAGTACCTAGTTGATGAGTAGCAACTGGGAAGAAATTCTCGTTTTGAATTGAACTTACTGGTTACGATTCATTGTTATTCACCAAGTATGTTGTATCTAAATTTCCGTCTCATTTCTTCGTTTATTTACAGTGTATTGACTGAATATTAGATAGTAATTTTCAACACAGATATCATTTCAATTCGTAACTTTCATCTAGCATATTGTGCTTTGATATACTGACATGTTCATAAAACACATTTGAGGATAACATACTTTATTCACTCATAATATTGATGGAAATATTGACCGAAACTGCTGACTATGGTCATCTTCAGTGATTTTAAATTTCTGGAGGGTGGTTATCGCTTCTCGGTAATTGCACCGTTAGATAGTTCTTTTTCTTGAGGTATATGAAAGTAAGCTGGTTTTAGAGTGGTCTTGTTGGGTTTCAGAACGAACGATAATAATACCGATGAGTCGCAAACACTGACCAATACTACAGTGGGACAGAACGAAGAAAATTCCATTCTCATAGCTCCAACCCAGCTAACTAAACAGAAGTTCAACGTGTGTCGGAAAATATAATTCCACAAACAGGCAAACAGACGAATAATCGGACTTACAAATAATCCGTATGTATGCAATAAAAATATCCTTGAAAAGTGTTGTGAAAATAGCACATTAAAAGAAAGAACACATCAGTAAAGTTTAACGTCTCTCTAGGTGGGTGACATAAACTTAAAGTAATATTGTGCGCTTTTAACACGGAAATGAGAAATTCAAATTTTATAAATAAATTACAAAAATAGGTCTTTGAGGGATTTTTGAAAATCTAGTTTTCCCCCATCAGGTCTCGGCGACTTAGATCTGAAGAAACAACTGTTTTAGGCTGATTACACTGGATCCTTTTGTAAAAGTTCTGAATTCAGTAAAAAAATATTGAACAGTTAAAATACTTCGAATAATCTCACTGTTACTTCATATTATTGCGTCGAGTGAAGTGAATAACAAGATGAAGTGTAAAGCAGGATAAAGTGAAAAGTTTTTTTGTACCATGAAGTGAAAATCTTTAGGAATTTAATTTAAATTAGGTGGAAGTGTTTTACACTCCATGATATACTAGGCTCTAAATTTAAAAGAAGAATGTGGAGAAAGAGTTAAGCTTGGTAACCGTAACCGATTTGAAGACACTTGATTCACTTTGTGAAACTGCATGAAACAGTTATTATTAGGTCTCCAACAAGGATATCTACACCTATTGACTCAACTTTGGTATACAGATCATCACCTCATGAAATCAAAAAAAGTTTATTACACTTATTTTAAAGCGTATGCTGTGATATGTCACAAGCAGATAAAAATCAGTTTAATTTAGTCAACAGTAATAACATATGAAATATTGATAGTAAAATTATAATCAAGTGAGCACCCAGACTTGCCACTAATTGATTTCAGACAGTAATTCCAGGGCTCTGTTAATAATATCTGACTAGTGGAGTTCAACTATGTCGATTGTAAAGCAGTTACCAACAAACGACGTTAGACAAATTCACACAATGCGATTTAATTAAATCTATAAGTGTGAACCACTGCATCCGAATTCAGTGATTGAAAGCGATTGCCATGAGGCCCTGAATATCCTGACCCCTACTATACTATACTATATACTAGGACTAAAATGCTAACTGCTGTGTCACTGGTTGTTTGGCCATATTCATTCCATCACGCGAAAATTGAAAAGATTACAATATGGCTTTGAGATATATTACTTGTTTATTCAAAGGTATAATTGCTCGTATTTATCACAGATTGATGTCGATTGAATATCATTGAAATCTAGGGAGCACTAGGACTCTACAGTGCGCATCCAAGACTTTATCCGATATTTCTCTCTCGTTATGAACACTTAACTATCACCGTTATTGGGCCAGCCTCCAGCGATATGATTCTCATTTCAGTGTTTGTATAATGTTTATCCGATCCCACTGGTGATAATCGCTTCACTACCAGCTTGTTTAAACTCAAGTTATATTATATTGTCTGTTCAATATAATTTAGTTTCATATGTACGCTTGCTTAATGTACAATCATCTCATTTAATTTATTGTTTCCTTTTTATCGGTTTCTTTTTTTGAAGTTACCTACTTGAAAATTTTATTCTCTACACGTGTGTGTATATTCTTACTTTCCATTGTTATGTTATTTGACATTAGATACGTGGTCTACTGGTTGTTCTTCTCTATATATATGTATCTCTGAACTCTATATTTACTTCTTTAGTGAATCATATGAAATTAATGTTTTCTTTTTCTTGTTAGTAACTGTTCTGTTTAACATTGAATGAATTCATGGTTTTCTTTTCGAATACATGATATAAATGTACATTAAGCTTTTTTTAATTAGCACGATACCGGTAGGTTGACTACCATTTATGTGCAAAAGTATAAGATAAGAAAAAATTTTATTTGTAGAAAGTACAATATTAATTATTAGATGCTAGTAGCGATGCTCCATATTTTCTGGTTTCATTCCCCATCGGGTTAATAGATCCTCACTGATGACGAGTTTTAAAGCAGGGTGTATAGGATATCCAATGCGTCTTTCTAATTGTTCACTTAGTTTATCCATATTATATTCAAGTCGTCTTGTTATTTCATAGAATCACACAAACTGCACAAACTGCATTAAGTTGATGGCAGTTTTGGAATTATGTATACTTGAATTTATAACTCGCATATGTTTATGTCAAGAAAAGAATAATAGCCAAATCAGGACACGAAATCAGTTTATGAAGTCATCAGCTATTGGTCTAAGCTGTATTGATCGACTCAGACTTACGAATAACGTGTGTATGATAACCTTAATCCACGGTCCGATATCAGAGGTAACATGGCTCGAAGTCTATCACAATAGCTCAAATGTGCCTGTTCTTTTGTTTTGATGTGGTTCTAAACTTAATTTGATCACTGTATAGTAACCACCGTCATATTTATCTATTCCTTAAGCACTGGTTGAATTCTGTCTGTCAAATTATAGTGTGACAGCCTCTAGTCTAAATAAATCGACGTCGCTTGCATTGTGTTAAGATGGGATGTGGTTTTGGAGTAGTCGTCAGGAATGCTTTCATGAACTCGATTTTATGCTGTTTGGTACTCGCTAACATCAAGGCGCACATGGCGTTTTTAGGTAGCTGATGCTGACTAATGGATTCGATTCAAAGTCACAGTGTTTCACAATTTTAGAAGAAACCGATTGCAAGTAGAATAGGGAGTCATTTTCATTGCAACCTGATCATAAGAAATTTGTTCAGCACTAAGTAGGACTATAAACACTGAATTGGCCACTACTTAATGACCATTGGGTGGAAGTGTCTCAAGATAGCAAAGTGATAACGTTCTCAGAGTATGAAGCTGAGTTAGTTTTCTAAGAAGCATCATTTCTTTAAAGATTTAGGTTTTACTTAAATGACTAGTGCCAACTAATACAAAAATTAGGCACATTGTTTCCTACTATTAACACCTAAACAACTTTCTAAATCTGCTATCAATATATTTCGATTAGCGTATCATTTCACTGGCGACTTTTAAGTTCAGTGTTTTCAAGGCTGACACGTAGAAGCTTGCTCGTTTCTACTCAGTCAAAATTATGGTATATTTTGCTGTTGAACTTCATCTAAATGACTCTCGTTCACATGGAGTATCAGTTGTTTAAGTTTGCTTTAGTTAGAGGAAGTAAGTCAACTGTTGCATTTATTCCATCGAGAGAATTAACAGAATTCTCTTACGAAACCATAGTGTTTTATGATTTATAAACTTAGAAATCTTTTAATTTGGACTCTATTTCAGCTTTCTACAGATCCTACCAATCGTTTGAATGTATTTCGTAATCTGTTTATTACAAAACCTTTACTAACTAATCATACATTACATAGTAAACGTGATGAAACTCCAGAATTCAATTTGAAATCCTCCCAATTAATTTCACCACATATGTTGTGGATTCATAAAACTAATCAAGGAAATTCTATCATGGATTTTTATGTGGTAAGTATTCAGTTTTTATCTTATATGTGTACTAAAGTATATATCAAAGCAAAAAATGAATGAGTGAAATAAGACAGTGGGAAGTTTCAAATAATAATCGTAATAAAATTATATATTTTAAAAATGATTTGTTTAACTTGGTCTCCCGTTTAACTTTTGTTAACTGACATCAATTTTGGCAAAGTGAAGCTGTCTATCTATCAACTAAAGGATTCGTGTTCTAGGTAACAGTCCACTTCATGTAGTTATGAAACATTAGCTATGGAAATGAAAGCCCCGTCGAAACTTCAGGTTCTTAGAAATAATTGTCTTCGAAGCATCGCTCGTATATCCTAGAACGATTGAATAAGCAACGCTAATGTTAAGCACATAGTAATAGTTAAATATAATAAATCAGTTGATAAGGTTATTAATATTCATTGATCGACATGGTTGGGATATGTTTTACGTATGCCTAACAACCGCTCCTTGCCTCAACACATAGTGTTGGCTAACATAATAGTAGGATGTAAGAATGCTAAGAACGACCAAACCAACACGTGGCAACAGTACATAAAATCGTTGACTGTTGGTGTGAGTTTCGTCGATAGGTCAAGATAACCTGGATGAGATTAATGCTATATTTACTGTCAGTGGTTGGTGACTATGGAGCGTGATTTAGAATTGATCGTATTGTTCCAGTTACAGATACTCGATGTTTTCCTTCAAGTTTGTTTTATACATTTTTTTCCTATGAATTATTTTTTACTCCTCAAGTCATTATCCCTATATTTAGTCTTTTTTTATGATCAGTGTTATTACTTCTATTACGTTTATGTTTATCTTCATGTGTTGACTGGATATAGGATCTTGGACAGATGAATATATGTTCCAAGTCCTGCATTGTCTATGCCTGATTAGCTGACTGATACTAGTACTTTACTAACAGTTAATTCCCAAACTTTTCTCAAACTCCTAGGTCACCTTTTTTTCCACAGGTGCATTTATTTTCAAAACTGTTTCTTGTTTTATTCGTGAGTGTTTTTGGGGAGAATCCTTACATTCTGTTGTGAATCTTATTCCTAATAAATTTAAAATTACCGCCACAGTGATCTTAATATTTTCCTTCTTCTCCTTTACTCTATGGAGGTAACTAGAAAGGCAGTTATCATTGAACATTTATTATTTTATTTATTTAAACACAATTCGGTGCAATCGATCACTATGAAGTGCGTGCACGACGAAATTACGAAGATAACGTTTTACGAAAATGAAAGAGGGAGGTCGATCTTAATCCAAATGGTAAGATTAGATAAGAGAATAAGTAAACTATACAACAGGAGAGAACTTTCATTTGAGAGATATCACTTCACTTTAATAAAGAGTTTGATAGAAAACTACAAGATTGTCACTAGCTCCTGTAATAAGCTATATCGGGTAACGTCTTATGCCACGAAGTTACAACTATTTTAGGGCCCTAATCAGGAAGTCATGTTGGGCTGATAAAAACCTGAGTTATGCAGCTTCCTTCCATACCACTGCGATATGTCATAACGCAACCATCTCTTTACTTTTTCTACCAACTTCTAACGTCGCCAATCGGTACTTAATATAAAGACTTAGGATTGTATTCTGAAAACATGACCAAGCAACATAACTCAGTATTTCAAGATGGTGACATCAATTGAATTATTATCACTACTCCCAAATACACTCTACCGAACCTTAGTATTAATGACATCGTGTTTCCACTAGGTGTCAGCCGTTCTTTGAAGATGACGTTGATCGAACACTGAGTTTTGGAACATCCTCAGCTCTGTAAGTCAATGTTTCACTTTAGCGTTTGCAAACCCAGTGTTTTACAACCAAACTCACACCAGTACGCTTAGGTATACCTAAACCGATCTGGTTTTCATTTGTGTTGATTGATGTTATCTGTCGCGCCATTTGCAGCACTCAAAAATCTCTACTTCTAACTATTCATTACTAAGAGTAAAGGTAGGTGCAGACTCATAAATTTCACACATTGAATGTATTAGGGAGTAATAGCTGATTTCATTAACCCATGACTGATTGTATACATTTACAGGTAAGCATGCTTACATTTATTTAAAACATATTTTATACATATTGCTTTGAATCAAGTTAAATATTTCTAAAATGAAAAGTTTGTTACCATTTAGTCTACTTTATTATGCTGAAAAATTCCTACTGTAATAAAAAGTAATATAGTATTGAATATATCAAGGATTGTTGTTATATTATTGTTATAGCCCTACAATGGTTTGTTAATTAAATTTGGTCCTTATTTCGACAATCCAGAACAGCATGTTCTTTTCTTGGTCACTAATGTAAGTTGATTCATTACGTGATCATTGTGTTGATCTATAATTCACATTTTTTGTACCTAAACGATTTCTTAAGTGTCATAGCATTAATATTATTATTATTATTTTTAGTCGTTCTTCTCTTTTCGTTGATATCTGACGAGAATGGACTGAGTTGAAGTGCCATTATGAACATCCACACTGGGATATATTGAGTACTTCTAGGGAATGAGTAGTTAGCATGATGAAGCGTACTGTCAGGATTCCACTCATTAGCCCCGGTTCACCTTCAATAATATATTCTGAAAATAAGTCCATTCTACACATTAATTTACGGTCATGACAAGCTTGATTCATGTTACAAGGTGTATGCTTTGGACAATTGCAACGAAAATCATAGCAATGTGAAATGATTAACTGTTCATTAGAGGTAACTATCTAAGCGAAGTGATTTTATATTACAAACACTGAATGACATCGCACAAAATCAGTCATAATGGCCCAAATGCGTTCATCGTTTAAGTTTTTATAGACTTCCATTATTTTTTCATACATACGTTTGCTTCATGGCTTCTTGTTCAATCATATTGTAGTATTAATGTTTTTAATTACGTGTTAATATTGTGTAACAGCCTGAGACCATGCATTTATATGCTAGGTTCTATGTTATTCATGGCCGATTGCTTTATACTCTACATAGTTGAAAGAAATTCAGCGGGCTTAAAGTTGTCGTTGACATCATCTAGAATTTTCATAGCCATGGAAAGAGAGGGGGAGTTGGGAGGTGTTTTATCCTCTGAAATGGTTTATGGTTTACTCTTTTATTCTCTGTTGTTTCTCTGAACAACGTTATCAGTAAATTCTTTGAAGGAAGGTCCTAATAGTCAACTCCTTTTTTTTCATGCATAATGATAGTGTTATCTTGGCTTCACGAATAAATCATCCAGCTTATATATCATAATTCTCGGAGTTGCCGTTATTGCAAAACTGTTAAGATATAATGAAATACGACAAAGTGGCATGAATAAATTAATATGAGTCTTTGTGTGAAGAACTTTGTAGATTTGTCATGAACGGTACACCCGGAACATTTTAAGCACTAAAGCTTTCAGTTTATCTATTCACAACATTTCACAGGGGTATTGTTTCGTTGAGTACAGTTTCTTAATGGAAATCGCAATATTACAAAAGTTAATTCTTGGTATCAATTATCTTTAAATAAAAAAAATAATTTTCAAATCTTTCATTCATTTATTTATTTTAAATTTTTTTTAGGTCTCGAACAACTGGCTTCATTTGTGTATAGAAACCAACGATACAAATGATAAACACTGGTAGGCTCCATTATTTCCCACTACATATTACATTTTTATTTGTGCTCGTTGAGCTATATTTTGATACTAATTTTGTTAATTCGATCTCTGGAATGCAAAAATAGAATGCACACTTCTCAATGCCGTTATAATGCCCTGATACAGGGGAGTGGGGGGGGATACACTTCATCTCTTAGATTGTTTACACGCCGCCAGTCGTTGATAGTCTACCAGAAAGTCTTACTCAAAGTTTTACTTACATGCCACATGTTTGGACTCCAGAGTCCTGAGAAAACGAACATGTTTTGATTATCAAATACCATAATGTTGCATTATCTGACAATATTCCAATGCCTCGTGAAGTAGATCTTTAGGTTGAAGGGTCAGAGTCACTATAATTTAGCAAGAGTATTAATAAAAATGACCGAACACTAAGAATGCGGTTCGAGGATAGTGGATAAGAAGGTGAATGGATACTGAATATTCAGAGTAAAGTGGAGAGTGAATATATTTGCTCAACTGATCGATTTCGAGCCATGTAATCACCTAATATCAGTGCTTATGAAGAATCATCGTAAAACGTAGAACCCTTTTTACTGAATAAAGCGTTTATTTGTATTATGTTTTTAACGATGTTGGGTTTTTTAAACTCATTTGGCTGATTGTAGAGTTTAGATTGCTGCTCTTGGCAACATCTGCGCTTACTTCACGTGGATGTGAATATTTTCATTTCTCTATATGTATTTGACCAGTGTAGTTGCTTTAAGGTTGTCTTGTTAAGATTTGTATTCGTCACAGATTGATTTTGATTGGATACCACCGAAACCCGGGAAACACTGGACGGCTGTTTTATTCTAGTATATGACTCCTCAGCAGTACACACCTTAGATTCCGACCAGGGAATCAGATCCCTGATCTTCACATCTCACGGCGAACGCTTAACCATTTTCACCACTAAATCAGTATCCAATGGTAAAATTCCCACTTTTATCATTTTATTATATAGCACGATAGTCATCCATTATTATTGGTGATGGCTTCTTCGCTCCTTACAGCTGTCCAGTGCCCCATCGTTTTGATTGGTATTCAGCCTACATCTGTTTGTAGCTAATACGAACGACACATCTAGCCAGTATATTCTAAGGACTTTGTTCCCAAGGGTTTTATTAACTTTTTCTTTGACCTTGTGGTTGTTTAACGTTTTTTGTGTAAGTCAGTAGGTTTAGCCTTATCAATGCATCTATTGATTTCCAATGGATTTGAATTCTTCGCTTCTGAAAATCCGCTTGTCGTGGAATTTTCTCCGTCTAGAATTTTAGTGCATTTCCATTCATATTAGTGCCCATACTTAACATAGTGTCTCTAAATATTTAGTTTGGTTTTTGTTTGAGGTGTAGCTTAGCCTCTGCAATCGAACTGATCAGCCCTAAGTATGAGACATCAAAGTCATTTACATGTGCTGAAATCTGCATCATCTCAAAAGTATTATTATTTTCACACTTTGTTTCCCATTTGTTTCATAGTGACTATATCGTTCCAATCACATCACCATATATCACTCGGTTACCCAATCCATTAACTCGAACCTTCATTGGAGCTGGTTTGATCACATTGTCAATGATACAAAAATTACCTATATTTAGCAGTTTAGTACTGAATTTTCAAGATACGAAGGACTTAAAATTGTATTTAGTAGTCTCATCGGATACAAATTCACTATGGGATAGTGTAAGTTGTTTCATTATTTTGACTGCATCAACCTTATTATTGTTGTGCTTTTCTGTTTGACTGAAAGGAACAGTTGCTTAGTAATTATTTTATCTAATCTACGTTTGAATTAGAACCCTCCCATCTCTACGTGCTTCAGATCTTAGGGGAATCGTTCAATATCGCAAGACATAACATCTGTTAGTAACTTGAAACAATGCACACGAATTTGTACCTGCTTGTCTAATTAATAATAAACTACTTTCAGTGAAATCTATTCATCTTCGAGCATAATATACAGCTAATTACAACATCCACTTACCTAAATTGAAGTAAATGAAACGGCTTTGAACTTGCAATCCAGTGGTTGTGCATCAAATGTTTTGACCACTGTGTTATTATTGTTTACAGTGCTTATAATACCGAAGAGATATTTTATTTCAAGCATATGATATATTTTTTGACAATCATACAGCATATTTTCAATCTGAAACATTGCATCATGTTTCTTACCGACGAGTGATATTAGTTAGACGGCTGTTCGTGTCCAAGACACAGTGAACAGCTATTTCTTCTTGGTAGTAGACTCATTATCGCGGATCCATGGTACTATCATAAGTCGAAATCAAGTCCTTCAGGTTTATCGGTGAGCACTTAACCTTTAAACCACTGAGATGGTGTCCTAATGGTCAGTGCTTGAATTAAAAGATTCGAGTTTAGTGACTTTTAATACCCCTAATAATGCACATAGCTTTGTTGTATAATAAGCTACTTGTTATTCAGACCATGTTACATCATCCAGTTAATATATTCCAATTCCATTTTGAGATGCTTCTACAATATTGTCATTGAGGCATTTCACACTTTAAGATAACGGATTTATTGGTCAGTGAGAAAAGTAATCTCTAATATCGTTAAAGGTATGAGAACAGTTGTCATTTCTTTGTTACCGATAATGTGATGTTTTTTTCTTAAGAGACCTGAAATAGACTAACTTAATGGTGTTCTTGTTGACTTTGGAACTTGACTTCAGAGTTGAAGGGACAGTTGCTTGAGTCCAATTACACAAGTTGTTTTTATAGTTTTGGATTTGTTACCTCCATATATTTCCTGACCGTCGCTGCCACCTTTACATAGTAGTCGGGTTCTCCTTCTGTAATAAACCAGTCGCACTATGCTGGCTGGAACATTCATTCCTAGATGTCTTGGTATGCCAAGTAAATCGATTGAAGATCTGTAAGACTCACAGTAGCAAATCTAAGGTCTAATGACTAAGTCGTGTCGCCAATTGTACATCATAAAATGAAGTTGAGGTTAGCACCCGCTTAGACAACGTGTAGTTTACGTGTTGGTACCTAGTCATAATTCATTAGTTGTTTTGTATGCGTATTACGTGTTTCTAACCACTAGTCCTTACCTTGATGCACAATGTTGGCTTGTGTAGGTTTAGAATGAAAAAATGTAGGACTCGCCAAACTAAAACGTCGCATCAGACTATAAAGTCATTGACTGTCGATATGACCTATATTATTATGTGCTGACACTCTAAATAGAATTATTTGGATAATCCCGAACAATGATTGAAGATATTGGGTAGTAACATGAATCATAATCGCTGATGTAACGTATGTACATTTAATCTAAATCATATATATCCTGTATTTCATTATTTTGTCATTTATGTTGTCTTTTCATTCGTTCTTGTTAAATTATATTTAGTGTTTTGTTAATTTAACCTTATGATATCGATGTCATATTTCATTCCGGGCTGATGTACATAAGTCCCAGGCTCTACGTTATTTATAAATAACTGATATAACTTTACATATAGTAAATATGTCACCTGACAAATAAGATCAACTATCGAGCTAGGTTATTCCATGTTATTTATGCTAATTTTTTGTTGCAGACTAGTAATATTAATTCCATGAAGCCGTGTGTGCATATAAACTTTTTTTTTTCAATATTGGTGTATAAAAGTTCCAAAATGCATTTCAACTGTTGTTTCCATATTGTGATATTTTCTACCTAAATAAACTTATTCCTGTCGGATCCAGTTGTATGGTTAACTAGTGAATTGTTTTCTTCCCCGTAAAATATTATTGATTTCGATTACATAATCTAAAAAGATACGTTTAACTGACTAATCTGAAAAAGACAAAATGCACTTCCTGAATTTTACATGTCAACCACAATCCAATTTAATCATATTAGTTAGTTGATTTCATATAGATAAGTTTTGGAGGTATTTCGTTTTATGAACTAAATGTTTCAACTGTGATGCTTTCAATGTCTTTCTAAATAAAAATCATCAGCCAACACTTCAAAATGAAGTAAATTTTTAGAATTTTTCCATGGTTAATTAATAACTTGCTTTGTCAACCAGAAATTTAACGTAACACTCCACATTATCATGTTGACATTGTATATGCATTTTATTATTTTCTTTCTTGATTCTAATCTTTAACTTTCCAGCGTAATCAATCAAATTACATGTCAATAGAATAGACTGTCAGTCAAGTGTGGTGAAATTTTAAAATAGTATTTCATTTTGAAGCATACATCTATGTTTGAATGACTTTAGAGGCTGCTAGTGTGAAGGCAAGATTCTAGACAGACGAGATAAGTGTAACACTGACCTTGCGTCTCGAACGGACCAACTAGGTCTGTCCCATTAACCTATACGATCTTATCACACACACTGATTGGTTAGATTGAAACCAATGTAACTAAGCTTGTCCAGAGGTAGAGAGTGAGAGAATAAAACACGCTCAAATAGGAGACAGTACCAAGTCTTTAATGGCATATGAACAAAAGCTTTCATATAACACATTCTGTGTTAACAGGTAATAAGACATACAAAATACGCTAAATATCGAACCTAGTTTCCTACAGAAAACGTGAAAATAGCTTCATAATAAGATTATAATAATTCAGAAAGAAAAATGGATGTGACTATCAATAATGAGTCTACTAAAAGCCTACAACTTAAGCGATACAAATATCATACTTAATAAATGGTTAACAGATATCTCTTTACAACAAGACTCCGGACAACATGGAAAATAAACTTCATAGGTTGTAATTCCCGATTCTTTGTCTTATAACAAAGTTGTTTTCTCGAAAGCCAATAGGAAGTTCCAAAATTGACTCACTAAGCCCAAAGAACGCAATGTTAATCAAAATTCTCCCGTTGAACTATAAAATCTTCTCCATTTCATAAAGAGAAGTGCCTATTCAAAATCCATAAATGAGACTGTGATTATTCACTGAGTTAGTATTCTCTCCAGGACTTAAGTATTGATGTAATACTGCTAGCGACATTCTCCAGCATTTACTTGAGATGTTTAAGAAATGCATGTTGTCTTAGAAAACTGTATTTTATCACAATTAATCAAGAATAGGTTTCTATAAATGTGTACGTCATTGTGTCTATATTAGTTCAAATGTCCCTACTGATTTAATTATAAAGGTTGTGTTTATTTTTCTAGATAGCTTATATGCTGAGTTAGATTGAAAATTCATTAGTCTATGAATGCCATTAATATATTTCATTTAATTTATATATAACACTGTAGCGAGGTAAATGATGACATGTCTTTGGATTAAATGTCAAGAAATTTACCAGAAAGCTTAAGTCTACGAAATTCTTCATGCAGAGCGTATAAACTATAAATATCATGAACCATAATTTTGTTATTAACAGAAATAAGTTCGACCCTTTTGACGGTATTGCTTTCTTTGACCTAGGTGGTTCACCTACTTTATATAGAAGTGAGCTTTACATTCATCCCACAGGTATTAAATAAATTCGTTCTTATTACTGTGTTTAGGAATTTCTGTCATCGTTTTTATTCGGTTTAGCTTTCTTGTTGATTGCTATACTGGTTTATATCTGACCCATTGTAGGATAACTCGAAAGTTTATTCTTGCACAAAGTGTGTATTAATAATACCATTCTTATATTAAAACTATAGTTAAAAGCTATCTACCTCAGAAAAAACAACACTACTAAAAGCATTTGCTTGAACTGTAAATCTTTTCCAACATTCTCAATACTTTTGATTCATCAAACGCATCATAATGTTATCCTATTCTTAATCCGACTAGTCACGTCACTAAACTTTTATACATTGTTAATTCGGATACTTTTTTGCATGCCTATGAAATACCATTTTTATCTTAAGTATTATTATTACTGTTCTTTTATCAATGCAAAACACCTATATTACATTATATGATTTTAGTCTATTGATTGTTATTCACTCCTTAACCTTAGTTTATGACCTTTCAATTTTATGAACGTTAACCTTTTGTAAGTATTCAGTGTGATTGACGTAGTATCTACTATTTTGAAAATTGTGTATATGAATGTAACCTAAGTTGAAGCGGTATGTGGTTTATTTTGTTTTACCTTCTTTATTCGGTTGGATATTAACGAAAACCAGGACATAGCATGTGACAGCTATTTGTTTCTAGTAATTGACTCTTTAGTGGTGTTATTGGTTAAGCGTTTGGAAATGTACGTGAAAATCTTGGGTTTGGTCCCATATGAAGTAATGAGTGTACATTTCTATTAAGAAACTCTTGTACTAGGATGAAACAGGTTAATTTCTTGAGTTGAAATCAAAATAAGCGACAGATTCAATAATGTTATTGATTATCTTGTCAGTTGTATTCCGCCGTGAAAATTACGCAATACCGTGTGGAATTAAGATGAAAATGGCTCTAAAATTGAAAAAGCATATAATTATTTAAAGATTCACACAGTAGTAATTAAAAAAGAAGAAATATTTGAGCAAATAGTTATTTTGGATAACCTCATCATCGGGCTCTTACTGTTATAAATCCATGAAAATTTCATTAAAATGGCCAAAATAAAGCGTGGGTATAAATATGTTGAAGAAATTATGTAGTTAGTCAATGATGCATGATGAACTTTTACGTCGAATATACACATCGAAAGAATTTAAGGTGATTTAAGTAACATACGTAACGGCCTTATTAGGTCACATTTTAATAACTGCAATTAACGATTCCACTAGGTTTGAAAAAATTACCAAGCTTTCGTGCTGACAAAATATGTTATTGACGTTTAATAAGTAGCGTATTTTGTAATTTATGTATTTTATTGTAGCTCAATTGATAATCACAGTCTCATACTCTTTGACCTAAAAGCCTTATTCATTAAGGTTTCACTGGGATTGAATTCTGTTTCAGAAAGTTCTATTTATCTGAAATAAAGTAGCAACTTACTGTTAAAACCGTATGACGTTTGGTTTGTATTGTAAGCAGACAAGAGGAAGAAAAATTAGATACTTTTACTTTAATTCTGTGGCTTCGTGAATAACCTGACGAAACCTGTGTATTATTATGCGATCTTGACAATCTTCGTTAGTAGACCAAACAATAACTATTTGAATCTACTCATGTACTGTTTTTTTTAAGTAATTTTCCAAAATATTGACCCATGTTTTCTAAGTTTCTTCGACAACAACCATAATCCATTGTGCAACCTTCGGTGTATATTCATAGAGTCCATCCATTTTAACCCTCTCTTATTATGGTAAGGAAGGAAGTACATTTTGGTGGTGTGAAGTTGTTACTTGAAAAAAGGCTTTTCGACCTTGAATAGCCGGATAATATTGTCTTACTGTAAGATAGGACACAAGCCATCCAAATCGCACTGAATCAGTCAGCAGTTAGTATCCGCAAGTATAGCATGTACTTTTCACTTCCCAAGTGTTATCTTTGCATAATGAAAACTAGATCAGCTTATACTAAACCGGTCCATCTTTGGTATCGTCGTGATTACGACGCCTTGGTAAAAGCGGTTATGCTCTTTATGTCACAACCTGGTCTCTTTGAGCTGAGTATGTTCGGTATTTCTCGTTGTTTGATCATCGTTGTCTCCGAAGAATTGATAGCATCCGCTGTATACATCATGTTAGTAATGCTGAGTTTCGGCATCGTGTGTTCGGATGCAGTCTTAATAGCACAATCGGTGTCACTATCTTGAAACAAAAATTTTGGTGATTTGGTGATGTTTTACGATTGTCATCCTAGTGGCTTCCATAATGTGGATTATTTGCCGAAGCTAGGGCTGGTTGAAAATTTCGGAAAGGTGGTCATTTCATGACACGGTATCATGAAATGAAGGAAAGTCTTTGTCAGCTTCTTCCAACCTCCTGGTTAGGACTCCTAGAGATTGTACAAACCACTGGCTTATAGCCTTATCAGGTATGGCACATAATAGAAGCTAGTGACGATGTTGTTTCGATTTCCTATCTCAATCTTCATAAAAGTATGGTGATTTATCTCATCAGGAAAAAAATCTTGTCTGTATCTCTATCCGAACTCTGTCTTCTACCTTATGATTTTCTCGTTGTCTTATTAAGTTTTACCTTTTCTGATTGAATGCCTTCTTTTTCATTCTATCTACAAAGTAACTTTTGTACTATTTTGGTGTATATATTTTTGTTGCCGATATGCATCAAATTTCGTGTTTAAATAAAAACAAAAATAGTTGTTGTGGTACAGTGATATCTTATGAGATTATTTTATCAATATTCGTGATCCCGACCATCACTCCAAAGTAGTGGTTAATATCACGTCACTTGATTTCCCAGTGTTATTATTTGCAACCATAATGAAAGGTTAATCATAATTTTACTATGCAACGCTTGTTTCTTTTGTACTCATAGATTACAATTTTGATTGACACATTCCATAATGTAAATCAGCGGATTCATTCGAATTTACCAAATCATCCAAGTTTATTGCCATTTTATGAAAAAAATCCTGTAACAATCTTTAACCCTAATCTGACAGGAATATTTCATCGTTTCTATTTGCCGCCTGAATTTTACTATCTTAGTCCATCTACGATTTCACCAAGTTTATTGGTGAAACGAACTAATTGCTCTACTGGTAAAAGTAAGTTTTCAGTATAAATTTGATGATTAAAATGATTGAAAACAAGAACCAACACTAGATGGCTACATCGTCATAGTATTGAACTCTCTACTAGTATTGTCCACCCTATATCCCCATCGGAAGTCGATTCTGAGACCCTATTATTACTAATGTTTATAAATAACAACAACTTTCTGTTCTTTGCACATACAAGCGTAAAATGACTATACTGTGATCGGTGGTCCGACAAAGTATGAATCAACTGACTAGAAACAATCATTTATAATTAACCGATGAAATATGAAGAAAAACGTTATTTTACTTTAATTACTTATCAGTAGTATGATCATCATGACTAAATCCAACATGCTCTTCAGTGTCAGGATCTTGTTTACAATAGTTATCTGACAGTTATAACGGAGGAATGCTACTGATGGTTGATAGATTTATTGAGTTAGTTTCAACTGAGTGTTAATTACTCAAATCTGACTGGGTGATCTAATACCTCATCCCCATCTTAGGAAACAGATATCAAAAGATAAAAATAACTTATTGACAAATATAAATCACTTTTCGTAACAAAATTGTACACTTGTATACAAAATATTTGATACAAAACAAATACAATCAATATTCATTCAATGTTAAATGTCGTTCTTTTATATTATTCCTGGACCAATGAAAGTGAATTGTGTTTATTAAATTTAATTATTGATCACCATATCATTAATTCAGGTCAATTCGTGATCTTAAATTTATATTCATGAATCTTTACAACATCCAAGCTTAAATGTCTGATCATTTAATTGTTTATACTTTCATGTAAACACCTGTTGAAGTCTGATGGAGTGCCGTCAAAAAATATTTAGAAATCAAGTAAATGAAATTGAAGACTGTAAATTTCGATAGTTATATTATAGGTTGTAAATTCTATGTAAACTTAAGTGTCAAGTACATTCGTCGATGACTGTCAGCTAGTATCCAAACTGTAATACTCTTACTATTAATCAAACTTACCATTCTTAATTTCTTTTTGTTTATTAAGTGTAAAATTTTCATACTACGGTGACACTAGAGCGATGTAGAGATGATAAAACAAACGGGTAAATGGCTTCCAGTTTGTCGGTTAATCATAATTAATGTAAAGCATGCCACATATCTGTGCGTTATTAAGTCTCTGTACCACATAACTGCAACCCACTTAAATCAACATGATTAATCTTAAGACATGATGTCCTTTCAAATCATAAGCTTTGAAATCCTTTCATCCTTTTCTTTCTCTTCGAGTCATATTCACCATGTCTAATTTTTCTTAATACTCACTTATGTTAGCGCTATTTTACTATGCATCTTACTATTCTAATAAGGTGTGCCAATTTGAACTTATGCATATTTTTGTCAGGTTCTACGTTTTACTTGACTGTCTGCCTTTTTTAATTGTAAAATGTAAAAGTGTTGTTGCTTATCTTCAAATTATTTATAGGATTCATGGGAATGATTACTTTGAATACAATTTGGTGTAATTATTTTCATTATGTTGCAATTGAGTAAGTTGAAAAGAAAGCGTCAACATTTTTTAAATCGTTTAAATTTAAGATATCACACTGTTTACAAAAGTGCAATAACGAAATCAAAGAATAGCACCTAAACCAAATCCAATGGATATGAAAGTCCACTTATAGGGATTAGAAAATGCAAAAAAAAGAGTGTACTTGGGCTCTAGAAACTTTAAAAAAATGTCGGCGTGTTATGTGTTTTGCTAATGACTACCGTGTGACGATTTTCCACAACCATCTGGAATAAATCTATTGGTCAATAACTTGGAGAAAGGTCTATTAGGAGTATTACTTAATTCAGTTTGGCCAATATCCCAAGTGGTACACACGTGTGTGGTGCATACGTTTTAGTACTCATTTATATCTAACTTTGTGTTTAAGTGAGTCTTAATAACGAAAAACTCATTGGATTTACAGGGATTACAAGTCTAGTATTGAAGGAACAGGCTTCATACACTGCTTCGTGCTTGATTACTGACGTGCTAATGGTTATGCACTGGATTGTTTGAAGAAACTTCCTAGTGCTACCTACTTTTTAACATTATTTTTCTAAAGTCTATTCCATGATAGATTTATATTGCAGTTGTTATAGAACTTTTTGTGTACCGCCGAAAATTTTTCGACGAAGTGTTCAGATGTTGAAAAAAGGTTACAAATGTTTTGAACTAATCAGCCTCTTCTAGAACCTTTTAAGAAAGCCTAGAGATCAATGGATTGTTTCATCTTGATGAGATAAATAACAATTTGGTCTTCAATTTTTTTTAATCTAGTTCAGGATCTTGAATCTCAAGGTTGCTTATAAAAAACATCGATGGTAAAACTTCTTACATTCCATCAACATTTTTATTTTCTATTCACATTTCCGGTGAACTAGCAAGTGAATTATATGTAGGTATCTTAAAGTTCAAATTTGTTGATGACAGTGACATTTTTCCCTATTCATTTACTTCTTAGAAACGAAGAGACAGAAATAACCTTTCAAATTCCAATTTCTCATGTGTCATTATCAAATTACTTAAAAGAGTCTCCTTCGTTTATTGATTTATATTTGGACCCAAATTGTGTTTATGAAGTGTCTGTGTATTATTCTCTAGTCAGTTGGTTTTCCCAAGTGAGTATTAATTAGTAGTAGTTGCTCGCCTTTGTTACTAATAAGGTTTTTGTTTGTGTAAATGTGAGACTGTGAAACATCTTTGTAATAGTGTTCCTGAAATTGATTGGCTTCTATTATTGCTAGTAATAAATGTTGAATTGTTTTTTCAAGGGAAATTAAATTTCAATTCAAAAGGATTTGACGAAGATTTGTTTACACCATTCAGTATAAAGTATAAGTGTGTACATAACACACTCCTTTCGGGTGTCAGTTTGACCCCTTTCGTCTATCCTACTTCAGTCATTATTGTACCATGAGGTTGATTGTGATTTGATATACGTAACTCATTTCCTAACTACCATTCCGTTGCACTCAACATCTTACCTTGGCGTTAATCATTCGTTAACCTTAATATTAGTGAGTATTTTATCGAAAATATGCTTCAAATATTTAAACTATAATAATGTATTCATCTATGATGTTGAATAAAAATCCGAATTTAGATTTCAAAGATAATTCTGAAAACAAATGAAATACTTGTCTCTTAGTAACCGTCCGTAGCATCTGTCACATACTACTAAAAGTCTTTAAAAAATTACACAAGAGTAATGTATATATTTTCTTTCACAATTATACACATGAATTACAATAATATTATTACCACTGGCTTGATGAAAAAGCGATTGTACACCTTTATGTGTACCTTTAGTCATTGTAAATAAAATGTCAATAAAAGGGAAAATGTATACATTAATGTATAAATGACTTTTTAGCATATTTCATTTATGTAAAGTAAAACTATGCAAATGGATCTGGACGTTTTCGAGTACCATTCATTCTTGTTGTTGTCGTCGTCAATTTCAATGGTTGATTCACGTATTTTCTATATTTATGAAATTTATGTCGATTTATTTCTTGGGGAATTATTCCACTATTAGGAATGTTATCATTTTTACGTTTCTTCGTAAACTGAATACGTTCGTAAGGAATTACAGTAGTAGTATCTATAAATGTAAGATAAACAAAACTGTTATAGACAAATTTTCAACAGATTATTTCTAACACTTTTGTTCACGTTATTATGAGTTAATCACGTAAGGGTTCATAATGAAATGGATTGTTTGTTAGTTATTGTCAGTCAAGAGAGTAAACACCACTCCGTATACTGAGTGGCTGTATGGAAAAATTTGAAGGTAAATGGTGCTTGATAAGGGGATTAGAGATAATATGAAGTAAAGCAAGGATTTTGTTATGATTAATGTGGTTTCGATTATTATTAGATGTTTTTTGAAGGTTGCCATTTTCCATTCTCTTACTCTGTGTCATCATATTTTTTTTGTTCTGGAACAAATAAGGAAATTAAGTCAAGTGTATTCTTCATGACACTCTCCTTAAACCGGTCACATACAGCTTAATGAGATGTTGCCTTTGATGCCTGAAGTTTATAAGGCATAGTAAAATGTCATAGTCTCATGATCAATTTATTTAACACCTGTCTTTTGTGAAAAAGCAATATTTCCAGTGGTGCATTTCCTACCTCCCTAGCGAGGTTAAACTTAAAAGACGAATTTTTCATTCAGTTCAGTTCTATTAGACTATTGTTATATACAAGATGTTAAAGAAAAGTGGTGTAAATGTTAATAATATATGCTAAGAAATATATTGGTTAAAATAAGCAACACAGATGAATGAAATTGAAGTCTTTAAATTGTGATATGGCGTTAATCTCAAGAAGATCATGAATCAATCCATGATAATTAGTGGACAGAAAATGAAAACTGACCTATTTAGATATAATGCACACTAAGATCTTAAAAACTTTCTTTAGGATGAATCTCTTTATGAATAGCATTAAGAATCGGCATTTTTTTATCACTCATTCGTCGTTCGTTCCATCTTTTGCGGTGTTGATGGTTTAGACGTTCGATTACCAGTCACTAGATTATCGGTACGCATGTACCTAGTTATACGTTGTAACTGATTGACTGACTGACTAGGTTACCGATGTGCATACTTCTCTATCTATTCAAGTTTAAGCAATCGAATAATGCTTCTAAACCGCTTAATATAAGATGTGCTTTACACGAAGTTCTAATTGATAAATATATATCCACGTCAACAGTATTCTTATTTTATAATTTATCTTTGATGTTTGTACAACAGTAATTCACCACCAACTAGTTAAGCGTATATCTAATAAAATTCAGTCATCAAGTTTGCTTGTCAAGTTGACAGACTGTAAATTATTAAGCTCAGATTAATGCACCATTAGCTTGCTATATTCTGTACAAAGAAAACTTCACTTCCTTTCCAGTTTACCTTCATAAAATGAGGTTAGTAAACTGATTCTTAGTCATAGCATTAGATGTCTTTGATAAAAGAAACAAAGGACTTTTGCAAATAATACACTTAATTGACTTATGTGAACATCGGTAAAGTATTTTGATGAAAAATCCACTCTGTAAATACTAGATGATAAATATTCTTTATTGACTATTAATTGTACTACACAATCATGTAGCATATAATTCATACGACGATATTGGAACGATAAAACGTCCTATTAGTTGTGTTCAAGTAATGTTGTTGTAGAAGACTGTAGTGGAGGTGTAATGATTAAAGCTTTCACTTTTCAGTCAACAAATCATAGGTTCGAATCCTTTTCCTGTGAATTCAGATTGGACAACCAACGTAATAGCATTATTCACCATCATACTACTAAATTATGGTTCTTCCTTTGATTCATTTAAGAAATTCAGTTGATTAGTTGTGATGTTTTTATTTGGAGACAGCCATTATTTGGCCAAAGATTAGAATTCTATCAACTAGTATTATACGGTAATAATTTGAAACTTCTTAATTATGTATGACTTAAATTTAGCGATCGTCGCTGCTTTGATAGTCTATTTTCTTTATCATAATGACCTGTTCCATGGACGTCCCTTGAGCAGTTAGTTCACCGAAAACTATCACAATCAGTTATGTGTGACTATCATCAAGCAGGCTTTTACGGTTACATTTTTAGCTTGATTTGATCGCAACACCTGTAAGATACTTTTGTGGGTACTAGTAACTGGGAAATTACTTTCATTGCCGAGTGAAGTCCATTTAGTAATAATTTAAACTCCAGAGGACCTCAACAGTAGCAGTGTAAAACTTTTCAACTATGCGCACTGATAAATATCTCGTCTTCGTATATAATTTCTTAGTGTCGACGTGCGATGACGATACTTAACGATCAACATGATTGGTTCATTCAGTGTCAAATGATAAGATTCTTACTTCTCTAAATTTTCAATCACTACTGAGGAGTCGCATAATGAAATGAAATAACTGTTTAACAGTGATCCCTTATCTTAAATCGTCTACAGGAGAAATCAATCTGTGATAAATTCACAAACAAAATCAACTTCCGCCAAAGCAATTTCAACTTCGCGATTATTTTGATCGTGATTAAATCATTTGTAATAATTTTGAGTATATGAGGCTTCATTCACTGGAAAGAATCAGTGACTTTCGTAAACTGAGATAACTCACCATTTTTACCCCTTTCACTGATTGTTGTTGCTCTTGTAAGTGTTTCACTGTCTATTTCTTTATTTAAAGGCGATGATGATATTGCATCAGGATCATTTAAAATGGATTCCACCTTGTTATAGCATTCATCAATTGTCATACAATGTAGTAGAAAATTAGATGATGAATCGTATACAGCATCATGAATTGGATGTTTATAATCAGAAATATTTGATAATTGCATTTCTATTACAACATCAAAAAACAACAAATTATTGAACGGTTAAGGAGCTTAGATTGCGAGAAAATTTGATCTTAATCAGTTTATAGTATTATTGATAATAATGTTGACGATTAGTTACTTTTCTAAGTATACAGATAAAAGCATTATAAGATCTCTTAGCTCTTGTTAAGTTTTGTCTCTGGCGCACGGCAGATATTCATGTGCCAGCCAAAATACAATTTTACTAAACATCAATTCTTTCTTTATTAACGTTTGACTCTGAAACATGAGTTATGAAGATGGAGCTAATCAGATGGAATGTCTGTCATCACATGTGACTTAAAAGCATCTGTCGCATATTGTCGATTGACTGAGTGGGGAATGCTAATGTTAGATACAAATCACTTTGTGCAATGATGGAGATTCACTTGATTAGGTTATAAATATTTTTAACTGTGGTGATTTAGACGAGTATTACACATGATCAACCACTACCTATTTCGGCAAACGGTATTGGGTAGTGTATGAATAAAATGCAAGAAAACTAAGGGTGGTAAAATCAACACGTGGCATCATTACATGATGTCAGTGATACCTTGTTTCATCCATATTATTGGATACAACCTACTACCGGGTTGGCGCCGTTAACATGTCATAGATTCAGTGATAGTAGTGTTGCTACATTCACCTTTTATTAATCTTAAGTTTCGTTATTATTTCATATACATTATCTTTTCACTCCTTCTTGTTGAACTATATCTATTACTAATCTTTTCAATTTAATCTGGTCATGTTATAGGGACTAAAGCTAACGTGCATATTTACGATTGTCATCAACTGATATGTTCACAGATCAAGCCAATAATCCATGTATGGTCTCTCTATTGATACTTTAAAGTTTATCATATAGGTTATCATTGAGCATATTCATGTCGGTCTCAGTAATATTTGTGTCTTAGACTCAAATCTCCTTCCATTTCACCTACTTAAGTTCAAACAGCTGGATAACAACACAGACTTTAAATTCGAAGTGATAAAGCAATACATACAGGAGGCTCTTGAATGACAGATCGTTCAAATTGCATTATTCAGCAAGATAGATAAAGTATGAATTGAATTGTTGCTTACTTTATATGCTTTTCTTTTAAACGAAAACAAGAAAGATATTCTTCGCACTATTGAAGATTACTTTTAACTTTATGATTAATTTGTACTATGCTTTTTTTAATTTCTTAAATAAGTAGAATTTTGTTATTTCACTCAAATTTGTGTTTGTATTATCGTCAGGTTATAAATACTCCTAAATCAATATGCACTTTATCGAATTAGATACTGTTAGTGAATTAGAAAAGAAAAAGAACATCTTTCTCTCGATTTGTTGAAACATCTGGATCTACATTTTGATGTTCATTTATCTTAATTATCAAACTATACTTATATTTTTATGAAGATTTCAGTTTATAGCATACAATTCCCATATTAGATGATTTTGTGATTGAGCTTTTAGGATTGTGATCGGTTTAATTGTTGTCAATCATATACAACGTTCAGTCTAGTGTATATACACATTAGCACGAACGATCTCACCTGAGTTGCACTGCTTAGAAGTCTTCTACTAAGACAATACAATTAAGCAGTCCCAGTTCCTGGTTTTCAGTTTCATCCAACCAAGACTACTTCGTGACGGATACAAATAAAAAATATATGTTTATATTTACCTTTTGTACATTTTATGTCTGTATCTCTGGTCTGTTTTAATCTGCCTTTTTTTGCATTCCCACTAATTACCTCCTCTTTATGTGTCCACAGTTGTTGATGATACATATTTTGACGAGAAATACCACCACCTCGTATTTGACTAGCCAATATAAAGAAGAAATTCGTTGAGTTATTCTTTGATTGAATTAATTCAAGTTGATGATTACTTTTAAGTAGATAATAACTATTTGACATTATGTCATGATAAATACTACGGTGGAAATAATTGGTAGTATCAGTGCCTAATTGATTATTATGACAAATATTTGTTGTTGATTGAATTGATTCTTGTGATATAGCGTCAGTCAAGTTGTCAGTAGTATTAGACGTAGTAGTAGTATCTTTTACCCAATGATTTGTTCTCTGAAGATATTTTCTACGACATAAACTGGCAGGCATAGTGAGCATATGGGCCGTTTGGTCAGTGTTGAATGTGGGGTCATGTGATAAGGAATTTGTTGTACTTGTATCTGATTTACTGACTTGACAGTGATCACGATCAGACTGAATTATTGGTAGTGGTTCTGAACGTCGACGTAACAACTTCAAATCGAACATATTGACTAAAGATAGTAAATATTTAACTTAATGTGGAAATAATAAATTTCATTTTAAATTTGGACAACTGTGGTACAGTTATTGTTTTGATTTTGAACGGTTAGACATTCATATTCAATGTAAAGCTCTGCAAACATTTGTGTTAGCAAGACAAATCACAAATGGGCTGAAATAAATGTAATGCCAATGAAAGTGCAAAAAAGAAAATGAACTGAAAAGATATGTATGAAGGAGTACTGTTATTCAAGATCTAAATGAAGATAAAGTATGGATAGATTTAGGTCAAATAATATAACCACATCACTCAGCGTTTTCTTGTACTGTTCCTTGTTATCGTTTACAACTTGACCAGGTAGCCAGTGCTTATCATTGTGGTTCATATCAGCTGTCAATGACTTTATAGAGTGATATCGTGTCTCAATTTGTTCAACCCAAGCATTCTTTCTATCTACTCCACCAACCAACATCATACATTGGTTGTTTATTAGACGTAATACGTATCTCAATTATTTCAGTTAATAACGATTTACCACCTCATCAACATATTTATTGCCTTTAGTGTATTATTATTACCTAACCGCACTATTTCTAACCCGGAATTTCCGCGAACAATATTTCGAAAACATTTACTTTTTAAAACTTTCGTCCTGGACATGACTTCTACGTTCAGAAACTTTTTCACAACCATTGAGTAATTTTCAACTTAACAATCACTGAATAAATAATTATGCAAATTTCAGATTTAATTCTGTATTGTTGAAACTTAGGATGCGAGTATCATTTTATTTGGACTGAGACTCGAACCCAGTACGTATAAACCTCAACACCGATTTGTCATCCACTAAGCTACTGGCTAAAGCTAGCACCAATACATTTAACATGTACGTATTTAATATATATCCAACTGATAGGTACCAAATAATAATGTTTAGGACACCCTTAATCAAGAATGTAGCCTCTATGAAGAAATTTATCTGGTGATTACCTGAAGGAGATCGTATACCGATTTACATTAACCATGCTCTATCTTAAATATTAAGACCATGTAAACTTATGAAATAAGCCCAATTATTTTATACCAGAAAAAATAAAGCCATTTCAATAAAGGCAATTTTTTTTACGAGGATATTTTTACAAAATGTTAAGTTTATTGAAAAATGAAAACAGTTTACAGTAGACATTTCTAGTACCTCAATCATGTTACGTGATAGTCTGAATGGTAAACAAAAGTCTTCGATGTAGTGTTGAAAAAAGAATGATTTAATTCCTTACAAAGATCTACATATAAAAAATTAACTTGAAATACGTGGTATATTTATTTTATAGCTGCATTCGATTGATGCAAGAATGTAGCTCATTTCAATCTCTCTCCTTATGAACTAGACGAATTTTCATCAACGATTCGGTTGACAATCAACTAACTAAACTTCACTAAGCATTAATCAAATATGATTATCCTACCGGCTTCATTTACAGTACTTTTGGGCGAATATCACAACTTGAAACGTTCCCTAATGTACCGAATAAATCTCTTTCCATGATACAATCTGATAAATTCTAGAAATGTTTACTTTGAAATCTCTAAGGAAAAATTTCTATTCTGTAAAGTCTCGATTTGTTTTTCCTTTTGACTTAGTTGTGTCAAAGATCACCCTTCATTTTGCATCGTATGTATATACATTTACAAGTTGGCTTGTTCATATGGAGTTAGTTACATTAGTTGTACAAAGCATATACTTATCAGTATCATGAAACATTATTCTATGTGATTTTTAAAAATGAAAAAAGAAGTCAATCTACAGTTCATTAAAGAGGTTTCTTATCGATCCTAGTCATGTTACTTCACCAGAGCTTCTTTACTGTATCCTCTAAGTCGTTAAAAATGAGTAAGCTTCATTGGAACACGTATTAAAGTATCTGATAAAAATGTCTGACACTTTAATTATTCAACAGTTTAATCCTGATTTCAATAATAATGAATATGAATAATTGTTTAATTTAATGAAGTATGCTTGACTTACTTGATAAATCTCCTCATATCAAGCTAACAACTACTATTGTTATTTCAATTTGATTACATTAAATTCTTCCAGCAACCTTGTTTATGATTGGCAATTTCCAGGTTGACCTTGATTCGTAAACATTATGCTCTTCTTATTGGCCAGTATTAATCATAATAAAAGAATGTACTTGTAATACGTTTTTGGAATGAATATATATATTGAATGGATCGATAGGTTTCATCTGGTTTTCTTTATTTTCTCATCATTCAATTGAATTGGGAATTTTTTTAGGTTCAATTGTATTTCAAGAATTTGTTATCGTAAATTGACCTGGATTAGGAAGTCATAAAAACTAGTTAGCAGTAGAAAATTGTTTCATTTTAATATGAACTCCTTAACAGCGCACATATACATTATTACCATGTGTTAAAGTCAGGAATCATCAGGTTTCACGGCTAACGTTTGACCATTGAAATACCTGTCTTGCATCCAACAGTTAATATTTCAATTTACAATATATTTACTCTTCGTCACCCATTACCATCAATGGGTAATTAACTGATTGAACTTCACTTTATTGAAAGATTGATACTGAAGGTTCGAATTGTAGTTTTAATATTAAGCAAAGAGAGAGTGAATCTTAGTTCTGGTTTCCACAATACTCTACAAGTGTACAAATACACATTTACGATAACAAACAGTTATGGTTGCACACGGTCGAGGATATTCATTCTACAGCTAAACAGTTATCTAACGTTTTCTGGTCTTAATTTATCGTCTAACTATAGTTAGTTTGTGATGTAAGTTACCGTAATTTTTAGTAAGAATGGAGTGAAGTTGATAGCGGAATCCAGAATGCTTGCTTCGACCTACTTAGGACTTGTTAACTTAATGTAGCCAATTATGATGTTCATACTGACTTGTTTTATATGTCTGTCAACCCCAAAGGATGAGTGTACCATTATGAAATGTACTATTTATCACTCTGGCTCTAAAATATGACCTATTATACTAAGTGGCACGCATAGGCTGCATATTTTCGATCATAGATTTTTTTAAAGCACAGCGCATTCATCGTAGAGCAATCGCCTGAATGTTGTTGAGGTTAGTCATCAGTTACTAGTTAACGATGGATGAAGCATTTATTAAATATGCTCAACCACCACCCACCTTGTCATGGAATATTGAACTGTTGCCCAGTGATTGGATTCCCACTAGTCAATTTGTTACATAGTGCAGTGATCGTGAAGTGTTAGTGGCACTGATAATTTTGTGTTCGCTAAGACACGTTATAGATTTAATCTCTGATGTGATTTTGAATGCACACTTCTGAGGAGCTACATACTAGATAGTACTGAATAGTACCTAACCGAGATCAATCTGTAACGAAAGCAAGTTTAAGCATCATCACCTCATTTCACTTGTATTATTTTCGGTTTTATTTTTAAATCGGTAAAGTACTTTTATTATTAATGATTTTTAATCTCATTCATTTCCTTACTCACTCTCTTTTTCTTTATTGAATTAGTTAATTCGCCTTCATTTTATGCATTTTGGAGGTTTACTCTGTGGACATTTGTTGTTGTCATTAATCTTGTTAACGTTTCGACTGATAGCACCAAATGAAAGTAAGCACTGTTGTAATAGTATCATGTCGATGTTACGTTGTTTTCTGTGATGTTTATTTACAAAACTTTTGTTGGCTCAGAAAACAGAAAAAATCTATGACAACTTTTACGTAAACTAACAAAATGTTCTGTGGTACTATTTTCTGTTAGAAGGCTTACCTCAAAAATTGCATATACCTAGTTTGTTTAGGGTTTTCTGCCGACTACTTTCAAATAAAACTGGTTAGCTCTGCTCTATTTATGTTTTATTCTAGTTACTACTCTTCATCCAACATGTAAGAACAACCACCTGATGGTTTCACATTATATGTTGAAGTCAGGAACGGGATTACGAATACTGTATGTTTATAGGTGCCAACTAAATCGAAAGTTACACTAATCAAGTTTTCTTTCAGATTGCCTTCAACAGTTGTAGGTCTCAAAATTTATGCTCTTAATGCTTCGTCATTTGGACTTCGTGACTTTCATAATTATCCTTGATTTAATAATCTTTTTATTTTGGCTCATTAAATATTTTCCATTTCAATGAATGCTTTGGACCTTTTTAAAGTTTTCCTGGTTTATTTTTATAAGTACTCAGCTAATGTTATGGGCGGGCTACGTTCAATTATCAACATAACTTTATTAGTGGTCAATAATCATTCATTTTATTAAAGTGTATATTACTAATTACATCGAAAGTGTAGTATGAATTCATTCATTCTTGACTAATTTAAATATAAAATCCTTGAGGTTTAAGTGAGAAGTTGTCACTAGTTGACTTGAGCTATGTCTCAGATTGAATCCCTACTTAGGTTGTAGGTATGTATTGCTGTGGAGTTGCTTGCAAAAACAAAAGTTTTTCGATGTTAGGTGGTTTCTTATTAGTCTACAGGAAACTCTGATTCACTTAGATTTCGTGTTATTTGGTACTCGTTACCAGGGTGTACCTGTAATCTGATAATTGCTGATGGATTTCTATCTCAGGTCTCCAGGTTCTAGTCTACGACGGTTACCACTGAGCTACTATGGCGGCAACTAGTCTGTTGAACTGACCAAAATGTTTACATTGATTAATCATTGAGTATGGGCCAGTAAGATAATTATTTAGTCTATTGTCGTGCTGACCGAATTTTATGTGTCAAGTTGTAGTATATCAACTATGCTTATTGGCTTGACACCATTTGCACATATTATGATGTGAGTAGTTTCCAAAGCGAATTTATCGAAACTCTCAGATTTTATGTAGCTGTTAAATCAACCTTTCCTTTGTAAATACAACAAGATTATAATACCTAATGTTTGATTTATGATACTTATTGATCTACATTAAAAATAAATTGTCGTGCTGTTGAAATTCATTCAGTATTTTATTTCCATGCTGATGTTTTTTATAATCTTTTTCCCTATTCAGTATGTCTGATGAATCCAGCAATTATGACCATTTCTTCATTGATTGTGTCACTGAGAACAATTGATTTGGGGATAATCTTCATTAATATGCTCTGACGTCTATTACGTTTACACTTGCAATTAAATTGTTAGTGAAAAATAGACCTTAATTATTGAAATGGCTTACAGAAACCCCGAAGAAGTGTTTATAGGCTCTACAGCATTCTATCTAATCACTACTTAGTAAAATTTCAGGATCATCGACATGTTATCATACAATTGGTTGATTGCACAGCTTTTTGTTCTTAGATTTGATCAGTTACATTGGTGATTTTTAGTCAAGTCGAAGCAATAATTACATATAATTTTTCAGTACATTTGACATTAGAGTAGAATCTTTCTTTTCTTCGATCTTTTGACTTGTGACTTCTGAGTTTTCGGGATTTAAATTCGGAAGAAAACTTAACACTGAAGTTAGTAAGCATTTGTCTAAATCTGAATACAAGATGTTTTTTCAGTAGAAACGGAAATGGGATACTTTATTGCGCGCATTGAACATTGTTATGGAAATCTTACCTTTCTTTGTTTTCTTCTTATAATTATCACAGATCATTCATTGTGTAACTCAAATGTGAATTCGATATCAATAATTCATGAAATTCATTATCATCTAGGCATTGCATTCATACATTTTCTCAGTTTTCAATTGATATCTTTACCGTGAGTCAAATATTAATATAAATGGTGATCATTATTCGTAAATATACAAAATTTTTATTTGCCTTAGTTAAACTTCAATAAGTTCAATGCAACTTAGTTAATGGTACACATATTGTGGTTTGCATATTGAATACTAAATGCTTAGGAATCCTATACTCGGACGAAACAGTCATTCACTGTTTCCTAGTCTATAGTTATTTTTTGAAAATAATCAATCTGTGATGCAGAAATGTCAATTGCAACAATCTTTGTAACACTGTGAATTTTGTCAGGTGATTAAGTACTGTCTTTTAATAGTACTTTATTAGAATAAATGGTAGAATGTAATAAAACGTACTTTGTATAAAAAGTCACAAGAGTTATAAAGAGATATTGCTGGTGATATATTTAGAAAATTGCCTGAAGAGGTAAATCTTAAAGATGTTTTGTGCATCACATCTCTATGTGCCTATCACAATCGTATGCGCTTAAGCCTGATTGAAGCTATTAACTTAAAGATGTTGTAAATTGGGTGTTTATGACCCGATGAACCGATCGGATTATATTAGATGGTTTGATTGTTTCGTTTAGTCCTGATAAACGAAGCAGGTCGGTTTTATAGCTGTAAAATCAAAAGGAACAAATCTAATATCTGATACCATTGTTATACTGCCGACTTTTTAAAGGTGTATCGGAAACAAAATACCCCTCAGACAACAGGCATCATAGTGATGTCGCTTCCTTACAACAACAAGTAGGAATTTGGAATAGTTGACTTTTTAAAAGGCACACCACAACGTATGTCATGCATTTCAATCTCCAATCTTAAAAGACAAACTGTGGTGAGCGCTTTGTCGCCAGTGGTGTCGGGTAATCGTTCAGCTCTGTCAAGAGTCCATTAAAGTAGAAATCCTCCCACTGGTCACCAGTTGAGTCGTTGTGATGTATAAGCTATAATTGTGAGACCCGATTGTTCTTGTTTTGGTTCGTCTTATGAGGGATGTGTGTGTGACGTGGGAGGCACTGCGCTACTGAGAATTGGTATACTTTGTCAAAATAACTGTTCACTGCTAGTCTATGGTTTTTTCAGTGGCCTCCAACTGAGATTAATCTTTGTGGAATACAAAAGCTATTTTAATTTCACTCCATTACTTGTTTTTAGATTCTCTGAATGGATAGAACTACAAAAAACTGGACAACTTGGTCTACGATTAATTACCACCTTACAATTATTGTCATCATCGTCATCATCTGTTTATTTTGCAAATTATTTAGAGTTAATTCTAGGTCATCTACCATTTCTAATAATTTCTCTTCCATGGGGATTTATTGTTCCAATATTGAATTGTATATTCGATAATGGATTTTTATTTCTATCTCGAATAATCCATCGAAACGATTGTTCAATTATAAAACAAAATGATAATCTGTAAGAATGTTCATAGACTATTTTAAAAACAATTTTATTTACGATGTTTTTTTAATACCATATTCAAATGATGCTGTATAGAGAACTCGAAAGTATGACAGGTCTAAATGAATTGTTCTTTAGAAGCTGTGATCGCTGTTCTAGGTAGTCAGGACCATTTCATAATCAGGGAGGTTTCTGTAAAAACTGAATTCCAATGAATGGACTTAACTGAAATCTGTTACTATCATTTATTTATGTTATGATTTGATGTGATAACAATGAGTGAACAACGAATCTTGAGTTCCAGGAGAAGAAAAAATATGAATGCATCTTTACTGACCCCACCAGTCTGTGAGGATTATCAATCACATTAATTAATTTTCCATCATTGCAACGTACTATTCTTTTTACTTTACTGTTGCTTACTCAGTCACATAAGATCGATGACCTTCAACCTATTCTTCTCTTTTACTTAGATAGCTCAATTACACAAACGCAAGTTAATTTAGAGAATATTACTGTGCGGTATACTCCACCTTTGTTTTGGATACTCTAATTGCGTCACAAACGACGCACTTTTGCAAATTTTAAACGGGATATCTAAATTTTAGCCCAGATTTCATCGAATAGCTGCCTAACCTCTAGGACTGATGAGACTTCTAAGACAGGTAGACTACCTTACCTACTCTGATCCATCTACGCGATAATTGAAAGCAGTCAAAAAGTAACATTTTGTATATAGAGACGCTTCCAAAAGATGCATAGATTGTAACTCAGGCCGTTTACGAATTTGTGTATATTCCCAGCGTCTCCACTAAATGGAATCACGTTATCTGAAAACCATCAGACGATTATTGGGTATCCCTGCAGGTGATCGATCGCCGAATAACGAGATAAATAATGAGAATATCTACAGTTATATTAAAATATTCGGTATAATATACAGCTCTAGTGAACACCACTTAAAGTTGACAATTGTCCTTACAGTTTATCATAAGCGTTGACTTGACAAGTAATATTTGACAAAGGGTTCCTTTCTATGGTTTATTTACTTGTTTATTATTCATTTTAATAGTAATGCTACAAGATTTCTCTGTCCACGAAGTTGAATGGTGTCATCAACTGTCAGTATATCTTTGTTTTAAAGCGTGACGAAGGATAAATGATTGATAATTGCACCCACATAAAAATCTAAAACCTGTTTGGTTTCCCAGATTTCGCTATTCCCTAAACTCAAATAAGCATCAGATGATTATAGATTCTAGTATTTTAGGCATTATACTATCATGCGATCGTAATTAATACAGTAGTAGTATTCAGTTAAATACTCATTAATTATGCAATCTGCTTCAAGTATCATCATTATTATTTGCTATGCAACAAGTAAAAGGAAAAGGGGAAGACCCAAGAACACATTACCTCGAAAATTGAAGACAGACATGAAGAGCACTTACGAACAGCTGGAAAGGAAAGCCCTGGAGAAAGTTGGTTGGAGAAGGCTGGTCGGCGGCCTATGCTTTACATGGGATAGCAGGCATTGATTGATTGATGCAACAAGTAGACTTTTTTTTAAATGTCTTTAGATGTATTTCTAGTATTTACCTTGTACTCATTAACTCCATTTTAACTAGTTCTTCATCTTCAACATTGTTCATGAACATTTCGACATTGTGTATCCTATCTGTTGGTTGGATATTGAGTGAATCTGTTGCTGTTCTTCTGCTCAGTCTTTTGTTATTGATTAATGTAAGTGTAATTTGTGATCATAATGATCAGTCATTTTTTCTTTGAAAAAATTTTGTTTACTTATTAGCGTCTCAACTCTTATCTAATAAAGACATTGATTTGAACCTAGTGTCAACCTGTTTTACTACAGATAAGTGGATGATATTACAAGACATCATACTTTGAATTTGTCTTAAAGCCTGGTAAATGAGTTATTAATGATCAGCTGAATCATAAAATTAACTCAGCTTTTATCTCTGACTCAAATGAATCGGACTATTTGACGAGTGCAACAGGATATCCATTGGACAAGCTTACCAAATTATATTTAAAAATATAAAACGACTGTGAATAATAAGAAATTCCTTCTACATAATGAAAGACTAAGTAAAAAAGGAATTTTGCTCTTTTCTACGATAGCGAATCTGAAATTATGGAATCTTTCTCATTATTGCGTAACTAACAATCAGGTTAGGTGTATGTTATTCACTAACGAGGTCACACATTTTATCGTGGATTGCTCCAAGTTAGGAATGTCAATTATTGGATGACCGCTGAATTCTTAGTTAAAAGATTATGATCTTACTGACAAGGATGATGATCATCGGCTAGATCCCCCGATGGGAACATTGATTCTTACTCCTGTGTACCATACGTGGACAAAGCAGATATCCGGTACTTTCTTGTTTCCAACGTTTGTCTTACTCAGGTAAATTCGTGATATGAAATTCAAATTATTTTGAGGATACTGGGGTCAGACAGATCTAAAAAACATAGAGGCCGCAGAGATCCACTTTTATAAATGTCCATCTATATTGTTTTATTAAATTTCCCTTTTGACGCTTTTCATAAATATTTATATATTGTTATTCAGTATATTAGTGTGATTGAATTTTTCATCCATTAGTAAATCGGCTTTTCGATGCTTGCTTTTGTTCTAGTCACGTCCAATAATGCTCGTTTTTATTAATGTGCTCCATTTTGTGTGGATGACTATACAGTTACCGTGCGGTAGGGGGATGGGAAGGAGTTAGTAGGACTTACGCCATGACAACAACCTGATAGACTTGGAAAACGATAATTGGCTAACATGATGCCTGAGCGTTCGAAGCCCTTTCCAGAGATATCGATAGAGAGAATAAATACCTGCGAGTGAGACATTTATTCAGCAAAAAACGATGGCATTAGAACATCACATATGCAGGTCCAATTAGTAACTGGAAATACAAACTGCAATAAAGTCTGAATTAGGGTAGTTGTATCCAAGGTTCTGGGTAACAGGATCGTAATGAGTATATAATAATTCAGGAAGGAAAACACATGACATTTACCCAATATCACCAGGTGTCACATACACAGTTACTCTGTAAAAGTGACCCCAATTCGTGTTTACAAAATTCTCTCCTTTTTACATAGTGATATCATTTGTATTATTCATATACAAAGAATCTAGTCACCTAATTTTGTCGAATTTGTTTGTAGTTTAATTCTGAATTCATGAGATTCGAATTTAATATCACAAATTCATCTAGTATAGATTACCAGCAAAAATTGGATATTTTACTCTATCCTAGTATGAGATTTCTTAATGTCAGTATGGACATACTTCCCTAAAGCGTTTTGGTTTCACGGACTACTTTTAAGAGGTAATTTTGAAACTTATAAGTAAACATGATCATTTGGAGTTCAAATATTTTACGCGTTTATCAGTTAAGTACCAGTAACAATATGTAATGATAGTTCAATATATCACAAATCAACTGAATATCAACCATAAGATTTTGACTAAATGGTGTAATAGTTAAGCGTTAGCTATTAGTCTTAATACCTGATGGGGATATATGGTATGGACCACTACCATTGAAAAGTCTAATTACTAATACATAACAGCTATCTACTGATATTTCTTAGTTCTCAACTTAGATCAATCTATGATGAATACAATTAGCAAATATTTGTATTATTCTATTTTTCTTATTTAATAATAAATAGAATATTTCATTCTGTCGACAAAATTACATAATCAATGCCAAAGTTCCAGTATGTAATTACTGTCAATTAACTGATGTTCAGCGACGACAACAACAACAACAACATCAGTATGAACAGAATTCTGTTATTCAATTAACAATGAAGCATGATAAACAATTGACTAATCAACATGATATTCAATGTCAAATGAAATATTATCTAACATTATTTTATTTAATTAAATGGCGAATAGTTATTCTTCTTTCAATGATCAGTGTATTCATGTTAAGTGATTGGATATCATTAATTGAACGTATAAAACAATTTGATTTTAGGTTAGTTAATTTATTATTACAAATTATGGTGTATATTTGAATGTTCTTTTGTGTGGTTTTTTTTTTCATTAATTCAGTCAGTCAGTCAGTCAGTTACAACGTAGAACTTGGTACATGCGTACATCAGTTCAAGTTGCCATGCCTCAATTAGCAGATAGAGATTAAATTGTCGGACCAAATCCCACAGTAGGGGAAGGCAGTAACAGAGTAAGTACTAATGGAAAGGCATAGAGATCAGAGATGAGATTTGAGATAAAAAGTGATTCAGTAAATTAAATGAAATAAACAACATCAATATAGTGCTGTTTGTGTAAATTAAAACTAATCAACTTTATTTAACTGTATACAGTCTAATGATGTTGTTCCCTACTAACACCTATTTGTTTAAAGTATAAAGGTATTAATATGATTGTTGTATTAAATGCAATGCGACATTGATTGATTATTACTTTGAATGATTAAAACAGGCAATTTTTTTGTTGCACAAATGTAAATATTCTATTTTATTATTGAATAAATAGATGTCTATTTAGTTAGTTAAATGTATATCACAGATTGATGTTGGCCGGGTACCATTGAAAACTAGAGAGCAAATGATAGCTGTTTCAGCAGTGTGGACTCCAGATTCTGTCTGCACCATGGTTTTCAGGTTGACGGTGAATGCTTAACCTTCTGTAGCACTAGGTCGGCATCCAATGGTAGAATTCCCACTTCCATCAATTTGTGATATATATGTGTATAGCGCGACCATCATCCATTATTATTAGTGATATCTGTTGCATTCTCAAGAAGTCTGTATGTTAAGATGTCAAGAGAATAGGTGTTATGATTATATTTATGATCAATTTGTTGATATGACCATGTATGCACAAGGTTACATTAACAATACCAATGCTTATTTAGTCTCTCTGCATGTCTTATTGATGCCCACTTAATTCCAAGCCAGAAATAAGAAGAATACAAGCCGATAAATCCACTAGACAAATCGTATTATATCTCAAATATTCCTTCATATATATACAAAGCAGACCACGCAACCGACCAATAAAGGAATTAACATTATTACAAGACAAGGGAGACAGTGGTATTGAATAGGGATAACGTGTGCACAATCATTTATCTGTAGTTCAGAAATTATAGATGATACACTGACAGTAAATTTGTTAAACAGGAGGATAGGGTAAGGAGAGACTTAACAATGATAGAAACACAATGTTTGTCCTGGGTTCGATCTTCCATGGGGTCGTGGATGCGCATTGCTGAAAAGTCTCATACTAGGACGAAACAGCTGTCCAGTGCTTCCAGGTGATCGATGGTTGTCTGATTCAGATCAATCCGTGATATCAGGATTGACAATTAACTATCTCCACAACCCCCTCCCCCCCCAATTGTAACAAATAAAATAATTGAAATAGTCTTCTTTGATTGCTTAACAGTTCACTGATTTTATGTGATTATATGAACTATTTATTCCTGATTCGCTCCTTTTTTCCCTAATGACGAACAGTAATAATCGTCAAGATAGTGTTCTAAAATTTGGTTACGTCAATTGAGAACTTATTCTAAAATAAGTTAACATTGTTTGTGTAGTCATTATAATTATTGACTTCTGGTGATAATTACTCGAAACTATGTTTATAGTAGACTCATTTATGAGTAAACTAAATGTTGTGTTATGATAATACATTACATTAGTATGCATTTCATACTATTTCATTAGGAAAACTTTCTTAGACTGTAAATCTTATTACGTCATATGAATCAACATAGTGCGGGGGTGAGTGTGATGGATGATATGAATAATTACATAAGGTGCGCATAATTCCCAACACTCAGTTAACCCTTTTTAGGGTATTAATGGACGTTGGTGATTGATTTACTGATGATAAAGAAAACAATAAACAGTTTAAGATGATGAGTCAAAGCAGTTTTTCCACTTTCACAAAATGTTTTATTTTTTATACGTTTTCATACAGTGTATATTGTATAATCGTATCATCGGTGTTACATTTCATAGTGTTTATAGCTGACAGTTATAATGATATACTAGTAGTCTATATGACCGACTAATCTGTCGTTACTGTTGTGTAACGTTGATGTTTGACAGATAAGAATGTATAAGTGGAGATGACATAGTATAGAGTGAAGAGTACTTATTTTAGCAGTAATTTTATAAAGCAAGTATTTGACGGAGTACGGAACATTCTTTTCACTAAACTGCAAGCATATAGAAATCGAAATTAATTGTTAACTCTAATGAGTTTCATAGGTATAGGGCAGAGAAAGAGAGAATATTTTGAGACTAATTGAATTTTTTACTATGGATATCAAAGTTAGATTGTTGGCGACAAATGGATTATTGTGTGTGTGTGTGAGTGTTATGTTCACTTCAATAAATTTATGCATCAGTTTCAATGATCAACATAATAAATAAGTTTAAACTGAACACAAACCTGGTCGTTGATTATGTTACGGTATTAAAAAGTAATTCTTTCAATTAATCAAATATCAAGTAATTAATTGTTGTTGAAATTGCTGCATGTTAGTTTCAGAGCAATGAGTAATATCACCTTTACATTGGACAATCTTTATAACACCCAATTTCAATCAGCTGATTAATATGAATAACTTGTCTAGGTAGTTCCTGGATATTTTGTGAGATGTGACCAGTAGTATGGGACAGTTTCCCACCGATGGCAATGGAAGAGGTCGAGTAAACTTATTGCGAAGTGACTGAAGTTAGAAATTTCATCTATTGGGAGCTGACTCATTTGGTGTAATAATAATGTGTTCATCATGGAGGTAGAGAGTCCTGTGTTCATTCCCTGGTAGAGTTGTGGTTTTGCAATACTCGTGAGTCGCATTCTAGGACGAAACAGCTATTCAATGCCAGTTTATGGTTATCACTGAATGTCTAATTCAGACCAACTAATAGTATTTAATTAACAATCAATAATATTTCTTTGTCACTACGCATCAACAAAACTCGTGTACACTTAAACCGAATCAATCAGTTAATTTACAACATCATTATGTTATCTACTTAATATCAACCATTTATTATAGTAGTACAATTTTCCAGAATACCTTTATGCAGATATAAACATTGTTAGCTTCACTTATAATAACAGTTATAATTCAAGTGAAGCTAAAATTATTTATATCAACATTAAAGTAAATTGGAAAACTGTATTACCATAATAAGTAGTATAAATAAGCACACAAAAAAGAGAATGAATTGCTTTAATGAATTGAATAGTACTGCACTTAAGAATTTGTAATTTCCATTTGGTTAGTAGGCACATATGTGTTTATCCTTTCCTGGTATTACATCACTTCAAGATGTGTCTAGTGTGAAGCTCCTATTGACTTATTGAGTTCATATAGTTGAAAATACAACAATCATTAATTATGAATAAAATTCTATAGAATTTGTAATAAAAGTTGGAAAGTTAAACATTATTATCCTGAATTAATTACTCAAAGGAACAATTAATATTTACTACCTACTGTTTTATAAATTTCTCGTTAATATACGAGTAGATTTGAGAAGAATTACGAGTGAATAGATTTCTATTGATTATTAGTCAATCATAAGCAACGTAGAGTCTAATACATTTGTGTCGATTAGTTAATGTTTATATACCACGTTAATATACTAATGGTGTAATTTTTGTTCCAAATCATATAGAATCTCAGTTCGATTCCTAACGAAGTCGTCTATTCATGCTGTTGAGGATTCTCATACTAGCACAAAACATATCCATTATTCTCAAGTTTTCAATAACATCACTCACTGAGATCAATCTATGATCACAAGAGTAAAACCGTGACGGCCCCTGGTTGGGGCCCACACGATGATCGTAACAAATGGTTAGAGACTTTAGGTGATATGGCTCAAAATCGATTGCAATGGCGCAGGTGCACTCCACTCCTTGTCTTCCTCCAAATTCTAATTTTTGAGCTTATTATGATCTCTTTACTGAATCACTTTTTATCTCAAATCTCATCTCTGATCTCTATGCCTTTCCATTAGTACTTACTCTGTTACTACCTTCCCTACTCTGGGATTTGGTCCGACAATTTAATCTCTATCTGCTAATTGAGGCATGACAACTTGAACTGATGTACGCATGTACAAAGTTCTACGTTGTAACTGACTGACTGACTGAATCTATGATCACAAATTCATTTTTCATAAAACTACCTCATTTTATGTAATTATTACCCTTTTTAAACATTATTATATTTGTTTTTTGCTTTTTTTCTTTTTTTGCATTTGTTCCAGTATTTCCAGTTTATGTTATCATCATTCATCTCTTCTACAATTTAATCATTTTGTATCCAGTACTCTTATTCTGTTGTGTACATCAGTATGGTTATTAAAATTTGGCATATCACAGTATCCGTCGGCGGCATCATCATCATCCACGTCGTCGTCATTATCGTCTATACTGTTATTAGTTGATTATTATAATATCAATCGCTTTAATAATCTTTCATTATATAAATATTTAATAAATTGTTGTCAATTAATTATTATTTGTTTATTATTAGTTCTATTTAATTTAGCTATATCATTGCATTGTATTGTACAATTTACTGTTTATAGTTTAGAATGTATCAGTTTAATGTTATGCTTCTCATTGAAATTATTCAATTGGCATTATTATTATTGTTATTGTTTTCATAGAATAAAAAAATTCTTATAAGTAGTAGTTTTATTTAGTAAGTTTGTTTGCTTGTTTGTTCTTTTTCTCTTCAATAATAAACATTATCTACATTGTCAAAATAGGAAAGTTAATCTATAATTAATCTGTGATAAGATCAGGCAGAGAAGAGGGGGGGTAGGGAATCGTTTATGAATTCTTTTGCTTCAATATAAATTAATCATTGAATGTCTCAGATGAATGTATGTATGTATCAACATAGAACCTGGCACATGTTTGCATCAGTACAAGTTGGCATACTTCTATGGTACTGCAAGTTTAACACCACATTAGTAGAAGTTACTTAGATAATAGTGATAATAATAACAAGAAGTATGGACATATAGAATATGGTTCAGGGAGCTTTTAAAGTAAGTTATGAAATAATTTCAACCTCACGATCTAAGGGAGGACAGTAAGTGGATACATCTGCGCCATTGTGTCACGCAGTGTCTCTATTCACTGGTTACGGTATTCACGCAGACCCCTACAACTCAAACCAGCAGTTAGTGACTTCATGGACTGAGGTGCTGTTTTGGTTTGGCCGCCCCTAACTCTTTCCCATTCTGCTCCTATATCAGCTAACACTGCACGCCGAGACAGATGGTGGTTGGGGATACGCAACACATATCCCAACCACCTCAGTCGATAAAGATTCACAGCCTTGTCGATTGATTTGCCACTTTTGCCTAATACTCGTCGTCTAACCTTATTATTACTCACTCGGTGATTCCAACTGTTGGGAGTGATGTTTCGAAGACATTGATGGTCAAAAACTAATAATCTTGGAGTGTCGTCTACGTTTAATGGCAATGTCGTAAACCCATATACTAAAACAGAGTATAGAGTTGTACAGTATACTGTTCCTTTCATTAAGGGATGAATATCTCGTTTGGAGTTTGCTGTGTTGTGGTTGAAATAGCCTACAGTTTATTTATTATAAATAAAAAACTGAATATCTTCACTTAGTGTTCAGTTATTCATTAGTTTTGATTAGTGTCTAAACAATATCATTCTGTGACGAATATTATCAGCTGATTATATCTGTATTTACGTTTTCTGGGCATAGTTGAATATCAATTTGATATCACGAATTGGTTTAAATCAGATAACTATTGAAAACCACGAACTGGAATTTGACACAACTGTTTCATCCTAGTACGAGACTCCAGTAGTGAACATCCATTACTCCTCCAAGGATCAAACCCATGACCTTTAGACTTCGAGGCAAACGCTGGAATGTTAAACCATTGAATTAGCTTCCAATGGTTGATGGTTCTAACTCGTCAATGTTGACTGTGAGGCAGTTATCTACCGATGACAATGGATCAGTTCACACAAACCTGTCGTAAATTGTCTAAGTTAGAAGAATCAACCAGTTGAAACTAGTTCAATTGTCTAACAGTTGGTTGTTTGTTGCGAAGTCTTAAGTGCCAGAATCATAAATACTTACTGCTATAGAGTTCCATAATAAGATAAAATAAGTGTCTAGTACCAGTTCCTAATTTCCAATGATTGCTTAACTTAGATTAATTTGTAATGTCAAATTAAATATGTTTCTATGATAATACATCAATTCAGTCGTGAATAGATAAACTCATCAATAAAAAAAGGTGTTATATTAAGAGATTCAATAAGAGTAAATAACATTGTAAACTGTTCTTCAAAAGACTTTAATTTATTTTGAGTAAATCGATTTTTTTTTAATTTCTACTATTGTCATGTTCCCAAGAGCTTAACTTTTCATTCGACCTATGAACTCTTGTCATATCATTTACTATTTAGGGATTATGATCAATTAATCATGTACTCGTGCCCTTAGTCATTATTGTTTCCGTTTTGCACAGATGTTAGTGTCCCTATCGGTATATTGTGTGGATTCGATATTGTGTATATATAGAGGATTGTATGATTTTCGTTTGATTGGCGCATTCACCTTATGTTCTCTCATTTTCATCTTAGGGACTGGTAGTCACGGGGTAGACGTATGCGAGTATTGATTAATAGTTACTAACGTCACACGGTATGTTTACCATATATTGTAATTAGTGAGAATATACATGAAGACCTATTATTGATTGTTACAATACAAAATCTAAAGAGAAAACTGTTGGGTAGAGCCAAAAAAACCCCTTGAAACAAGTTCAGAAAAACGTAGAAATCAATAGAGAACATTGGGTCCAATCAGCACGCAGATAGCTTTTACCAGAACATTCTAGACCAATGAGAAAACACGTGATATATCTCTGATTGAACAGTTATCTTACTACTACTGTGTTTAGTAGGATATAGAAATCTGTAGAAGCCTGAAGGACATTTATGATAATATAAATACCCTAGTTTTTGTACATAATTGACACCTTGCAGTAAAGTGTTATTTTGCCGTATTTCCTGTCTTCTGTCTCTTGTTCACGTTGAAGTGTAGTTCTAGCCTGGGGGTAGAGTCAAAGCTTAGGAGTCAAATCAAGCGGTCCACTTAGACGAGATTAATAATTGACGACAGAGATTTTCGCAGTCGAATAAGAATTCAAACCACGCGTCACAACAAAAACATTTTGTATACATATTTGTATGTGTAAATTTATGAAAATGAATTCCAAATAAAGTAGTCAATAATAGATACAATTTAATGAAAGACATTTAATTTCAATGTACATAAAAATTCTCACTGGGATTATTAGATTTCAATGTTTTTTTTTCATTGAATACTTTAACTGTAGTAATGAGAAAAAGAAAAGAAGGAAGAGGAGAATGATGCAGAACTGACTGAATTTATTTCAATGAGGTGAAGTCATGGCAATGAGAAAATTTACATAAAGTTTATTAAACAGAGTAATAATTAGAACTATTACAAAAATACTGATAAAATATATCCAATTGATAAGCGTAATACGAAGTGAATATAGACATTTTACAAGAAGTGATTATGATAGAGTGGAGGAGATGGAGGACGGATCAGAAAAGGAGTGATACATTTTTATTTTAAGGAAAACAAACTAAAACTGTAACTCTATGGAATGAATTCAAATGTGAACGTATTCGATTTTCTTCTATGATTATGCCAATTTCTACATTTCTTTTCAATAACATCTAATATCAATTGAGAACTTTACATTATAATGATTTGTAAAAGATACAATATCATACTTTATACATTAATTGTTAGTATATATATATATATAATCATCTGAATTGCAACATATACATCAAAGTACTCAAGAAATATTCTTTTGAATATGTGCTTAAAAGAGAATTCAGTAGGAGGGATGCGAGAGAAAGTGAGAAACATACGTAGAAAGAATATTTATTGATTAGTTAACAATATAATATACAAGATGGAATAAATACCAGATGAGGAGCTGCTTGTTTGTTACTTTTTTTCTTGTTAAGTGTATACTACTATCTATTAAATAAGTAGTCAATTAAAGCTTATAAAATATGATGTAACTAGTTATCTATTAGCATGTAATGATTTGATAAATTGGGAATTGGTTCTGTAGGCAACTTTATTTGATCTAATTTGTTTGTAAATGGATGCATATCCATTGAAAACGCTTCAATATATTCATCGTCATTATCATTTTCAGGATTATTTTGTACTTTCTCATTGAATTGATATATTACTGAGCTCATTTTTTTAGTATAATTATTTCTACTACTAACAATGGGTTTTTTAGTAGACGAATTATTTTTACAATTGGATAGTTTTTTCGACCAATTCATTTTTAAATGATTCAATGCAATTGATAAACGTTGTTTAGTCAAGAATAAATTAGAACCAGTTGTAGCTGAACGTGGCCTATTCAATGGATCTATAACAGGTGAATTATTTGCAGGTTGTAATTCATTGATACTTGTTAAATCTCTACATAATTTTAAACTAGAGAAACTATTCTTTGTTGATGCCTGATAGTCCATATCACGCAGAGGACATGAATAACAACAATGATTCTGTCGATATTGTGAATCACGAAGATGATGATGATGATGATGACTGAAATGATTTTGCATCGATAAACGTGGATTATGTTGATGTATACGAGAATGACAGAGATATGACCTGCGTATGTTACTTACATCACTGGATGTTCGTGGTCTTACATCTATACTACCACTATTACTACTACTACAACTACCACCATGACTACTGTTACCACAGTTGAAGAATAAAGATGACCCACTGGAGGTTGCTATCATCATAGGTGAAAAACTACTACACATACTATTACAAGTGGTATTGGTGCTAGTATTATTACTGCCGTTATTATTATGATTGTCATTATTAGCAGCGGTAGTATTCGTAGTACTATTATGAAATAGACTATTGTGTGATTTAATCGATGTTGAGGAATTAGTGAATAATGATGAACTTCTGGCAGAATTATGCAATGAGGTCAACGAACATAATTGATCTGTACAACTGTCAGCATGACATGGAGATGAACAATTATGGTGATATGTAATATATGAATCAAAGAATAATTGTGCAAATAGATCGCCATTATCACGATGACCAATAATTTTATCTGTTACTGATGCTGTAGATAATTTTGACTCTTTAATATTGGGAAATAATGATGGATGTAATGATAGTATAGCATCTGATGGAGAACATGCAGAAAAAGCCTTCTTTCTATTACGTAATGAAGAATTATTTCTAAGAGTAACTGATTCATTATCATTTTTTGTTTTATTCTCATCTAAAAGCAGTAAAAAAAATGTATACATTATTGATAAGTAAAGATTCATGTTGTAACAAAGGCCTCTCAGAAATTGCTAGACAATTGGTTTGTTCTAGTAGAAAATTGATGACAATTACAGATACTATGCTGAGGACTTTTAGTGGTTTCTGTAAAACATTATAAATTCAATGGTGTTTTTTTACTTTACTATCTTTTGGTGAGGCTATAGACTTTTCTAGAGTTCTTCTTGCTTTTTTCAGTCACACAGATTCACTCTAGGTGATATAAGTACAAATGTAGTTATTCCTTCTCAACTAACCACTCAATGAAGGGTTCTTCTAAACTTAGAATGTAAACCTTTTCTAGGTCTTACCTATAAAGAGAGAATCCAATGAAACCGAGTTAACTACAGATTATGGGCCTACATCTCCACCTTCAGTCAGTTTGTAAAATAATCTAGCGATCAGTTAGCACTAATTGTGATAAATGTTTCATTTCTTTATGGTTAAATTTTAATAATGGTGTTTCCCTGGAGTCTCTGAAAATTGTATCTGAAAAATTGAGTCAGTAGTGAGGATCTAGTAATCACACCAACTATGAGGCGACCTAAGCCGAACATGAATGCCTCGCGATAAATTTTCAAAATGGTCGTGTGCATTCATGAAAAGTCTCATACTTGGATGAATCAACTGTTTATTGCTTTTTAGTTTTCTTAGTTATGTATATCCAGGTCAAAAGACAACAACATGGATATTTTCACAACAGTGAGTTGTGAAGGTTGACGAACTTGATTTGAACCTAATGAACTAACCTTTGCTAGATAACGAATGAAAACCAGGAACAGGCATTATACAGCTGTTTGGTCCTAGTGTGAAACTCCTTATTAGTTAATACTCACGACCTTACTAGGTAATAGAGTACAGAACATTCATTTTTCTCAGCAAACGCTCAATTGTTTAACCACCGAGCTGCCAGTCACAAATTAATGGAAGTGAGAATTTTACTATTGAATACCGGTCCAACGATGCAAAAGGTTAGGTATTCGTTTACCTGAAACTTCTGAAACGGAATCTGGGGTGCATACTGCTGAGGAGTTCCACACTAGAACGTAACAATTGTCCAGTGCTCCCTGGTTTCCAGTGATACCTTACCAATATCAACCTCTGAAGTATTCAGTCAATTAAAAATACCAATCACCACAAAGGTAACCATCTAAATTCAATATATATTCTGTTAGTACCTCCAGGTTGAAGAAATTTGCAGTATATTTCTAAATGATTGTATTCATAATGTTGACAATGTACTTATGATTATGGACAATGTATTTATAGAATATCGAATTGATAAGAACATATAGGCTGTCACTATAGCTAGATGAATGATATAATCTATATGGAATATCGAAAGAATCATTAAACTAACTGATGTATTTAAAATGACAAGGTATCCTTATTCTTTCCGTAATGAGGAACCAATTGGTCATGGTATACTATTCATATTGATGGTTATGCAGAAACATTCAATAAAAAGTATCCCAAGTAAATATTTTATTTAATCATAGTGTTCATCGACCACATTTTATAAATCTAATGATAATAGCTTAAAAAGAAAGTATCTACTCATGTATCAGTCAGTCAGTCAGTTACAACGTAGAACTTGGTACATGCGTACATCAGTTCAAGTTGCCATGCCTCAATTAGCAGATAGAGATTAAATTGTCGGACCAAATCCCAGAGTAGGGAAGGTAGTAACAGAGTAAGTACTGATGGAAAGACATAGAGATCTGAGATGAGATTTGAGATAAAAAGTGATTCAGCAAAGAGAATACTCATGTATATCCATTATTGTGTAGTAGGTATCTCTCAATAGTCTATCATTTTTAAGCTTAACACACACATATATACACATAATATAAAACTTACTTAAATTCATTTCTAGGTAGTGTGATGTAGAATTGTTGTCAGTTTTGCTGAAATAAAAGAAATTAAACATTCAGAATCATTTTCAACTATCAACACTGTATCGAAAAAGATTAAATTGTTGATTGACAACAACTTAATATTTAAAACAATCAATCCCTTGTATGTTTATTTCATACCATAAATTTATGTGAATTAGACAACCACTAGGGATCAAATCAGCATCCACTGGATCCGTGGAAAACCTTCTGAGGAGTTAGTTGGATATCAGTGGTTGACATTTCGCGATACGTTTGCGTAGCCTCATTTATTACCCTTTGGTAGATTTTGATACTGCTATAAGAACACGAAGTCTATCACAGCCATCTGATGCATATATGTACAATATATTTCGAACAATATAATCATACCCAAACTTGTCAAGATATTTATTTACAAAAAATCAAGTTTCAGTGAAACAATAGGAAGATAAGAGAAAAAAACAAAGGTAACGTGGAAAACATTGTAAATCACACTCTACTCCGGATATAACATCAATATTACCAAGGTAGGTTCAGTGTAAGTACGAATTGTCTTTGAACACACAAAGAAGGGATAGAATAAACTTTTGTATAGCTAAAGCTACACTAAACCTTAGCATATACCCCAAATAAGTCTAAAACAGCACCACAAATGCTGACTTGATATCAACATTTTAATGTAAGGCTGCTTGAGTCACTTCTGAATGGTGAAATACTATTATTATTGCCCTTCAAACGGTCTCTATTCGATGTCGATGTTTCGATTAACAAATTTTTGTCTCATTCAATAATGTCATTTGTACCAACATGTTGAATCCTATTGAATAAATTTTGACTAAACTTCTTTTATACTGTACTGGACCATAACATTGAAAGTTTAGATACTGACCACTCCATGAAGGCTTTTGTAGGTGAAACGTTTAATTAAAGCGTCCACCCTCCGACTAATTAATATATCCAGGAACGGAAGTTGGTTGTTCATCTCTTCTTCGAATGATAAAGTAAAATAGTTGTGGAGAGTGGTCATTTCATCTAGTAAACTGTTTTTGTTCTCCAAATTTATTACAAATGACTGAGACATTATCAACATACCTCCTTTAAAAATACATATCATCTATTGAATCGCTAACTATATGTTCCACATATGTCACATACACATCGGTTACAGTGATCCTAGAAGACTATCCAAAGCAACTCCATCAATCTGGTGGAAGTGTTCACCCTCAAATGTGTATTAGACTTTGTCAGTACATAGTAATAACAAATCTTATAGAATCGTTAAAGGAACAGACAGTAAATGATTACTTGTCGAGACATAGTTATATAAGATATCAATAGTTTTTTACGTAGAACATCAGTAAACTAAGAATTTACGTCGAAAGAACACAGCGTCTATCCTATGGTATTAACAACTAAATGAGACAAAGTGAAATGTAAAAAAAAACTGTCTAGCTTTAATTTTAAAGACTTTGACAGCACTATCAGCCAGTATTCAGTACTCATAGATATACACCCAGAAGATCATTTTTGTAGCTAACAAATTACTTTTAAGATTCAATGAATAATAATACATGGTTTTATTGATAGTAAATTCACGTGGAAATTCCTTTACCACGTACTTGTCTTTGAGTCCTAATCTCCATATGATAATTGACAATATTATCTGGTTGTTCAAATCGAAATGAATGAAGTGAGTTTGTAGTATACGCTTCAATAGTTAAGATGTACAATATTTTAATCAACTGACCATATACAACACAGAATTCAGCACTCATACGCATAAATTCAAATGGACACACTAAATCAGCACAGAAAAACAGATACAAAAGTAGTAATAGAATTCGTAGTGAAGAAAACAGCAGTACTACAAAGAGATCATACAATCAAAGACCTACAGCCTACTTATGTCTACTGCATTCACAGACCATATTTCATAGCCTTCAATTACTATAGAGACAGAGAGTATCATTGATACCTATTATTTTGAATTACGGACGAATATCTCGCCTATAGTATAAGTGACTTAAGTTGATAAAAGTTAAATTAGCTTTCTAAATCCGCGTCAAATATTTTTCCTCACATTGACCGATTCATCATAACTGATCAGATCATTTCCATTATTAAACATTGAAAATGGCTATGTATATTCAAGAAAGAATATCTAGGCATAGTATCATTGTAGATAACTTCCAATAATAGGATATTTACTTACTTTATTTCACAATTAATTAAAGTAGGTTTATTTTCATTTATCACTGAACCAAATTCATTTTTACTAGAACCATTTAATAATAATAAATGTTCATTATTATGTTCATTGAATGTTTTGACAGATTTCAATGTTAATGTATTCAATGATTGGTGATAATTTGATGATGATGGTGATGATGTAATAGATAATGACTGATAACAATTTCGAGTGAAATAATTTTTTTTGAAATTGGGCAATATAGGAAATGATTGATGTAATACATTTTGATGAGATAATTTGTTGTTAAATGTCGTTAGACTATTCATATCATCCATTACACTGTTAGTAGTATAGTAAATAGGCATAGATTTAGAACGAATTATTCGTCTACTTGGTTGTAAATTTGTATTCACTAGTCCAGTATTCTGTGACAGTGAAATAGGTCTTGGCAAAGGAGGTAAGCTAAATGGGAAATAATTAGAGAAACTAGAAACGATAATACAGGAAACTGATTTGACAATTAAAGCTGGAATTATTAGATTTCCAGGAAGAAGGCATGGAACGCAGAATAACTCATGTTCTATGATATTTGAGTTTTTTCCACAAGATGTACTTGGGATTTTGAAGGAACTAATTCTATCGGTATCGAATTTGTTAGAAGGTTTCATTCTCTTTAAGACAACAGATAGGTCTTGGTACCAACGAGTATCAAACAGGACGAAGCCTGTTCACAATACAGCTTCCTACCAAATGTTGCAAATGAATGATAAATCAACCACAAAATGTTGCATAAAATCTACCTCTGAACATTGTCAGTCAGTCAGTCAGTTACAACGTAGAACTTTGTACATGCGTACATCAGTTCAAGTTGCCATGCCTCAATTACCAGATAAAGATTAAATTGTCGGACCAAATCCCAGAGTAGGGAAGGTAGTAACAGAGTAAGTACTAATGGAAAGGCATAGAGATCAGAGATAAGATTTGAAACCAAAAAAAGTGATTCAGTAAAGCTAAAATTATAATAAGCTCAAAAACTAGAATTTGGTGGAAGACAAGGAGTGCATGCACCTGCGCCATTGCAATCGATTTTGAGCCATATCACCTAAAGTCTCTAACCATTTGTTACGATCATCACGTGAGCCCCAACCAGGTAGTCTACATCTATTAACATGGCTCAGCCCAATGGTCAATGACTTCATGGATTGGTGCCATGTTTTTTGTTTGGCCACCCCTAGCTTTCTTCCAGCCTACTCCCACACCAGACAACATTGCTCGTCGAGGTAGACGGTGGTCAGGCATACGCAACACATGTCCTAACCACCTCAGCCGGTGAAGATTCACTACTTCATCAATAGCCTTACCGTATTTACCTAGTACTCTATTCCTAACCCATGCATTGCTTACTCGGTTGTCCCAGCAAACACGAGCAATGTTTCGGAGACATCTATGATCGAATTTTAGGAGCCTACGGATATCCTCTATCCTTAAAGGCCATGTTTCACATCCATAAAGTAAGACGGATCTGACTACTGCACAGTAAACGCGTCCTTTTGTCATTAAACGAATGTCTCGCCTACGCCACATTGAGATATCATTAATACCTTAACCTAGATTTCATACTAAGCACAGCCTTTCAGTGATGTGTAAAATCATTATCATTCAAAAAACCAATGTTCGAGTGTTAATATAATCCATTTTATTGAATATCACATTGGTAAATGTTATCACTGATCCTTTCAAATTCAAGCAAACTTCTTGTAGCACTAAGATATGCAAACTAATCCTTCATAGCATTAAATTGATTATAATACCTCATATTGTCATTAGTTAATCTACTTAAAAATCGGATCATTGAATTTCATAATATTAGGAAGACGTTTAGTTGTACACTGTTCAACTGATTTTATTTCGAATGTTCATGACGTGTGAGTTATGTTGCCAGTTGAATAAGGTGACCTACTGTTGTCATTCTAATAAGATGTTTTAATCGGTACAACAAAGTAGAAACTGAATTCATGCTAAGTAATCACAGTATTAAGTGGTAAGTTATCGATGGTTTTATATCATATAGACTATAAGATTCAGTTAAAAATTCCTCTTATTTTATGAAGAAGTTTGAAGAAAAATACGCCAGAATCACCACTGATGTCTGTCATTGGGTTTCACTATTTCTAAGACTATAAACAGGTAATCATGCTGAACCATGCTGAATCCTGTACAATTTCCATTTATATCACAAAACTGTATGTTAAATTGATTACTTTCGCCTTTTCCATTTAGTTATAATATCAGCAAATATTAAACGGTATAGAAATCCCTATAACAATAACAAAACATACTTAAGTCACTGAAACCGATGTTTGAAGGTAGCGACACAGACTAGAGTGTGATTTCTGCGCCCAATCACATATCATGTAACCATGCCATTATTATCATGATGTTGCCACTGGATGTCAGAGATCCTTCGAAGATATTGGTAATCAAACAGAGGAAATCGTAGAATACTATCATCTATGTGAAAACAGGTGTTCACAAGCATCATGACAGGATCAAAGATGGCCTATATTGGCATAAGTAATTTTGGCTTTCATAATGCGTAGATTGGTGTCACCAGTTGTGTCGCAAATAGCATTTGCGCAACTACCAAGTCATACGAATTTTTATACTTATTTCACTGTTTCACAAAAAAGAGTGGAAGTGGACAAAAGCTTCTAATTTAGTCTGCCATTATAAACTCGATGATCATTGATTAGTATCAGTTAGATCGCATTTCTTTAATCTTAATTAGGGTAAGTTATAAGACCAACCTATCATTCGGATAAACCTCCGGAATCATTTTATTAGTTCATACTTCTATCCTTTGCGTCATATTGGCAAATGTACTTTCATGAATTCATCAGTAAGTCAGTATTTTTAGGGACTAGTATCCTTAAATATTAGCAAATACAGGAAATTACAACTGCTTACTTATTTTTATTGAAGCCAAATCTATTCCATTTAGAATTAGAACGCTTTGAAGATGAAGATAATGAGGACAGTGATGATGATGGTTTGTTTCTACTAGACTGGTGCATTAACCTGTTACAAAACAAATAACGTGTAGAGAAATTACCATACTTATAAGTAGTACAGTGAATAAATGATATAAAAGATCGTATTAAGTAGAGTATTCATATAAGGTGATTAAAAGTAGTTCGCAGGGAACTATAGGCATATATTTTGTGCTACACTGATCGACACTTGTCTAAAGCTTGACAGGCATTTTCAGAGAACTGATACAGAGCCATAATTTTAACAACTTGGATTGATTTTAGACCAAGTGATGTGAAACTACAATGAAGAGTATCCTGAAAATTTAAATCCAGTACTAGCAGGAATTTTTATAATGAGGGTAAATAGGTAGAGATGAAGCAAATGATCGATGAACTAGTTAAAAAGATCATTATCATACACTGATTTTCTTTAACATAGAATACCACGGCATATGCTACGCAAGTGGAAATATTCAACAGAAAGTCCAACTCACCTTAGGATTTGTAGAAGTTGACAGTCTTCAATAGGGAGTCTGTAATTTTTGGGAACCGATATTCTTTGCGAGACTCTAACCTATGATAATTCGATAGATACAATCACTAGGATGTAGGTATTTACTTCTGGCGAGTCCCATACTAGAAAAAAATAGATCTTTATGATTTCCTATTTTTTGGTGTCAGTTTAACTATAGGTAATGTGACGGACTGAATTCGAAAGTCAATGTCATTATCAATACTGGGCATTATGTACACCCAACTGACGAGTCATGTATGTCAATCGTAATCCGAATTTAATCTAATTTGTGACTTGAATCCATATCGAGATCTGATTTGGAGGCATATACGATAACACAGACCGACCAACAAATCGAAAAAGCTACGTCTTACAAACTAACCTAGGTAGCTTATCAAGTACAGCTTCCGTTTATTAGGATTTTAGCCACATTGCATCAGCTAGTGATATTATCTTGCTTAGACATATGGGAACTAGAGTGGTTTCGAACTTGCAGCTTAGTGACAAAATGTTGAATATCCTAATCACAAAGTTACCAACACATTAATTATTAAATACCTCTTGTGGATGAAAATAGTACTTAAAAGATGAAAAATACATATTATACCTACTGCCACTAATTGCTAACTGCTTAAGTATGTTTTGAATGGCTTTAGTATCCCATCACAGTAAGACTAATTTGTGAATACCTTAAGTCAAAAAGTTTTTCTTCAGGAAACTAATTTACTAATACCACACAACCATTTAAAATTCGCTCAACTGAAAAGTACAAATGAACAATGAATACAATTTCACCTCTTCCTTTCAGTAAATTGCATTTGATTAAGATATACAAAACGTTAAAAAAAAGGCACGACATTTAACTGCAACTAATTATTCTCTGATGAAAATTCAATTAAATGTGGAGTATTATTGATTTATCTGTCCCAGGTGGTTCAACTATTAGGTTTCCACTTTCGTTCAAATTATTTCAGCCAGTATTTTAGTTGAGAGTGAGCTTTCTAGTTATGATATGGACCTTCAACCAGCTAATTTCAATTATTTTATATGTGATTGGTTGCCATTGTGAATTTAATTGTCTTCATCAGTCACCATATTTATCAAAAACAAAGACGTTTGAACGAAGAATATTCTTCTTTTCGATAAATGCTTATCAGGTTCTACATTCATTAGTTCAAAATTATTAGTCATATGAATAGCCAGTTCTGAGGCAAGTAAAACATTATTTAGATATCAAGGATAATTGGATATAAAGTTTTTCTCTTTGGATTATTCATAAAATAAGAATGCTAATGTTGAAATAATGATCGTTATGTAACTTGTGAAACGTAAACGATAAATGAGATAAACAAGATTATTAGTCAAGTATGTGTATAAGTATCTCTGTATATGGGTGACATAGGAGATGGGGTGGTAGCAAAACACGATTAGATCAAAGGTCAAATCCTACTTAAAATGAAACTGGATGGTTAAGAGTCCCAAATAGGACGAAACGCGCGTCCTGGATTCCACTTGCCAGTCACAATACAAATTAAATGGATGGTTAAGAGTTTGTAAAATGGAGTGAACGATAATCAAAATTCGTCAAATAGTAACAATAACAATAATAGACATAATTACAATCAGTTCATTTGTTTGATCTTAAAATGTGATATTTAAATTCATTCTGTGTACTTTGATTACTACTACTAATAATAATAACAATAATAATAATAATAATAATAATATGGAAATGCACATCCAGAAGGAGAATATATATGCGTTAATCAACCATATACAGAGATACCTATATATATTTGACTAATAATCTTGTTTATCTCAATTGTCGTTTACGTTTCACAAGTTACATGATGATGGTTATTATTTCATTCGTATTTGACAAATAACTCGATGAAAAAGCTACCAATTATCCAATTATCCTTGATATCTAAATAATGTTTTACTTGCCTCAGAACTGGCTATCCTTGTGACTAATAATTTTGAACTAATAAATGTAGGACCTGATGACTTACTTACGCCTGTTACCTCTCTCGGAGGAGTATAGGCCGATCACCAGTATTCTACATTCAACTCTGTCCTGAGCAATCCTTTCCAGCTTTTTCCAATTGCTGTTCATCCTTTTAATGTCGGCTTCCAGCTCTCGATGCAGTGTTCTTTCGCCTTTGCCCGCAGCTCTTCTAGGGTTGCTGCCGGTCCCAAGCCCCGGTAAAGGAGGAGGGTTGGGCATAGGGCTAGCATCCCTATCCCGTAAAACATAAGCTTGCTAAAAAACGCTAACCAGATAAAACAAACTAAACAAACTTAGAACCTGATGAGCATTTATCGAAAAGAATATTCTTCATTCAAACGTTTTTATTTTTGATAAACATGGGAATTTTTAAACACTATATTTATGTTAATTATTTTTTCTCTTGACTTATAACCATATACTTGATTGAGTTTAGTCTGTTGATTAGTAGTTTGCATATAATGTTGGTGCGCCTACTGATTTTTAATTAATCTGAATGTCATGGGATTCTTAGAAACCTTATGATCAAGGTAGGTCTATGCATTATTAGTTTATAGTTGTCAACGATATCAATGATATTTCTATTTTACATTGTGTTTTAACTTATAGTCATAAATTTTAAAAAAAATATTAATCAACTCACTCTGGATAGTTTAAAGGTAGAATAAACTATCCAGTAGTACTGATCAGACTACAAATTTGTATTCTTCCCCAAATTTACATTATTATCAGTAGGTGTAGTTCGCCACTTAACAGTTTAAAATGTTGTATTTTAATTAAGCTATTTATTTGGTTGAATTCGTCACAGATTGATGATAGTAGAGTACTAGTGGAAACTAAGGAGTATTGGACGTTTGTTTCAATGTAGTATGGGACTCCTCAGTAGTGTATAGCGTTAGTTCAACCGGGAAATCGAACCCAGGACCTATGTTTCGACGAACGCCTAACCATTTGCACCAGTGAGCTGGCTGAATTAAAGGCAGCCACTGGCGAGGAGTCCCATTACTTGAATTTTGCGCACTCTGACATTAGTCTTTAAGATAATCCTGAGTTTCTGAGGGAACTGGAGGACCAGATTCGACATCACTCAGTTTTACAGTCTACAATCGTTACCCCTGGGATATTCGCACCGTTAGTAACTTCCTGGAGATTTGATTGATTACAAAGTAGTGGCCACTGTTATGTTTGTCAAGTCCTTTGTAGTGTCAATCGAATTATTGCGATCAAGTTGCTGATGAATGCTAAACAGCACAAAAACTAAGTTCAGGGTTTCCTCCAGACTAATTTCACAGAACCACACTCCATTATAATACATTACCATTAGCCTTGTGGCTACATCATTATAATGAAAAGAATAACTTTCGTCTGTATTTTTAATTTCATCAGTCATAATAACAATGAGTATAACAAAGAAACAGTAACATTGATATCAGTAACAATAACAACAACAAACCATTTACATGCTTATTATTTTTCCATGCCCCACCCCCCCTCTATTTGCCACCCAGTTACACTTTATACAAAAATGTCTCATTGATAAGTTATCTTTTGCTAATGTTATGATTTATCTTATGAACAAAAATATTAAAACGGAGAACTTAATCAGACTAAAACTATTCTCTTGATACCCAAAACTTCTCTATCACTACAACAGATACACACAAAAATAAACCGTATGTGTACAAATTTCGTGTGTCTGTTTTTCCTAGTTTCAGTATACAATAATGCATATTTCTAATTAGTGAACAGACATATAAACAATGTGAGATAAACACATAAACGCGGACAAACACATACACACATTTATGAATAAATTGATAGTTTTCATGACATGCGTAAAAGAAAGAAGATCTAAATAAAGGAAACTGAATTAGAAATGTTTATGTCTATTTTAATTAGTTGATTGTATTTTGTTTTTGTTGTTGTTGTCGTTCACTTTTAGACAGTAAAGAAAATTATAATGAAAACAATGTAGAAAGAAAGAAATTACAATAAATAAAAATGGCAGAAAACTAGGTTTTCTGTCTGATATTATAAAGTTATTGAATGATTCTGAATAGGCTTGTATCTTCCCGTTGATTTGTAATGGACTAAAACTGGTCAGCCTCTGTTGCCATATTTGCATCCTGAGCGGATTGCCTCTATATAGCGGCATTACATAAGTTATATTTAAGTTGGATTGTGACTGGCAAGTGGAATCCACGAACACGAAGCGGACTGGGTTCGAATCCCAGTGTGGACATCAACATTGGGGTGCAGGTACATCTAGCAGATGAGTCCCAAATAGGACGAAACGCGCATCCTGGATTCTATTTGCCAGTCACAATCCAACTTAAATTATTGAATGATTATTTCGAATTAGATTAGGATGTGTAAACTGCCTCCTTGAGACTTGTACTATGATAGCAATCACTGGTTGAATGATATTGAATGGAATTAGTCACAGTTAACTGACTCTTCGTATTTATCTTAAATTCTATTATTATTTTTTTTAATGATACCTTTGTTTTACTCCTTCCTGTTGTAGTATTAGTCTTGTTAGTTTAACTTCGTCCTACTTATATGATATGGTAATTTGAATCAATACTCATATGTGCCGGGTTTTACTTTGTATATGATTGACTGAATTTCAATATGAGCTTTATTATATACTACTCAACATAAATAAGTAGCCTAAAGTGAATAAAGTTTAAATCGCTGAAATTCAGTTGATTTTGATTAAAATGAATGTTTAGCAGGAAATTTAACTGTGTTTTCTCATAGACAAGTAATTTGAAACTGATTTATTGTATAGTGTGCACAGATTTTTATACTTTTTATCTTTGTAACTATAAAATTACTGAAAAAATTATTCACCACGTAGATGCTTCGTTCACAAGTTGGTTCGAGCTTCATTTAGGGAAATAACTAAGATCTTCATTATTTATCTGAAGAAGCTCGGACCAAGTAGATGTGTTGCTAAATATCGGCAAACTCAAATGAAAATATTGCAGATGTTATTGAGAAATTTTAAACTGTGAACTGATATCACTTGAACATTCGTTGAAAACTAAGAGGCACGGAATAACTGTTTCATATTAGTATGAGATTTAACAGCTACATTCATCTACAGCTCTACATGATATGAACCTAAAGATGTTATGATATTTACAGTAAGTGCTTGATAGTGAAACCACCTGGCATCCACCACACCTTACTTTTCAGTGGCATAATAGTCAGCGTATGATGTAAGACCTCATAATCAATAATCACCATGACATGCCATAGTAACTTAGATTATTATTGGTACACATATTCTCGGCTTAATTCTATTTTAACATGAGAAAATTTGATTAAACAGAATTACTCTAGAGATATACTGATTTATCACTGACAATCAATATCCTGTCTGTCAAGTCCTTCATAGCGCTGATCCATTTTCATCTGTCAAGTTGACATTAGATCATTTGACTAAGTGATTCGAAAATCTATTGACTATATTGCAATAGTAGATTGTTAGACGTTGTCAGCATGAAATATTTCTTCACTTAGGTTCCGTATTATTTAACACAAGTTTATATAAAGGCACATCTGAAATTTTAAGGAAACTGATGATAGAATGCAGAAACAAACTCGGGTTACCCGGATTCAAAGTTTGTAACAAGTGACCTATTCGTGCTGTCCATGACCACTGGTAAGATTGAAGTGTACACACTGCTTTATCACTGAGTTACAGTTCAGATGGCTCAGTAGTATCAGTCATAGACTATTAAGCTGAATAAGACGGCCTTAACTCTCCAAGGAAGCATCAAATACCTTAGGACTACAGGTGCGCCTTGAAAACGAGTGTCAAATAGCACGAAACCTAGGTGAAGTAGGGTTTCCTGCTATCTACCCAACCCTAACCTCCTCCTGACAACCTATCATAGTCAAGAAGCAAACTACTACAAATCAATTGCATTTCACAAAAAATGTAATTCGGATAAACTAAGTTACCAAAAACAAAAACAAAATAATTCTGTCTGGCAGAAATACAGATGTGACGCAAAATAATCAGTTTAGAACAATAATGTAATTAAAATACAATCCAAGTAAAGTTGAATTGTAGCTAATAATATAATTTAAAACACTTGCTTTGTCATATCATTATATGGATGTACCTCCACATTCATGTTAATGATGAATACACTAAGAGTCGAACCCTGTTCTACTAATTTTACTAGATATTGGTTATCAATAGAGATATTGAGCTCAAGTGGATACTAACTAACTTACTTACTTTCGCCTGTTACCCCTCTCGGAGGAGCATTGACCACTCACCAGTATTCTCCATTCAACTGTCCTCAGAAATCCTTTCCAACAGTCACCAGTTGCTGTTCATCCTTTTTATGTCTGCTTCCAGCTCTCGACGCAGGGTCTTCTTTGGCCTTCCTCATTTCCATTTTCCAACAGGGTTCCAAGTTAATGCTTGTCTCGTGATACAGTCTGATGATTTGCGCAATGTACGTCCTATCCATTTCCAACGTCGTTCCTTGATTTCCTCTTCAGCTGGAAGTTGGTTTGTTTTCTTCCAAAGTAGGCTGTTGCTGATGGTTTCCGGCCAACAGTCATTTAATATTCTACGTAGACAGTTGTTGATGAATACCTGTACTCTCCTGAGGATGTTTGCAGTAGTTCTCCACGTTTCAGCTCCATAGAGAAAAACTGTCTTGACGTTCGAATTGAAGAGTCTAACTTTGAGGTTGGTGGACAGTTGTTTGGACCCCCATATATTTTTCAACTGTAGGAATGCTGCCCTTGCTTTGTCGATCCTTGCCCTTACATCTGCATCGAATCCTCCTTGTTCATCGACGATGCTCACCAGGTATGTGAAGGTATCCACTTCTTCCAGAGTTCCACCATCAAGTTCAATTGGGTCGGTGCTCTCTGTGTTGAATTTGAGGATCTTGCTCTTTCCCTAGTGTATGCTCAGAACTATTGCTTCTGAGGTTGCCTCTACGTTGATTGTCTTCCCATGCATTTGTCGGTGTGTATGGGATAGAAGTGCTAGATCATCTGCGAAGTCCAGATCATCGAGTTGCATCCTACTTGTCCATTGAATCCTGTGCTTTCCCTCAGATGTAGAGGTTTTCATGATCCAATCAACTACTAGAAGGAAGAGGAAAAGTAAGAGCAAACAGCCTTGTCTGACACTGGTTCTCACTGGGAATGCATCTGTCAGCTGTCCTTCATGCACGATTTTGCACTGTAGTCCGTCGTAAGAATTCCGGATGATGTTGACGATTTTCTCTGGTATACCGTAGTGTCGAAGACGTTTCCATAGTGATCTCCTGTCTACGCTGTCAAACGCCTTCTCATAGTCGATGAAGTTGATGCACAGTGACGAGTTCCATTCAACTGATTGTTCCATGATGATCCGTAGTGTTGCAATTTGGTCTGTGCATGACCGATCCTTACGGAAACCAGCCTGTTGGTCTCGAAGTTGAGCATCCACTGAATCTTTCATTCTATTCAACAACACTCTGTTGAAGACTTTCCCTGGTACTGACAATAGTGTGATTCCTCTGTAGTTCTCGCATTTGCTCAAATCCCCTTTCTTTAGTATCTTGATAAGATATCCTTATTTCCAGTCTGCTGGCACCTGTTCTTCCTCCCAGATCCTCTTGAATAAAACGTGGAGCATCCTCGCCGTCACGTCTTTGTCTGACTTGAGTGCTTCGGCTGGTATATTGTCAGGTCCTGTGGCTTTCCCACTTTTGATCTGACTGATGGCTATCTTGATTTCTTCCATCGTTGGTGGATTGACATCTATCGGGAGGTCTGTAGATGCTGCTTCGATGTCTGGTGGGTTCGTTGGAGCTGGTCTATTCAAGAGTTCCTCAAAATGTTCTACCCATCTGTTTCTTTGTTCTTGAATCTCGGTGATTAGCTTGCCTTCTTTGTTCCTGACCGGTCGCTCTGGTTTACAATATTTCCCTGCCAGTTTCTTCGTTGTTTCGTATAGCTGTTTTATATTTCCTTCTCTTGCAGCTTTCTCCGCTGTCGTTGCAAGGCCTTCGATATACTTCCGCTTGTCGGCTCGAATGCTATTCTTTACTTGTTTATTTGCTTCTGTGTATTCATTTTGTGCCTTGATTTTTTCTGCTCTAGTTCGGCTGTTGTTGATTTCTGCCTTCTTGTTCCTCCTTTGTTGAATTTGGCTCAGGGTCTCTGTGGAAATTTATTCATTATAATGGTGTTTCTTGCATCCCAGAGCCTCTTGACAAGTTGAAGTTAGTGCCTCTTTGATTCCTTTCCAGTTGTCTTCCATAGTGATTTCTTCCTCGTTCAGCAGATCTTGTAAGGCTTGAAACCTGTTGTTGAGAGTTATTTTAAATTCCTTGAGTTTGTCAGTATCCCGAAGAGAGGCTGTATTGAACCACTGTAATGCTGTTACTCCAGTTATCCATTGCTTCTTTAGCTTCAGCTTCATTTAGGCAACCACTAGGTGGTGATCTGAAGCTACATCAGCTACTCTCCTGGTTCTCACATCTTCCATTGATCTTCTGAATTTTTTGTTGATGCATATATGATCCATTTGATTCTCCGTAGTATGATCCGGTGAGACCCATGTAGCCTTGTGTATGCGTTTGTGGGGGAATAATGTACCACCTATAACCACTTTGTTGAAAGCGTATAGATTTGTAAATCTTTCACCATTTTCATTTCTTCCTCCCAGTCCCTGTTGTCCCATGATGTCTTCGTAACCGGTGTTGTCCATTCCGACTTTGGCGTTTAGGTTCCCCATCAGGATTGTCAGATCCTTTCCTGGACACTTCGCTATAATTGACTGCAGCCTATCATAAAACTGATCTTTGTCCTCGTCGTTGCCGTCGTTGGTGGGTGCATAACATTGGATGATGTTCATTGTAATCCTTTTCTTCATTGTCTTGAAAGATGCTTTGATGATTCTGGGTCCATGTAGTTCCCATCCTACAAGTGCATTGCGCGCTTTCTTAGACAGCGTCAGAGCAACTCCTTGGGTGTGTGGGGCATTTTCCTCTTCGTGCCCGGAATATAGTAGCACCTCTCCCGTGGCTAATGCTTTCTGTCCAGTTTGAGTCCAATGCGTTTCGCTGATCCCGAGCACAGTTAAATTGTATCTGTTCATTTCTGCTGCTGTCTGGGTGATCTTCCCTGTCCCCCACATTGTCCGAACATTCCATATACCTATAAAAATTTTGCTCTAGTCGTTAGAAAGGGTAGCATCGGCCTCATGACTTCCGAAGAATCTCGGCTTTCATCATGAAGCGTCATATAGATTCCTTTCACTTCCAGCGTAGAGTTAGGTTTGTTTATTCTGGTTAGCGTTTTTTTTAGCAAACTTGTGTTTTACGGGATAGGGGTGCTAGCCCTATGCCCAACCCTCCTCCTTTACCCGGGCTTGGGACGGGTAACAACCCTAGAAGAGCTGCGGGCTGATCATAATTGATAAGTCAATATTCTCTTGATAGCCACTTTCTAAAAAGGCACATATGTCAGTAGAAGTTCGGGAAATGTAATTTGTAGCTTATGTTACCAATGACTTAAACCAAGAAGAAGGGGACGGCTGTTTCCTCTTAGTATGAGAATCAGAAGTCAAGCCAAGAATCTTCAGGTCTTGTAGGAGGAATTTAACTTTTATACAGCGAGGAATATCATATTGGAAAGAAATAACTAACCATCGCATACTGTTTTAATTCAATTCAACGGGCTATTTCAGCAATTTCATGAAAATGTTTGTGAATTAATTCACATCGTAAAATAAACTTTATAAACCGGGAAACAGGTTGACCAAGGATACCTAAAAGAATCCTACAAATCGCAAGGAAGAATTCTGGAACATGTAGAGTAATTTTATGTCACTATGTGGTAACTGATAAATACAAAGAGAGAGGAACAAGAAAGCAACATCATCTACAACGTAAATCGTGCCAATCTCAAAAAACATTATACTGGGTAATGTAGACTTCCAGTTTACTAGAGCACACACTAGCATAGGCTAACAGTGGAATGATATGGCATGAATTTTTATTTAACAGTGTCAGCATTCTGAGTCAAGGGAATTTAATCAAACTTCTTTAAGCTTGACATTCAGATTGGTCGACATCAGTAGACATGTTAACATTGATCAACGGCATAAACACATACGAAGAATGGCAACCATAGAGAGATCGACCAAATAAGTCATTCAACGGGAATACAAAGATTAATGAAGACAATGAAACCAATAAAGGCAACCTAGCGGGCTTTACTTTTTAATAACTAAACGTATATGAAGTCTTTAATAAATTGGTATTTCTCCAGAGAAACTAACTGGCATCACCCAATCATACGGTGATTTATAGTATCAGTGAGCACTTTGACGTTTACGGACATTTATTTTACTTCCAACCAATAGATCTGATGAAGTATATGAGCTTGGATTAATGCCAAGTTCGACGTTGCTAACGACTAACTGACTAACATAAAACGTGCCATAAAACTGAAACTTTCGTTTTATGTTTTTTGTCTTAGAATAAGGAACTAGCTGGTGACTTAAGAGGTGGTTAACAAGTTAATATGAATCTCTGAGGCACTAGACATATCCAATACATATGAAACAAATTTCAAGAAAAAACTTCAAAAAATATCTAACCGTGCACACTGTTCATGTACATATTCTGCCTCTATATAATCAGCTAATTCAAAAATTATTTCACACTCGCCAATTGGTGAAGCACGGCCTGTGTACAGACGAAACTGACCATCTCTCCGTGAAGTACATTGACGTATGAATCGATACTGGTTGGAACAAAAACAAGAAGAAGATGAATGAATAGTAACTTGAACCACAAAAAAACTGGAAACAAATAGGTTTTCAAAGGTATCGTAGTATGTAATTAAACTACACATTTCACGCACTACTCGACACAGTAATCAAAATAATGTTTCCTGTTCTTTAAATTCTGTCAATTAATTGATGTTTGAAGTCAGCTTGTAGTTATCAAGTGAAATCTCGGACATGGGTTCTGTTGGTTGAACCTACCTCTAATATCCCAGTGTTCATGGTCACATTGTAACTTAAATTTAGTCTGTTCACTTCAAGCAATTTCGCGTTCCACGCTGAGCTACTGATTTCAGACATCCACACTAGTATATCGAAGGTGTTTATATAATTAAAGTGTATTTATATCTTCCCTATGTTGTTAAGGCCTGAAAATCATAGGCTTCTATTGCTGTATATTAGTCCTGATCAGAATACTTCGATACACAATTAATGAAGGTATACAGCCCAGGATACATGTATTGTTTCAGAGCTTGATCAATTTAGGGCCTTTAATATATTTACGAAAAGATAAAAAATCATTTGAATTTTAGGAAGTCTCAGAGCTAACCTTTAAGTATTTTTAAATTGCTATAACACATCTTCCGTCATAAACATGTCACTTCATAAGCTGATTACGTAATACCGAATTAAAATGTAACATCGGCTTTTTGTAAGTCACTGTCGGTTTAGATCAAACCTTGCAAACTATACAACAATTCATTTCTAGCCCATTAGTCTTACATTACTATCATTGTTCCAGATTATTCTTCTGCATATGATTAATTTATTTGCAATATTATATTATGCCATCATTGATATATTTGCACCATTAAGCTAATGTGTAACAACAACAACGATTAATAAAATTTCCTTCTGTAACTTAAAGCATATTTAAACCTCATAATAATTTATGATTTTGTTTATGTATAGAGTGTAGGGAAGCGCTGACTCAAATTATGAGATGGAATTAAATGAATTTAATATTACGAATTGATCTGAGTGAGATAACCATTGCAAATAAGTAGGTAATGAATAGATGTTTCGTCTTAATATGTGACTCCCAAGAGGTGCGCATCCACAATCCTAACCATATAATTGAGCCTAGGGTATTCAAGCTTCACGAAAAACACTTAGCTGACAAAATTCAATAATCTTTATGCCACTCAACTGAAATCAATATCAGCTGAATCCCCAGTGACTAACTTCAGAAGGTAATTTATGGAGCAATAGTATGAGGACAGAATTACTAGGGTTTAACCATGTTAAGGGAGTTACCCACCGATGGAATGTATGATGTCGCCTGTATATATCGTGAATAGACCGAAGTTATAAACAGCAGTTGGATGTTGCCCAGTTCTGTGGTTTACCAATTAAGCATTTTCTAAGAAGCTCGAGTGCTCTATGGTTGATTATATAGTGATATTATGGACGGGCACTTCTGCGAAGCCCTATACTTAGACTAAACAGTTAGCCAGTGCTTCCTGGTTTTCAATGGTTGTCTTATTTAGGAAAATTCCTGACATCAAATTCAAGTTCAACAATCTCCACAATACCTAATAAAGAATAAAGATTAGTTATTACATTAATAAACTTACTAAAATTATCAGTTTAGGTACACATAGATTTCCTTGAATTAAAAGTATTTCTGTACTTGTAAAACACAAATAATGTGATCCACTGCTGTTTGGTATTAAACGAGCACTAGTGTAATCTTTAGGCTTAAAGTGAACATTGACAGACCATGTGAATTCTGTAATAAGTAGACAAAGATAAATGTAGATAAAACTAATTGAAGTAAAAATAAATGTTGAAATAAGTGACTTTTAGGAGTCATTTAACATTACATAATACGACATAGCAGTATCATTAATCGTCACACTTCGACAGTATCTCTGTGTCTGTTAGTAAAGTTAAGCAACACAAAGTACATATTTCTTCCATTGACTAAGGTTAGAAATCTACCCAGTGGCCCAACTGTTCAGAGATCTCCACAAAGCTTAAAGGTTGTGGGCTCGATCCTTAACGAGGGAGAGGGTTGTGGATAAGGGGTCGCAAACTAAGACACAACATCTGGCATCGTTTTCTGACTCACACTAGCTGCTTAACTAATTTCAATGCATAATGTGAAATTCGGAATAAAAATGAATGGAGAGAATATTCTTAGATTAACCAGCTCATTTTGTCCAACAAAACCAGAAGATTAACATTAATCATCCATTCATAATAATTTATCACGTTTAGAATAATATGTCGAAAACAGTAAAACTAGAAATTCTTCACACAGTAAAGGTGATTGACATAGGAAGTGAATCACATATTTATGCTATCAATCTACTGACGTCACGTGCTTGTAACCTAGACATTACCTAAACAACCGGATCAGAATATTTTTTATTATTCATACTAGCTATGTTGCAAAAGTCAGGTTTTCACTGAACAACAGGAAAGAACTGGATCCAATCCATGGTGGAGTCATGAATGCTCAATGTTACTTTTGAGTCCAATACCGACAAATTTTAGTGGCTGACTACCAGTTACTTTATGATTTGAATCTTCAAATTCAACAATCTTCACAATAACCAATAATAACCGACTTCATATGCTTACTAGGAAATCTTCTTCAGATGATAACTCTGAAGCTCTACGAAAATGTAACTAGTTAATAACGCTAAATAAAGTCTCATAAAAAACGGATGTCGGATAATATAGAATTTATTTAAGTAAAAGTAAATGATTTGAATTCGTAATAGTAATTGTGAAGCATCCTCCTGCAATGACAGTCATAATGACCTAAGTAACCAAGTACAGGGTTTTATAGTCATCTACAAGCTAATTTGTTGATGAGAAATGAGTAGAATGAATTCGAAGCGTAATATATTTTGGTTAAAAGCGCCTTAAACACTCTAAATCACCTCCGTTCTACTTGGTAGTCCTAATAATTTATTATTCTCAGCGTAAGATCTCATTTTCATTCATCGAATCTGCCCTCAACTTGGTGAGTTTGTTAACTTATCAACTTCAATTTCATAAACACAATAGTCAGATATGGTTTTTTCTTATGAAACTGATTTGGAAAGGATAACGACTTGATTTATACTAACAAGGTTCAGTAACAGGAATTGAAGGTTCAATCAGATGATATGATTGCCTGCATTTGGAGTAAAAGATAATCACTTTTCACCTACTTCCTCGAAGTATGAGCTTCAGGTCATTGGTGAAGGTTAGTCGATCAAATCACCGGATGCTAAGTGAACAAGACATTCAATAGAAATATTTAGACCATAAAGTTGACAAAACATTTGTGAGCTACCAGTTAAGAAGAGAGACCACTAGAATACAGTAGTATAGTGCTCGTAAAATAATTGACTATTTGAAGTCAATATCACAAACTGACGTTAGTTAGAACGCAATTAGAAACTACATTACATTATTCAAATTAGTGTTTAAAACCATCAACCGATTTCCAGCTAAGTTCTTAAAAGTTGTGGAGAAGCTATAAAACTATTTAATCCCACACTGACTAAATTGCGATGATTTAAATCAATCACCGATATTAAGGTCAAAGATAATCAAACTAAAACAGCCACAATTGTGGCTGTCTATATATAACTGGAATGTGTTTATATATTCCCACTGATGTTGTTAAGCACTGAAATGCAATTAAATCCAGCTAACCGGCATCAAGCATAGTGAGACTCATTGCCACATGCAAACTATAATTCCATCAACATAATAACAACTAAACTATATCGGTCAGTGCAGAGTAGTGATAACTAAATTTGATCTATCACCATTAAATCATATTTTATGACATAAAAAGTAAAGTCATTTTAATTTTACACTAATTAACTTATGTAGTTAAGTGGTTAATACATAAAAGTGGTGAATGAAAAGAGGAACTTCATTAAATGTCTATCAGTGTGTGAGTGTGTAACTGCACATGATTAGGTATCGAAGCTACGTCAGGTAGAATTTCAATCTACCCTGTAATGTTTATACTCGTTAAAATTTACTGTCTCGTATAATTTCATTACATCATTGAATCAAAATATTTACGTATAAACAAATAGTACGAGTGAGTGAGTTAGTGAGAGTGATTTTATCAATATTTTGTTTATTTAATGGAAACAATTAATTTCATTTTGTCTAGACAGTACACGAACTACTTAAATATGATTGAAAGTAATATAATGTATATGTTTATGTAGTACTGAACAATGAAGTAAATGAGAATGATTACGAAGAAAAAAGCAAGTGACCTTTTTGTTGAAATGAGAATAGTCTATATTAAACTATTATGACGAAAAGGAATGAGCAAAGTAGAAGATGGTCTAAGTTATCATACTTTTTAAGTACAGTAGGCACGGAACTTACATCTTTAAAATACAATTTACTTCAACTGGACTAACAAAAGTCTGTATCTACCCCAACTGTTTGTGGTGAAGCATTTTAGGTAGCTGAAAATTTGTGTATTTGAGTAGCTGTGTTAATACTGTTGGCAACATGATAGATAAGATCCATCTACGTCCAATGAAAGCTAGAAACTTATAACAATCTAACTTACCTACTGTTCATCATAACGAATCTGAAGGATTGTGGTTATCTACTGGTAACATTATATTAAATATTTCTGAGGTTTGGAAGTGTGTGTCGACGAACACTGGTAATAATATAACAGTATCTTTCTTATAACGGTTATTCGGGTTGCTTAGAAATATTTTTACAAGTGTCAATAAAACAGATTCTATACTATGCGACATTTATAGTAACAGTGAATGAGTGATCTAGGAAGTATTTAAAGGAGATCAGGTAGCCGAACAATTCAATCAAAGACTTAGAACAGCCATCAAACAAACATTCCCTGCTGCCAAACTACTGATGCTCTACAAAACACGATGTTTACTAAGTCAAGCAAAAGTTGATAAATATCCGTCTCATGTCACCTCCAATTGTATTTACCAGTTCACAAGTACTTGCAAAAGCAGGTACATTGGAAGAACAGAAAGACGAGCCAATTTACGATTTATTGAACATATCCCGAAGAACTTATACTTAAAAGATGCAACCACTTCTAGAAGTTCAATAACACGTCATTTGGTGGATACGGGACACGAGGTCGATGTAACAAAAGCTTTTAAAATCATCAGTAATCAACATAAACCGATTCTATTAAAATTAGCTGAGGCCATTGCAATTACAAGATTAAAACCTAACCTTTGTGTTCAAAAGGAATCAGTAGTTAATCTTCGATTGCCCTGGTAGCATTAGATCGATGATCAGATAAACAATTCAATTAACAAAATAAATATGTATTAATAATTTGAGTTATCTAAAATCAATAGCATGTATGTAGCTGATGAGCAAGCAACGAAATACATTGAATTCAAAGTATTCTGCAAATGTTGGCGTTCTTGCATTATTTAAAAAACGTGAAGTTTGTGATATGGCATCGTAGAATGGAAGGAAGTCGTATACAGGTGATCTCTGTTTGCCCATTAAGAGTCCTTAGTTAGGGTTCAGGAAGTAGTATAACTCAGTAGCTTAAGACCTTATCAAATACAAATTTCAGAATATAAGCCGGCGCATTATCCTGTGGTTTTCTATTCCACCCCGTATATAATAATAAGAATTTTTTATTGAATGATGATCTTTGACTTCTGATTTACGGTGTCATTCCAATGGCATTATCTCAACCAAACGGTCAATCGATGTCTGTTACCCTTCGTGGAGCACAGGCTCCCGACCAGTATTCTCCAACCAATTCTATCCTGAACTTTCTTTCACAGTAATTCCCGGTATAATGTGTTCTTTGGTTTTTCTCTTTTTGTTTGACCTTGATGATTCCTAGTTAGCCCTTGTTTTATGATACAGTTTGATAATTTTCTCAAGGAGCATCCTATCCATCTCCAATGAATTGACATTATTTATTTACATAAAAAGAACTGACAACATAACACTACATTGAAATACATTTAACTAACACAAGAAACAATAACAAACTTACCAATATCTGGATAAGCTTTAATCTGTTTATTCATTGCAATAATTTTATTCAATGTTGTTAGGCATAAATTCATTTCATTAATACAATTAAATTGAATAATGACATATTTTCCTGATTCCATGAATAAACCAAGTAATAGATTTAATTTATTACTATTTTGATACTTCACTTTATTATTATTATTATTATTATTATTATTATATCCGATTTGTTGATTTAAACACATTCGTTGAAATGTAGTTGATTGATTTACATTATATGGTAAATTTACATTGAAATTTATGGATGAAGTTGAATTCGCCAAATATGAATTGTTGATTATACAAGATAATGATTTAGTTTGGTAGGATTTTGAAGGAGGCTAATAAATGATTTAAGATAAAAAATAATAACACAATAATAATAAGTTTAAAATAATACTAAACAATAATTGTTTCAGCTAGATTGTGAGTGGTAAGAGGAATCAAAGCACGTGTTTCGTCTTATTCGGAACTCGTCAGCTGGATGTACCTGTATCCGAGTGTTGATACAAACAAATTCTAATTAATCTAACATTAATGCTGCAACCTATTTACCAAGTAATGATTCATATAATCAGCTGTAAGTCACACAACAATGATGCCAATTGACTTCGGAAACTGCTAGCTTGACTACTGAAGATCAGGAAACATTGGACAGATGCTCATCCCAGTGTTCAATTCACCAATTGTAATGGGCACATGCGATCCAATTATAAACCGAACTTAGAACTGTCATGACTTGGGGAAAATGATCAGACTTTATCACTACTGGATCAGCAGGTGTTTAATAGCAGAATTCTTTCTTCAATTAGTTTTTTCGATATAGAGCAAACATCATCCAATCCCATTAGTGATAACTAATTCGCTTCCTTCTTATCTGGACTCGACTTGTCACTATGGATGCCTTTTACTATTTGCTGTTAGTTTTTGCTAAAGACTGATCTAAGTTGGATACCGAGGAGAATTAGGAACGGTGATTGTACAGTCGTTATGAATACAAACAGCAAATTATAACCAACCTCTAGAGATTAACTATGATAATCAGTTTATTAGTGACCTACTTCAAGACTATTTCAAAGTTCTGGCGAGAAATCGTCTCTAGTGTAGTTCGAATAAGGCAGCATTGAGGCAATTATCCCAAACGTCATTGCACGATCGTTGAGCTGCATTACAAGACTGATTGAAGTGAGAGTTCAACCACTGGAAACCCACCGTCCCAGTGGTACAAATAGCTAGGCGTTTGATGTGGCACAGTCGCCCGCGCTTACTGATGTGGTTATTTCGTATTTAGATAAAACAACTGTCCAGTTCCAGTTTCAGCAGTACTTAACAGAGGTTAATGAATAAAAAACAATCTCCGAAAAGGATTTTAACCATTGGGGGTTTATACTTAATCCATTAAGCTACATCACCACAAGATTTAGAAAGATTGATTTTCCACTGCTAAAAATACAGAGTTCCAAATTACTTGTTGTGATAATTTGTTTAGAAAATTAAAAATAAGATGATTTCTCAAAATGACATTTCATAGGCAAACAATACTGGAAAGACAGATTCATAGTAATGTTTCTCTGTAACCACTATACTTATAGATAATATTGTAAAATAAGTAACCAAGCATGTCATTAAGAACCGTAGTGATGTGGTTCTGATCATAAGTGCTACTTTGTAATAGCTTGATTATTGTGACGAATCGACCGAGATATACTGGTTAGACCAATCGTCCGTCTTAGTCCATCATGCTAGGTGGGTCAGTTGGGAAGTAGTGAGTATGAAAGCAACAAACTTAACGCTCAGGTTCAAAGTTGCGTTGTGTTGGAAGTGTGATGTCACTAAAGTGTATGCATACTTTACTTTGCTTTACAGATCTTCGTCTCGAGCAGTAAGTCTTTGGATATACAGACCTACCGTATCGAAAACCGATTTAAAAAGGGTCATACTTAATTGAACGTAACGCGTTGTATTTTAAGTCCTGAGATCACTCTTGATGATTACACATAACCAAAAGTTTATTCCCGATTACATAGAAGAGATATCTGCTTATGGCGTTGGTAGCCTGAAACTGATAACCACCCTAGTACTTTCAATATCACTCGAGACTACTTCTCTAACAGCTATTTTTTAGACACTATTAGATGATTTTAAGAGTACACTGATTATTATTGACGGCAAAAGACGATATTTGTAAAACAACAAAACTACGCTGATATTTGAAACATTGGTATAAATTTATTATGTTATCAATGAGATCGGATGGTTATATGAGTTCAATATTTTGAGATATCACAAGCTCTCGATGGTAGTTTTAGCGCTGTCGAGATTTCATTGTTCAATGAAAATCAAGCTGACAACTTATTGTGTATCAATATAAGTTTTGAAATTAATAATACATCTGACAAACGATAATATTTCACGTTTCAACTTAAGTGGCTAAATAATAATAACATTTAACTTTTACATACTGCGTTACACACAGATTCGATAGCTGGAGTTGAGTAGAAACACTTAACATTACTTAACTAATAGGTTATCATTTCAAACTACACTCAGTTTATTTTGATTTGGACAGTTAGGTTGTATCAAAACATTTGCAACAGCAATTTGTGGCCTAAAGCAGATATATTAGGTAGATACGATATAGGACCAATTTTAAAGAAAATAAGTCTACAGCAAAAAGACAAAGATAGCTTACAGGTTTCTCACTCTCGACGTCTTCCAAGCATTACTAGCGTATGTTAGGTGTACCGAGTGAGCAGCTCTAAGTAGGGACACAGAGTACTAACGAAGATTAGTGTACCGGTTAATGAGATTATGAATCTTCATCAACTGTGGTGGTAGAGATATGCATTATGAATTCCCAGCCCCTGCATACTTCAATGTTCTGTGGTAACTAATATAGGTGAGAAGAAAATGAATGTCTGCTATACTAAAACAGGATATTAGTCCATGAATTCATTAACTGTTGGCAAGAACTCTTTATCTACTTCCAGTTCTCCGGTTTCAAAATAATTATCCCATGAATTCGTCTTTGCAGTTAACCTTTTTGCTGACATTACTATTGCGATTATTTCTTCTAAGTTGGTATTCATCTTTGCGATTTAATCTTATTATACTGATGTGATAAAGTAAACTGAAAAATCGGATGTTCTACGTTATTTACGAAGGGCTATAAACAATGACCACGATGTAGTAAAATCATTATAACTTACTAATAAATTATTTACAGTGTCAGCTAACGATGGTGTTGCTGATGATGATGACATTACTGAGGAAGGAAAGTTGAAATGATTCACTGATTTTTGTGATGATGAATGAAACCATTTCAATTTAGATTTTGATGATTTTACGGACAAACGATGAGTTGGATTATAATCACGATGAATGACAGCTGCATGAAATAAATCATGTAATGATCGAATTGTTGAATTTGTTTGTTTTAAACTGTAATTATTTGCATTATTATCACAACAATTTAACTCATAACTATTGATACCAGTAGTAGTGATAGTCGACGATGTACTAGTTGTATTAATTTGTTCCTTATCATGTAATTGAAATGAAAATCTTCTTGTTAACCAACTTGTTTCTGAGTTAAATTTGCATTTCCATTTAGATTTATTATGATAAATAATTAAATAAGGATTTTTATAATTCGACTGAGTAACAATTTCTAAATATTGTGGACGATGAGTCTGTGAAGGATTTAAGCAACAATATAAGAAAATATGTTAAAAGTTGCTACCTGAAGTAGTGTTACGTAATAAATAAAGCAACTTAGTATGACAACAGTTATATCATGGCTGATACGTGGACTATAAGACATAGGTTTTGTCTTCTATGGAATTTGCCACTTGAATATAACAGTTATATCACAATAAGATTCATTAGTGTCAAACAAAATCACATTCACAATTGAGTTACTAAGTCCAAAAAGAAAAATGGATGTGTGTGTGTTGTAATGAATTTAGTGATATTGTGAAGGATTTTATTTGATCAATCTTTGTAGTTATTGACAAATTAGTTTTAGACTATAAATCATTTCAGAGGTAGTTTCTTAGTTAGGTTACTTGGCTTTCAATTTGTATGTTTTTATAGTTTAAACTTTTTACAACTGATTAGCATCACAAACTCTTACACAATATGAGTGTGGCTCAAAATGGTTACATAAGTATGTACATGGTACCTGAATATATCAATCAAAACAAGACTGAATCAAACATATTGTATAGGAGTAACTAAAACTATATGATCAATTTAATTGTAGTAAGTGCGAGACTGCAGCTCAGTAATTATACATTTAATGGTGAAAGTTATCAAATGAATATTTCTACTTATCAATGAAGTTGGAATTTAGTGAACCAATCTACTGAATTATGATGGTCAGCATTTGTCCAGATCTTACATCTAAGCAATTCATTTACCAATATAAAAACATAAAAAGAATGCAAATTTAACATCTGGTAAAACACATATAGAAATAAGGAATCTAGTAAATGAAAGTGAACTTTCAAACTAGTATGTATTGTATGTAGTTGGATAAATTAAAGTGCTTCCAATAATTATTCGTCTTTTTTTATCCAAAACGGAGTTATCTTGTTGATTCGGTGATACATGGACAAGTTTTGTAATTGAGTTCTTTGGTTGGGACACTTGGTTTTTATGTTTCTCTTCAAGCTTTATATATTGTAAACTGCAGTGATTCTTAAATTAGTACATTGAAGATCTAAGGGTGAAATTATACTGCTGACAATACTAATATATTTGTGGAACCAATTAGGCTGTTATTGTTGAAAACTAGCATCACTATACATACCGACTTCTCACAATGAAGAAGGCTTCCCTACAAATAAGCTTTCTACACACTACCTCACAGATGTGTCGTCGACCAGAAGGAGTAAATAAAACACAGTCAGTTCATCAAAACATAATCATCTAGAAGTTAAGCATGATTAACCTCTGATGGACTCTAGAACATCATGTTTCTTAATCGCCAAAACCTCTATCAACCCAGTTTATTTAGTTCAGAATAAGCTTGTATCTTCCCGTTGATTTGTAATGGACTGAAACTGGTCAGCCTCTGTTGCCATATATGCATCCTGAGCGGATTGCCTCTATATAGCGGTATTACACAAGTTATATCTAAGTTGGATTGTGACTGGCAAGTGGAATCCAAGACGCGCGTTTCGTCCTATTTGGGACTCATCGGCTGAAGTACCAGATACGTCCTATATGAGGAAAGGGGGGGGGTTGATTATTTGGATGCTGATCAATGTTGACTGAACAAAATGTTAAATTAGTGAATATAACAGAAACTGGTATACCAAAACACATAATATTTACCAAATAAAAATTAAATGTCTTAATTTAGTTGTTCTCTAATTTAAAACAAACGATATTAAAACTTCTTTAGTGATAATTCAAGGAAATATTTTACGTGATATTTTTAATCTAACCAGGACTATTTTTAAAGGTATGGATTGCTATGGCAAAGGCAGTATTTATAGAATTGAAAAGCATCTGAAACTCAAACTATCTATCAGTCAACATCAAAGTCATGTTTGTCAATACAAATGTGAACACAGATCTATTGTATGGCGCTGAAACTTACAGAACTAGGAAAAGCATCCTTCAAAATATACAAGTATTTGCAAACAGCTGTCTGCTCAAGATATTTCAGATGCGCTGGTCGGACACCATCGACAACAACCTTCTGTGGCAGAGAACAAACCAACTAATATCGAGCCGATGAACAAATTATGAAAAGACACCAGACATGGATAGGATACACATTGAAGAAATCATCAAACTGCATCACATGACACGCACCAGCTTAGTATCCTCAAGGCCAAAGGAAAAGAGGGAGACCAAAGAACATATTACGCTGGCAATTACAGGCAGACATGAAAAGAGTGAATAGCACTTGGGAAGAACTGGGAAGGAAAGCCCAGTACAGAATTGGCTCGAGAATGCTGGTTGGAGGTCTGTGCTCCGATTAATTAATTGATAAAAGTAAAAATCGCCGAAATGATGCAACAAAATGTTCAAAATTATAGCCGGTAGTCAAAATGTTAAAAAAGGGTGTTGAACTACAAAAATGTGTACAGAATATATGATCCACTGACTTCCAGCCTGCAGGAAATTATCCCCCAGAGAGTCTTGGTCAGCTTTTGCATGTAAAATACTTATGTAGTCTGCTTAAGTGAGAGGAACTTCATGTTGTTAACTAGTTATTTAGATAAGTGAGTTAAATAAATAGTAACCTAAAGATGTGGGACGTGAAGGTGTACATTTGGCCTAAGAAAACCCTAGCTAAATAAGGTTTGTTAGTATTTTTTTACCAAATATTATATTACTTGTAGCTTTCATCTAGGATTCATTATACCTAATTGAGCGCTGAAAACTAGAAACATAAGGCCGTTTATGGTTCGTAAGATAGACTTATTATCGTGTGTTCATAAACGCATGATATTCAAGCTTATCCTGAAGCACTTAACTATCACACCACTGAGTTCACAGTTAGTGGTTTACATTTTTTAACTTCAGTTACTTCGAGATTTTGAGCTGTCATAATTTATTGCTACTAGTGATATCTATCTCATATCCTGAACGGTTGAAATTTTTAGTCCATTTTTAACTCTAGAACTGCGGAAATTTTCGCCAGGCCAGAAAGTTCTGAGTTCAATTTCGGATAAATTTGAATATAAGTACAATTGAAGATTCTCCGATTTATATGAGATACCTCACCAATGCCTTCTGGTTTGCAATGGCTATCTAATCAACTATACTGAATTCGTACTAACGTCATCTAGGGAAGCAAACTGTTAGCGATAAGCATCGTTCTACACATTGATTGTCAAAAGGTAGTTTTTACAATTCATTAAATTGAATATCCAAAATAAGGTAGACCTCGACTGGAAAAGTCATACACCATGAAACTTAAAAATTCTAAGTTCGACCTATCTCTAGGTAACAGATGAGCATTTGTAATTTACCCCACATTAGAACGAGACAGTAATTCAGTACTTACTGGCATTCAGTTATCCTCTTCCCCATAGTTGAGATTAAACCACAACAAATACCACTTTCAGATTTAAAATTATATCAGTCAAACGTTAAAATCACTATTTGTTATCACTTCGGCAATGTGATTCACCACAGATAACTTGCGTAAATGTCATAGCCTACATCACTGTTGGAAGTGGGACTTCTTTGAGTGCACGCCAGCCCAGTAGTATAGAAGATTAGACATTATCCAACTTGAGGGCTGTAGGTCCGATTTCTTGGCTGAATCAACGGTGCACGCAACTGAGTAGTCCCATACTTGGACGAAACATTTGTTGAGTTCTTTCTGGTTTTCAATGGTACCCTACTAACATCAATCTGTGATGAATACAAACAATCAAATTTAGGACCTATCTCCACAAACCAGGGCAATTCAGTTATATGATCCAAATTAATGTACTAAATGTTACGAAGTAATCAAAATATATTTAGCTTATTCTATGATAAAAAGGATTAATTGACCTTTATTATGCTTAGCTTTTGTTGTTGTCATCATTAGTGTACGCTTTCTTGTATTGATAACCTAAAGGTTATTTAAGGACAATAAAATGAACCTTGATAACTAACCAATCACGTATAATGTCTATTATCGATCATAGAAATAGGTCAATGAATTCTGTACACATTTTGTCTGTAATTATGGAAACTAATGTTTAATGTTATGTAAAGTGCTTATACGAATAGCTGATGATAAAATTATTTTATTAATTTCTAAATAAAGTGGATCTATTGCTCAATACTTGAGATACTGATACAGGTGCGAACTCCTCCACAGCTACTTCGGTTGAAACAATCAGATATTATCACTAGCTTGCATTTAACTAAAATGTGATTTAAAGGTAGATATATGAATTTGTACATTGAGTAGTGGTCAATATCATGCTTATCTAATCCTTTAGTTCTTACTGAATTCTATTGACCGAATGAATAGCTGGATAATCAATGATTGGATACCAAAAGATGGCGGATGAGTCAATTTAAGTTCCACAAAAATGAAACCTAGGCCAGGTGGAAGGGTTTTGATGATGAAATAAGAAGCAAATTTTCTAATAAAGGATACTCATAATTAAGTGAAGATAATAGAGGTCTACAAACAACTTTTAAGTAAAATAAAAAGAGTAGACTATAGAAAAGAAGAATTAAGAATGTTATAGGATTCTATCATTAGCTCATTATAATAAAGAAAGTGTTAGTAGAAATATATCTAACAGCCAAATTGATTATCATGTCTAAAATAGAATGTTTCTAGAGAAAATTAGGAATATACACATACCCTTCTTATGCTACCGACAGTGGTTTGTATAAACTTACCTTTATCTGAAAAAGCAGTCACATATAAACAAAAGCTTACATTAGACCACCTGAACGTACCCCTAAAAGTCTCCTATTGGTATAGATGAAAACATTCAACAGTTTAATCTTCAAATATTCCAGCCACAAAATACACCAGATAGCTATTTTGAAACTGAAACTATTGCTAGTAAACTCACGTAATCTGATTTAATTGTCTAAAATGAAGTCATCACTGTTTCTTTACCTTGGTAACTCGACTCATATTTTACTATCGTTATATTTTAAGTCCTAGTTATTTCATTATATCATCCTATCACACTCTTTAATTAACAAACATTCTCAAATATAGTCAACTGATGGAAACACTGTCTCATTGCATAATCATTTAAACTCTCATAATTATTTGATTTCAAAGTGTTAAAAATGCTCATCATTTAAATTAACACAATACATATAACTGAGCAGTATTATTTTTAACTGAATCTTCATTAGACTTTACTCTAATATACCATAATATACATATTCAAATAATAAAAATGCTAAACCCATTATGCCAATATGTGAGTCAGGGATAACTATCGAATAGATGTATTACATAACGTATCATAAAAAACGCATTAGGGACAAGTGTATTAGTAGCGATAATAATAATAATAATAATAATAATAATAATAATAATAAATATTATTATTATAGTCATATTTGGTCAAAAAGAGATATAGATGCCACAAATTTTTCGTGAATATATAGACCGAGGCTGCTGATTTGAATTCTTATAGCTTTTGTTATATATAGTAAAAGAAATTAAAGCTAATTGAGAAACAGTGTTGGTATACAGTGTATCACTTTGAATGATTCGGTCTTTTCTATTACGTGATTACTACTTACCAAGTTTGATAATATCAATGTAGGTATAGACTATTTTACATTTACTAAATCACTCTTGGAGATGCTTATTTACTTGTAGACTACATTTCTCTATGTAGATTTTACACAGATGTAACTGATTGCTGTTCTTGTATGTATTTATAACATTCTGTTAAACTTTATTTCAACATACATTATACTAATAACATTTTAAATTATGTAGATTAAACTTGATTTATAAAGATTACAGGTTATATGTAGTTGATGAAAACTAAAATGTGATAATATGAATAACTTTATTCTCCACAACTTGTTGTTCTCACTTTTTTTTAAATATGGTATTATTACCACATTACACTAATATAGTGATATCAACTTCTAGTTTTGATTTGTTGGACATTCTTTTCATGGTCTTGTTATTTTAGTTTGACCTTCTGTTACTCTTTCATTACATCTAAGGTTTGTTCACTTTTAAGCAGAAGTTGAAATCGCGTTATACATGATATACATATTTGCTACAAAGAAATTAATCTTGTTTTAAATATTCTTAACTTCATGAACGGTCATTGCAAGTTTGTTAATAACTATAACCAAATACCACCTTCAGCTTAAAGAATCGCCACTTCAAAAGTCAGTGACTATCGGTCTGAGCCATTTTAATGTACATTACTTGCTTAGGGGCTGCACAATATCCATTTTATGGTCAGATATGTTGGGTGACACGGTAACACTAGTCAAAATGACCCTGACGTATTTACTCTATACCTGATAGGAGAATCTGAATTTTAGGATTGTTTTGTGTTTTTATTTCAATAATAATGAAAAGGCGTTTGACAGTGTAGACAGGAGATCACTATGAAAACTTCTTTGACACTACGGTATACCAGAGAAACTCGTCAACATCATCCGGAATTCTTACGACGGACTACAGTGCAAAATCGTGCATGGAGGACAACTGACAAATGCATTCCCAGTAAGAACCGGTGTCAGACAAGGCTGTTTGCTCTCACCTTTCCTCTTCCTTCTAGTGGTTGATTGGATCAAGTAAACCTCTACATCTGAGGGAAAGCACGAACTTCAATGGACAAGTAGGATGCAACACGATGATCTAGACTTCGCGGATGATCTAGCACTTCTATCCCACACACACCGACAAATGCATGGGAAGACAATCAACGTAGAGGCAACCTCAGAAGCAAAAGTTCTGAGCATACACTAGGAAAGAGCAAGATCCTCAAATTCAACACAGAGAGCACCGACCCAATTGAACTTGATGGTGGAACTCTGGAAGAAGTGGATACCTTTACATATCTGGGGAGCATCATCGATGAACAAGGAGGATTCGATGCATATGTAAGGGCAGGGATCGGCGAAGCAAGGGCAGCATTCCTACAGCTGAAAAATATATGGGAGTCCAAACAACTATCACTCAACCTCAAAGTTAGACTCTTCAATTCGAACGTCAAGACAGTTCTTCTGTATGGAGCTGAAACGTGGAGAACTACTGCAAACATCCTCAGGAGGGTACAGGTATTTATTAACAATTGTCTACGTAGAATATTGAATGTCTGTTGGCCGGAAACCATCAGCAACAGCCTACTATGGAAGAGAACAAACCGACTTCCAGCTGAAGAGGAAATCAAGAAACGACGTTGGAAATGGATAGGACATACATTGCGGAAATCACCAGACTGTATCACGCGACAAGCACTAACTTGGAACCCTGCTGGAAGACGGAAAAGTGGAAGGCCAAAGAACACCCTGTGTCGAGAGCTGGAAGCAGACATAAAAAGGATGAACAGTAACTGAAGACAGCTGGAAAAGATCGCTCAGGACAGAGTTGAATGGAGAATACTGGTGAACGGCCTATGCTCCTCCGAGAGTGGTAACAGGTGTAAGTTTGTGTTTTTATTACGCGTAATTGTGTCTTACTATATTTTATCCATCTAATCTTTTGTGTTGGTATTGATATTATCACTGTTTCCATTACCTTGATATTCAATTCAGTGTGATTTGGGAACTCGAGCCTATAAAGCATAAATATCTCGGGTTCTATATTTCCGATTACTGATTCGTTAATACGATTTAAGAAATCCATTAGAATTATTCAATTATCACAAAGTTTAAGCTAGTCGATGTTATCTCTATAGGTTGGAAATAGCTAGGAAGAATCTGCTAAGTAAATGAATTTATGTTATTTCCCTACAGATTCTTATTCCAGTCTATTTAGATATATAAAGCATGAAGTCTCAGTGAACCTATGTTTGATTTAATTTGTAACGGTTCATATTATCCTACTATTAATGCTAAAGACTATAAATAATCTATCTTTATTGCAGCATTTCAATCTTGAAAGGAATGACTCAATTTACTAGGCAGTATAAATTTTAAATAAAATTGAACTGTGACCAACAAATATTCCAGTGTTTATTTTAAGACAAGAAACTCGATCTCAGTTAATTTGCTTCAAATCCCACTATGTTATCCACTGAGCTATTGAATCCAAATTGGATTCATTAAATAGCGAACATTTATGATATTATTAAGAATGAAACAAAAAGTTACAATAGGAGATAATAAAATGTATTATAAACAACTAATTCTTTTTAAACATATCACATGTTTCAACTTTTATTAAATAAGTTAATAGACAATAAATCTGTTTGTCCATCCACATATTAATCTACATAGTTCGTCAATTAACCTAAATGAAAGCATACATCTAGCCAATTTGTCAATTTATCAGCTGACATTGTCAAATAATGCCTAATTTGTATTGGGTTATCACTTTCCACTTCCTTATAACTCCACATGCAATCTTTGTGGTGACGAAACTTAATGAGTTGAAGCTCAATCAGATATGACTTCTGAATATAATCCAGAGGGGATATTTCACATAAACAATAATTGAGCAAGATATACACGTTGATTAAACCAGTACTTTTAACTTATCTTACTGTAAATACAGTAGTTTGCTGCAATAATTTAAAATAATGTCATTTGATTGCGTGTAACCTATTTCACACTTCAATGTTATCACATACACAAGTTACGTTATGAATAGAAAATACCGCTAGTTTTATGAAACATCTGTCATACATTCTTAGAAGTAAAATAATTTCAAATGCAAAAATAGGAATCGCTTGATCAGATTTAAGAATAAAATATGTTTAAAAATGATAGATTATACAAGAGGTTGGTATGAAACCCACAATTTAATGTCAGTATCCATAAAAAAGATTATGTAGTGCAGTGTGTATCGCTGACTTATCGTATCTAGAAAACTAGCAAAAAACAGAAAGCACTGGGCCGATTTTTCGTCACAGTTTGATGTTTCATATTAAAGCCCATACATAACGGTTTTGGAGATAAAACATAGAACCTCCAGCCTTTTCAGAGTTTTCTCAACCTTCCAACAACTGAGTTGGTATGCAGTGATTCACACTTCCTACTTGTCAGTTTGCAATAGTGTTTGATTGTCGACAACACTTCCATTAGTAAGTGGTAACTTCCTTACTCTCAACAATGTTCCAATCCACAGGTATCGATTTCTGATTGTGATTTGGAAAATTACCTCTTGAATCTAATTGCTCATGAGCACATGATTAACTTTGGTATAAGGGGATTTCTGTAGATAGTTAAAATTTCGTACCACTAAGTACCTGATCAACTTAATAATGAAGATTTAACTAGTTGTGACTGAAAACGATATAACAGTTAAAAACAGAAAACAGTAAAATTAATTTCAATCTTATAGTTGGATGATGTCTAGAATTGTTGAGAAATCATATCGCATAGTTTTGGCGATTTTGTAAAGATTTAATGTAAATTCATGGGGTTTGAAGCGGCAGGTGTACTCAAAATTAAAAGGCATTGGACTTAATTTTTGGTTGACTTTTTCTTACTATATAATAAGTTATCTTCTTTGTCGGTCCTTCAATGAACCTTAAATTCACTTTTAAAGTAAAATACTACCTCATAAATAATTTTTTACAAAAAATAATTTATTAGTAAAATACGAAAGCATAAAGTATAAAAACAAATGGTTTTTATAGTCTGTGATCGTTACCACTCTAAGTAAGATCACTAACATAAATTGATAATATTCGATTCATTTCAAAGACTTGAAAAAATTGGTCTCTGCATATTATATATAGTTTACAGGAGCACATTTTTAATGGCTAAATACCATATTAAATTGTAACAAGAGATCAAATCTTATAACAAACACTATTGCTGTGATATTTCAAAATGTGCTTCACCGAAGAGTAATAAAGAACCGAAACTTGAAAATGAAGTCTTCTTACTGCTAGTTCTTGTCACTTAACATAAAAGCAATAAATTAGGTCGCGCAAAATTAACTGAGTTAAAAATATCAACCACCAAAGCAAATTCAGTGGCCTGACATGTAGGCACTCTTCATAAAGCCAGAATGTCCTGAGATCGATTTCATGGTAGTCGCATGTACACTGCTGAAGTGCCATAGTAAAATAAAACATCTGTCACGTACTGCAAGGATTTCACTGGTTGTTAAATTCAGGTCAATTCCTGTTATCAAATTAAAATTCAACTTTCTCCATGTTTTGTATTTAAAATAAATGTTTATTAAATATGGAACGACTGAACAATCTTTAAATGAATAAAACTTCTAAATTATTAAAATTAATACTTATAATTTAACTGCATATACTTTAAATCACATTACTAGGTGATTTGGTCAATACCATATACATAATGTGTCACAAATGGATTGAATAAATCACTGATTAGTTATAAAGTTTCATTAAATTAGCTTTTATGTTTCTAATAAGTTATTCGGAGCAAAGTACCCAACAAATAAAATGATTTCTTTATAGTTTGATCATTCTACAGATAATTTAAATATACTAGGTCAAAAATGAAAATCGAGAAAAGTTATATCATTTAATGAATATTTAAGAGATGCGGATTTTTTCGCAAAAGCTGTCAAAAATATATCTATACTTTAAAAGTAGTGCATCTATAGCTTGATTTTTAGAGCTTAGGCGTGAAAACCTTACAAACTAAAACTAAATACCAAACAGTTACAGATAGCGATTCAATGGATGCTATAACCCGGTAGTTTACAACGATATGAAATGGATTCTGTAGCGTTTGATTTAGCATAGTATAACCAAGTGTTTTTAGACAATTTCGTGCGTCAGTTATTACGGGTAGAAAGAATTAAAAATAAATATGGCACCTCGTTAATTGAACAAATCCTCACAATGTTATTGACCTAATAACAGGACATTTAGCCTTGGTAAGGGTTAATAATTTTACCATTCCGATTAAATGCCTAGTTAATATTATGTCCGTTGCTGCCTATTATTGTGCCAACTACCAACGTCTGATCCTAGGATACTAGGAATATCCTTTAAATACGTGGATTATCTGTGATATCCGACACAAACCATTTAGTTTTGAGGCGACTAAAGTATGATTCGACTAATAAGTTTAAATTAATCTATTAGCATTATCAACTTTAATAAAAGTTATGTGAAGGATAAAGACTGAAATGAAACTACAAAAGAGAAAAAGCAATGTAAAATAACTGAAAACTAGATGACATTAAACAACTTATTCTTCATAGTTGCAAAAATCTTAGCAAATCTAAGTCAACATTTTTAGCTTTTGCACAAAAACACATCACTTTACATTAGAACATTATAATCAAACAGTTAAACTACGTAATGTTATTCAAA